>WOXC01008750.1:0-408263 GCA_011680675.1 Gymnobelideus leadbeateri | reverse complement strand
TATATATATATATATATATATATATATATATATATATAAAACATTTGATTTTAAAACTTTGAATTCCAGATTCATTCCCTTCCGCCCTTGTCACCCACACATACTAGGAAGATAATCAATTCAATAGAAGTTGTACATGTGTAGCTATGCAAAACATTTCCACGGTGTATATATTGTAAAAGACTGACTATATTTCCCTTGCTTCTATTCCACCTCCCACTTGTTCTATTCTCTACTGTGATCCTGTCCTTTTAAAAAGTTGGGTTCCACATTCCCTCCCCCCAGCCTGCCTTCCCTTCCATCATCCCTCCTCTCATCCACTTTCCCCCTACTCTCCTGTAGGGTGAGATACCCTATTTATTGTGTATGTCATTCCCTCCCTAAGCCAAATTCAATGAGAATAAGGTTGACCCATTCCTTTTTGTCTTCCTGTTCTTCCCCTCCATTGTAACAGTTTTCCCTTACCTCTTCTATATGAGATAGTTTACCCCATTCTGTGTCTCCCCATCTCCTCTCATTATATTCTTCTCTCACCTGTTAATGTCACCTTTTAAGTATCATCCCTTCCTATTAAATTGGACTTGTGCCTTCTATGTATACCTGTACACATATATACACACATTCACATATGTATTCATATGCCTATATACCCTCCTAGATATATATGTATGTGTATGTGTGTGTGCTCACACACACACACACACACACACACACATTTCTATTCCCTTCAGCTATTCTCATACTGAGAAAAGTTTCATAAGTTACAATTATAGATTTTCTATGTAGAGATATAAGTAGTTCAGCTTTGATAAATTCCTTATGATTTCTTTTCCTGTTTACCTTCTCATGCTTCTCTTGTTTCTTGTATCTGAATGTCAAATTTTCTATTCAACTCTGGTTTTTTCATCAAGAATGCTTGAAAGTCCTCTATTCCACTGAGTGACCATATTTTCTCCTGCAGAAAAGCCCAGCCCAGTGGAAGTCCTGTTTCTGCTCTGCCATCTTGACTCTGCCTGCTCATTATTTCTTAAGGAACAATAGTATTTTTCTATTATATTCCTATACCACAACGTATTCAGCCATTCTCCAGTTGATGGGCATCCCCTCAATTTCCAATTCTTTGCCACCACAAAAAGAGTTGCTATAAATATTTTTGTACACATGGATCCTTTTCCCATTTGCATGATTTCTTTGGGATACAGACCTAGAAATGGTATTGCTGGGTCAAAGAGTATGAACATTTTTAAAGGTCTTTGGGCATAGTTACAAATTGCTCTCCAGAATGGTTGAATCAGTTTACAACTCCACCAACAATGAATTAGCGTATCAATTTGCCCACAATCTCTCCAGCATTTATAATGACCCTGTTTTATCATGTGAGCCAATCTGATAGGTATGAAGTGATACCCAAGAGTTGTTTTGGTTTGCACTTTTCTAATCCATAGTGATATAGAGCATTTTTTCAGGACTATGGATAACTTTAATTTCTTCATCTGAAAATTGCCTCTTCATATCCTTTGATGATTTATCAACTGCATTCTTATAAATTTGACTCAGTTCTCTATATATTTTAGAAAAAAGGACTTTATCAGAAACATTGGTTGTAAAAATTCTTTTCCTATTTTCTGCTTCCCTCTTAATTTTGGTTGCATTGGCTTTGTTTGTGCAAAATCTTTTAAATTTAATACAATAAAAATTATCCATTTTGCATTTCAAAATGTTCTCTGTCTCTTGTTTGGTCATAAATTCTTCCATTCTCCATAAATCTGACTCTTGCTCTTCCAGTTGGCTCATAGTATCACCCTTTATATCTAAATCTTTTACCCATTTTGATTTTTATTTTGGTATTTGTTATAAGATGTTGGCCTATGACTAGTTTAAATAAACTTTTTGATATAAGTTGCACCACTTCCTCTCTAATGGAGAGTGAACAGGGACAAATTTGAATCTAAATAATTTCCCTAGTCTGGTACTGTACTTCTGATTGAGAAAAATGTAGAAGCTAACCTCTTTGCAGCTTTTCCAGCTTCTCTTGGAGTAGGAATCAAAGTCCCTTTTGGAGAGTGGTGGGCAAGATTATGATGCTATCTTTCATGACTTCTTCTAAACCAATTTTAGATAAACCCATTTGGATATACCCATAATTTTTATGGACAAAACATACACACCTTGCATATTATTTGCAACAATTATTTATATACCTTGAATATCAGACTTTTAGCAGTGATATCTGATGTAGCCACTTTCTTCTTGTTTGTAATATTCCATTCCAGTGGATCTAGCAATGAAAACTAGTGTGGGGAGATAACTTCTTATAGCTTTTCTTTAGGGCCTAGCTTTTAAATTAAAAATGATTTAACAGTATTAATTTCTGATTGTGTTGTTATTCTTTCAATTTACATGGATATTTAATTTGTTTTCTTGGCTTTGCTTGAATCACTTTGAATCAGTTCCTGTAGGTCTTCCATGTCTTCACTATAATCTTTTACTAAAACAACAACAGTTTAATAGTGGACAAATGTTAAGAACTCCTTTTGAAAGTATGATATAAAGCTTTATGGAATAATAGTCCAACTAGCCATTGCTTAGTTGAAGGATTTATCATGCTTCTGGCATTCTTATAAAGCACTTCAAATGCTCTGAGAAAAGTGTCATTTATGGTACTCAAGAAAGGGCTGAATAGGGGCGGCTAGGTGGCGCAGTGAGTAGAGCATTGGCCCCAGAGTCAGAAGGACCTGAGTTCGGATCCGGCCTCAGACACTTAATGCACACACAAACAAAATCCTAGCCGTGTGACCTTGGGCAAGTTACTTAACCCCAATTGCCCTCCAAAAAAAAAAAGAAAGGGCTGAATAGAGAGCCAGATATTTAGGAAGAAATCAATTAATGTAAAAGAACCACCATTTGTCTTTTTGTGAGTACTTTTTCCAGAAACTAGCAAGGGTGAGGGATTTCTTTCTCCTCTTCCCTCCCCCTCAAACTCATGTTGGCAATTGTATGTCCAAGTGGAATGACTCCCTCAACAGTAGATGCCTCTCCTAGCGAAGTCAAGGACCAGATAATATAACTGCAAAGGTGAGCTGAGCTGCAAAGAATCAGAACAAGAGAGACTAGCGAAGACCTACCCATCAAAGATATAGTGCTGACAAGGAGTACCATGAGTTCACCCCAAGAAGAAAAGTCATTGGGGTCCTACACTGATAGAGATATGAATTGCCTTGGCTATGAGAATTTCCTGCATGATTGCCTTCTCTAATAAGGCCTATATGTGAGTTTCTTCTTTCTATTTATACTGTATATATTTATAGAGGAGTGTAATGGCAAGCAAAATGGTACTTTTCTCCTTGTTTCAGTTATTATAATGGCAAGCAAAGCTCCTTGTTTTGGCTATTCAAGTGCCTTTGAACCCTGCCTGTGATTATATCAAGTCTTTGTCAGAAACAGTATACTTTGTGTTGCTCTTAATAAGCCTAAGGGAAGTTGGAGACCTTTCTTGCCATTAACAGGCCTAACGTCATTACATGGAGTCCACTGTGGGAGGGACTTGCTGAAAGAGTGAAACAGGAAGGAGTAGAAGAGATAAAAGATCAAGCAAGAGCTGGGATCAAGCAGAACTAAGAGCAATAATGCTTGTGATTTCAGCACTCCATAGCACTCTATCTGTTGGTCTGTCAGACAAAAGCCTTGTTTGTTGTTTGTGGACAGAATACCTGAAAGAGGACTTTACTGATGATCCAGAGGCCCTGAAAGAGAACTTTACTGCTCTTTACAGAAGTTCTGACAGAGGACAATTACTACTGTTTACAAAAGTCCTGAAAGAGGACATTAACACCATTTGCAGAAGTCCTGGGACTTTACTGCTGATTTCTGTTTAATTTCTCAGACAGAAGCTTTGTCTGTTAGTTTGTGCCACTTTGACAGATGGGAAGTGAATTGAGATGATAATGTTGGCAACGTGTGTGAATATTATTATAACTCTGCTAAGCTTAATGTATGTAAATATTGTTGTGACTCTGTTAAGCTTTGTCTTCCCAGAAACAGAAACAGTGAAGGGCTTGGAGTGGACTAGTCACTGTGAGCTGGGAATGGAGAGCTGTGAATTCTGTGAATCCAGGCAAGAGTTGGGTGAAGCCAGGCAAGAACTGGGAGTGTGGAAGAGGAGCCATGGAGTTTGGAAGTCAACCTCCAGTTAAGAAAAAAGGACCTTTACCTGGGGTACTTAGTGCTAACTCATGAGGTTATGACTTACTATGACCTAGGGGTGGATGTCCTTTGTTCTTTCCACTACCCTTTAAAAATGATCAGCTTAAGGATGATTACCCCTTAAGGATGATTGGCTTAAGGACGACTGAAAGCCAGCCTCCAATCAAGATGAAAGAAGACTTTAGATGAGTACTTTATATTGATTGAGGAGATTATGACTCACTGAATGATATGTTTTGTTTAAGACTATGTGTGGTCATTTTAGTAATAAATTGTTATGTTATATTGCTGTGAATGTTGTGCTTTAGTTTCTTGACTTTTGTCTTCTTTAGTTTATTGCTGAATAAAGCTCACTATACTATGTAATCAGAACCTTAAAGTTATTCACAGCAGCAGTCCTCAGGAGAGCTATTTGTGATTGACTTTATAAGGAGTACACCCCAGGTTTATGGGGGAAATTTTATCATTACTCTTCTTACCATGTTGTCAATAAAGTCATTTGCTTTGAATTTTTTACTGGTTAACTAGTGTAAAGCTGAAAATATCAGCAGGGTTTCATGAGCTATAGCTTTAAATATGCACATAGTACTTTGAAATTGGGATAACTGTGCCTCTGGGAACCCACTCTGCAAGTTTGAGTTGGAGGGTGTCTAACATAGTATCTTGGTGCCTGCTTGGGTGGGAAGTGGCACTGGGAGAAAAAAAGATGCTTACTCTTCCTCCTCTTCCAGTTCATTCAGGGACATGAAAGAAGGTGCATTCAAAACTGAAAATGTTAGCCAATGATAGATTCTTCATGGGGGAAGAGGGATAAAGGACTTTGTAAATGTCAGATTATGGAGATAATAAAGTAGGAAAATTTCAGTTAGAAAAAAATTAATAGAGGGAAGAGAGTAAGCTGACTTGCATTTGGAAAACTGGAGTGTCCTTAGAATTCATGAAGCAATGCTCCCTGGAACAAAGTCCCATCTATTTTTTTTTTACAAAAATGTTCCCCTGGGAATGCTGTATGTTTGTAAATCTGGGAACAGTATAATCTCTAAGTAATCAAAGATACAGGTGACTCAAGAAACGAGAGAGAGAGAGAGAGAGAGAGAGAGAGAGAGAGAGAGAGAGAGAGAGAGAGAGAGAGAGAGAGAAGTAAGAGAAGTAAGATGGCCTAAATTGCAGCCTGTTTCTATTAATGACCTATGCAGAAGCGGTGTAAGGAAAATCTCATAGATGAAATGGATAATTCAAAAAGGAGATAGGACAACCATGTGGTAATAGATGGGCCATCTAAGTCTATCACTACTAACCATGAGAGGTAAAATAATAAGGAAACAACAAACAAATAAAATAGTAGAAAACTTCTAGCACATTAAATGGATGCTCAGTTGAGGATCTGTGGGAAAATGTAGATAAGAATCATGAAGATTATAATAAATAAATAAAATAATAATAGTTAAGTTGCAACCTTCATTGCTGGAGAAAATACCCACCACAACAATCTTACATATAATGAAAAATGAACATTTATATAGATCTTTAAGGTTTTCAAAACATTCTATATACATCATCTTATCAGATTCTCATTACAACTCATTATGCTAGAGTAGCTGGTGGCACAGTGGCTAGAGTGCCAGGCTGAGAATCAGGAATACTCATCTTTCTGGTTCCAAATCTGGCCTCAGACACTCATTAGCTGCATGACTACTTAACCCTGCTTGCCTCAGTTTCTGCATCTGTAAAATGATCTGAAGAAGAAAATAGCAAACTATTTCAGTATCTTTGCCAAGAAAATCCCAAATGAAGTCAGAAAGAGTCAAACATGACTGAACAACAATTGATTATCCTATTTTATAGATGAAGAAACTGTAAAGTGGTTTGTCAAGTGTCACAAGGCTAAGTGTTTGAGGTAGCATTTGAATCAGTTTTTTTGACTCCAAGTTTTCCTTATTACTATATATTAAAATGCTAAAGCAATACTGATTTAGACAAATAATACCTTAATGTATTTGGCATCATGGAAAAAGAGTTGTTTTTAGAAATAGAACTCAGGTTCTTGAACTTGTTCTGCTAACTAATACCTCTGTGATTTTGTTCAAGTTGATTCACCATTCACCCACAGTTTCTTTATTAGAAAAATGAGAGTAAAGGAGTACCCCAGGAGTAGATATTTTCTATAATACCATAAACCCTGGGAAGAAGATAGTATAACTTCATTTAACATATGAGAAAATACCTCTGATGAATTAATTTAATTTGGAAAAAATGACACTTTATCATGGGTTAAAAGGAATAAGATTATTTTATCTGTTGCAAAAGATACCTGCTAAGTTGAGAGTTCAGGTAAGTAATCATTTTACTCAGTAAAAGTCCAAATGAGTACATAATACCTTGGTCTGCTATTCAGGCATATTCAGCAAAATCCAGGTAAGAACAGTTCACAGAAATGTTCTGTGAGATTAAGAAGATTCTGCATAACAGGGAAATATGTAGGGCAGTCATCCTGGAGAAAATCCATGATAGGGGTGAGTTGGGCTGAGTTATCTCAAACTATTTATGATCTGCATCAATGCGGCCTTGCTCTCAAAGTTTAGTCATTGGCTAAAATAGATAACAAGTAAGCACATGATGTTACTATAATCAAAAGAAGGCATAATCATTTATGATTATTTTTAACTACATAAAATACAGTCATTTAATTTGGCTATTTTCCCTCATAGAAGCAATTTTAGGTTAACTGCCCCCGTCCTCACTTCATCTCTCCCATTCACACTTAGCAAAGTCTGATAACCATATCTCTCTCTTGATTTTTTTAAATTAAAAAAAAAAGTGGAGATTCATAATCTCCTTTAGAAGTGCTTGGGGGGCACCTAGGTGGTACAGTGAATAGAGAACCAGCCCTGGAGTCAGGAGGACCTAAGTTAATATCTAGCCTCAGACACTTGACACACTTACTAGCTGTGTAACTTTGGGCAAGTCACTTATCCCCAATTGCCTTCCATCCCCCCCTGGAAAAAAAGAAAAAAAGAAAGAAACAAAGAAAGTAACAAAGCAAGAAATTCTTACGAATATGAATTAAAGACAAAGATTATTCATTTTTTATTTTGAACCCATGTCTTAGTTCTATATGAAAAAAATTTTTAAATACTTTTTCATAAATGCCAACAATTCTGAAAGTTAATCATTTAAGGATCTGTTATATTAACTTCATTTCACACTAGGTAGTACTTCAGGGATACCAGATTTGTTGCCATCCTTTTTATGATTATTGTTATCATAAAGTATTCTTTGATTACAATATGGTAAAGGAATCCTGTCCTATTTCAGAGAATCTTGACCTCTCTGAAGAAACCTTCTCCGTTGTTTAAAGAGTCAACAGCAAACAAGCCATATGTTATTCGATGGTAAATCAGGATTTAATTGTTAAAACACAGAAATATCAGATGTTATATAAAATATTTGGAGATTGGAGCTATGGATGTAGCAATTTGATTTCTTTAGACATGTACTGGAATGAAATGTAAATGTAATTTTTTCAGCTGAGCAAATGAATCTTTGAATGAGCAATGTGTGATGCACTTATATCTATGTACTTACAAATTCACAGTTTTAGGATTCTACATCTTTTTTGAGTTTAGAAGTAAAGAGTTTAGAAGCCTTTATTTAGGCTTCCCTCTAATCTTTCTTCCTCTACTTCCTATTGTCTAGCATGAGTCACTTGTAATTCTAAACGTGAATGAAAATAAAATCTATGTGTTTTTCATAGCAGAGGCTGAGAATTGCAAGAGAATCTTAAAACACTGAGACCTTGCTTACAATCCATGCCTCTGACCTAAAAGCTCAATGGCACTGTTAAATTTAGACTTGGTCATAATAAATATAGCCAAATTCATAGGTTCAAAGGGATTTAATCCAATAGGTCAGGAAGGACAAGACCCCAAATTCTTATTTCCTCATTAAAATGTAATGTCATGCATAGTATCTTAAAAATTCAACTATGTGATGATCCCCTTGAAAAATTAGGTCTTTAAACTCCAGAGAACTCATGATGGAAATTTATGTCCACAGAACTATGGAGTCTGACTGCAGACTGAAGCATATTACTTGCTCTCTCTCTCTTTTTTTCTTTTTTTTGTTTCTCCTTTCTCATAGTTCCTTGCATTGGTTCTAATCCTTCTTTGTAACATGACTAATGTGAATGTGTATGTACAGCCTATATCAAATTACACATAGTCTTGGGGTGGGAGGAGGGGAGGAATGGGGAGGAAATTTGGAGCATAAAGTCTTGTAGAAGTGAATGCTGAAAACTAAAAATAAACAAATAAAAAAAGAAAAAAAATAGGTCTTTATGTCTCAGTGAGTATAATTTTTATAAAGTGGTCACAATTGAGATTTGAGAAGAAAGAGCAGTTTTCTTGTCCTAGATATTCCTGCTGGCTGACTCATTCCCTATTTTATATCATTTATTTTGTTTTTTGACACTGGATCTTTTCATGTCACCCACATTCTAATATACTGGTAACTTACTGAGAAAGGTAAAGGAATAAACAGTTATATCAAGCAACTAGTTGTAATGGTAATGGTAATTTGAAGATCTTCCCTGTCTCTTAACAAGCCTAGGGAATTTGAAGACCTTCCCTGCTTTGAAGATATACACTTCCCTCTAATAGGTTGAATGTAATCACATGGAGCCTATGGTGGGAGGAGTTTGCTGAAGGGTGGAGTAGAGTCCACAGGAAACTGAGAGTCAGAGCAGCTAGATGGTGGGAGAGAGAGGATACATCTCACAGAGAAAGTTAGGATTGTGAGTAAATGTTGGTTTGTGGGAAGGCTAAAGGATGCTGTGGTTTTCTTTGCTATTATGGCTTATTAACTTCGTTGCTATGATGGAATTGGCTTACTGGTTTTGGGATTTGATTTTGGTTTTGTGGCGACTGAATAAATGCTTTGCTTCTGTCTTCTGTAGGGAGAGTCTGATATATTTTGCTCTTGAGCACTATTCTGGCATATTTACAGTGGCCATTGGCATTGTGAATATTGCATTGGTGCTACATTAGTATGGTCTACATACTGTGCTAAGCTTTTTACAAATGTGATCTCATTTGATTTTCACAAACCCCTGAGACTAAATGTTAAAATTATCCCCATTTTATAAGTTAGGAAACTGAGACAAACAGCAGTTGAATGACTTGCCGAAGGTCACAGAGCCAGTAGATACTTGAGGATGAATATGAACTCAGGTCTCCCTGAGTCAAATCCAGGCCTGGCACTCTATTCACTGTACCACGTTACTGTCCCCTGTTTTAACATGCTGTTTTTCTGATCTAGGTCAATTTTCCCCTTTGTATTCAGCTTGGTGGATCTCTACTCCCTGGGGACTCACCTACTGGTTTTCACTTTACTGTAGCTCAAAATTCCCAAGCTCAAGGGATCTATCAGCCTCAATTGACCCAGCAACAGGGATTACAGTATTACTATTTGCAGACCTACACCTGACGATTCCCTACTTTATTTGATATAATTGCAACTTTCTTCATTTCAAAATCTGATTAGAAAATTTGATGTATCTTCTTTCCTATAACAACAAAAGAAGGACAATTGGTTATTAGTACTGGTCAGAAAACATTGCCAGTTTTGAGATTGGTAATTAGAAATAATATATGAGTTTTACCAAGAAAATCTAATTAGATGTTTCAAAAATGTAAGGTCACTAAAATATAATTCTTATTTTATTAATAACTGTACTTGAACCATCTTTTAAATATTTAATGTTTTTCCTGTATGTAGTTTGTTTGTACTTATTGTTTGCTTGTTTTGTTCCTCATTAGATCATGAACTCCTTTTACCTCTTTGACTTCTGCCCCTAGCAAGTAGCAGAGTGTTTGGCATATGGTAGCCACTTGTCCAGTTGTTTTTCAGTTGCGTCTGACTCTTCATGATTTCATTTGCAGTTTTCTTTGCAAAAAAAAAAACACTAGAATGGTTTGCCATTTCCTTCCCCAAATCATTTTAGAGTTGAGGAAACTGAGGAAAACAGAGCTAACTGATTTGCTGTAGCGGCAAGCACCCCAATATCCCCAGGGTGGCTGCCAACACAGGTTCTTAGATCTGCTTTTCAAAAGGAAAGCAACTCAAAATGGGTTAACAAGCTTACTTTAATCAAACAAACACACATTACCTAGTTCAGGGGAAAAAGGTCAGCACCCCGAACTTCAGAGTTACAGAACTTACAGATCAGACAGGCTTCCAAACTGTCCCAACATTACATGCATCAATACCAAATCACAGTTACCAGAGAGGGAAGCATCAACATCTGGGTTTTCAAAGCCGGGGGGCTCTCAACAACGGCTTCCCAGAGTCTCATCTGGTCAAATCACACAACACTTCTCAAAGTGAGCCCCAAAGCAAAGCCTCTCCTCAGGGCTTATATAGCCTTCTCTTGGCTCAGAGGATGTAACAACCTCCTTGACCCACTGCCCAATCACAAAGTATCAAGGTGTGGGCTTTCCTGAAAAACAAGCCTCCCACCACAGGCTCCAGGTGCACTTAAGCTAGGGGCAGGGAAGATCGTTAAATTTGCATTTCCATTACATTTGCCTAAGGTGACAGAATTAGTAAGTGCCTTAGACCAGATTTGAACTCAGGAAGATGCTTCCTGACTCAAGGTGCAGCATTCTACTCATTGTGTCACCCACCTGCCCCATTGTAGTCACTTAATAAACATATATTGCCTATCTTTTCTCCCATCTGGCTTAGCAATCAATCCAAAAACTAGCCAATAACTACTATTACAAATTTAACCTCACAGTCTTTCTACCCATTAATGCAAAATTTCTAAAATGCTAAAGGCTACATCATTGCTACCTTTTTTTTTCCTTTAATGGAGGTTGACTAAGAGAACAGCTAAGAAACAATGTGTTAAAAGACACATTGCTTTATGGAAAATAGAATGTTTCTGACTCTAGGTCAGACTGGGTATTACTCTCTATAATGTGTTCCACACATGGGTTCCTCTAATTACATGGTTCTATTATGAAAACAAAGCATTAGTTTTATTCTACTTGTAATGAAGACAATTTTTAATTTCAATTTGTCTTTTAATTTATGTTAAGATGCAATTCTATGAGTTAATATATGAATAGAAAGATGTGTGCATTGAGTTGTTTTTCACACTGATGGTTCCCCATACCTATGAAATCGTGAGTCAGAACAAAAAAAAATAAATTTATTTAAAATATTTAGTAAGCACCTACTATGTATCAAGTACATATATAGATAGATGTAGTTAGATGCTCTCTTTCCAGTCTGTTATTTCTTTTTTTCTCCTACCATCCCTCCAAAGCTTTTTGGATAGTCTTTCCAATAACTCGATCCATTTATGTTTGCATTCTTGTGAATGGCCAGAGCAGAAAACCATTAATTAATTCATGTCTAGAAAAGAAAATGCATTTATTCAAGTCTAAATGAAAAAGCAAAGAGCAAATCTTCCTTTCATAAATCAATTCATCACTTTGTGACAACATAAAATGTTCTTGCTTGATTTAGGAAATAGGTGCTGAAAGAAAACATTCAATAACAAGTGACTCAGGTTAGAGGGAAATATTGAAACTAAAACTTTCCTAAACCAGTTATTTCCAGACAGGTAAATTCTCCTAATCTCACTGGGAGAATTCACTCTCGATGAAACCACTGCAGCTTTGGTTTAGTAATCAACCTGTTATAAGACCTGATTTTTGAGCTTTTCAATACTTTTCAGAATAGTGAAATATTTAATGAAGTTACATTGTAAGTTCAAAATAATACTTGACTTTTATTTAAAGTTGAAGATGGAATCTTTACTTCTATTACATCATTTTGACATCAATCACTGAAAATATACTTCTGCAAAAAAGCAATATAAAACATTGACATCATTCTCTGAAACTAGGAGAAGGTAAAAGATGAAAAGAAACACAAGAAAAAGTAAATTTTTATGAATGTAAACATATTTACTGAATATGATGATGCAAAAATGAAGACAAAATTTGACATTCAAATGGACAGATGCATAGACCAAGGAATCCCTGTGTACTTAGTTGTCTAATGGTGCAGTGGATAGAAAACTGCTTCTGGAATCAGGAAGATCTATATTCCTGAGTTCTGATCTGTCCTAAGATACTAACTAGTTTGTGATTCTGTTCCAGTCATTAAATTACATTTGCCTCAATTTCCTCATCCTTAAAATGAACCAGAGAAGGAAATGATGAATTGCTTTAGTATCTTGCCAACAGGGTTAGAGCAAAGATGGCAGAGTAGAAACAGCACTTCCATGGCAGTCCAGCCCACACCACTTCAAAATTATGTAAAAGGGGAACTCTGAACAACCTCTGGAGCTCCATCACCCACACAATGACACAGAGAAGCTAACCTCCCACTGAGGAAAGCCCGGCAGATGGAAAAAGAATCTCAAAAGCTCACTGAGGAGATTCATTCCTTCAGAGTTAGACTGGAGCAAATGGAAGCTAGTGACTTTATGAGAAATCAAGATGCTGTTAAACAGATCCAAACAAATGGAAGAATAGAAGGCAATGTGAAATATCTCATGGGACAAACCACTGACCTGAAAAATAGATCCAGGAGAGAAAATTTAAAAATTATTGGACTACTTGAAAGCCTTAATAAAAGAAAGAACCTAGAAATCATCCTTCAAGAAATTCTCAAGGAAAATTGCCCTGATGTTTTAGACCCAGAGGGCAAAATAGAGGTTGAAAGAATTCACCGATCACCTTCTGAAAAAGATACCAAAAAGAAAACTCCTAGGAATATTATAGCCAGGTTCCATAATTCCCAGATCAAGGAGAAAATACTACAAGCAGCCAGGAAGAAACAATTTCAATATTGTGGAAGCACAATCAGAATAGCACAGGTCCTGGCGTCTTCTACACTGGGGGATCGAAGGGCATGGAATATGATATTCCACAGGGCAAAGGACCTGGGATGAAAACCCAGAATTTCCTACCCAGCAAAACTGAGTATCTTGTTTCAGGGGAAAATATGGTCATTCAGTGGAACAGAGGACTTTCAAACATTCTTAAGGAAAAAACCAGAGTTGAATAGAAAATTTGACATTCAGACAGAAGAAGCAAGAGATGCTTGAGAAGGTAATCAGGGAAAAGAAATCAAAAGGAACTTATCAAAGTTGAACTATTTACATTCCTACAGGGAAAAACAATAACTCTGACTGATGAAACCTTTCTCATTATGAAAATAATTGAAGAAGGGTATATGGACATATGAATACATATGTGAATGTGTGTATATATGTTTACAGGTATACATGGATAGAGGGCACAGGTTGAATTTGGTGGGAAGTGATGATACTTAAGGGGTGAAGTTAAGAGGTGAGAGAGGAATGTGGCAAGAGGAGATGGGGAGAGACAGGGTAGAGTAAACTATCTCATGTAGAAGAGGCAAAGGGAAGTGGTTGCAGGGGAGGGGAAGAAGAGGGATGCAAAAAAGCAAAACCATACTCTCATTGAATTTGGCTCAGGGAGAGAACGACATACATACTAAATGGGATATCTCACTCTGCAGGAGAGTAGGGGGAAGGGGGATGAAAAGGGGGATGATGGAGGGGAGGGCATTCTGGAGGGAAGGAAGGCTGGAAGTACCCACTTTCAAAGAGGGACAGGATCAAAGTAGGGAATGGACCAGGTGGGGAGTTGGGATGGGTGAGAGGGAAATATAAGCAGACTTTTACAATATATCTATTACGATAATGTTTTGCATAGCTATACATGTACAACACATACTGAATTGCTTATCCTCCCAGAGGGAGTGGGTGACAAGGGAGGAAGGGAATGGACCTGAAATTTGAAGTTTTAAGATTAAATGTTTCAAATATATATAAACACTATTATAAATATTATTTTGCATGTAATTGGAAGATAAGATATGCAGGCATTGGGGCATAGAGATTCACCTTGCCCTAATGGTAAAGTCAAAGGGGGTATGGGAGAAGATATGGGAGAGAGCAGATTGGATGAGGGGATATCTTGTGGGACTGCTATTCTGGGGTGGTGGGTAGGGGAAAAACGGGGAAAAATTGTAACTCAAAATCTGGTGGAAATGAATGATGTCAACCAGAAGTTAATAAAACATTTGTTAAAAAAAAAAGAGTAACGGTAATCTTATGTCCTCTAAACACACATACATGCAATTAGTCATAGATTTAGAGGGGAAAATAATCTTAGAGACATCTGAACCTAAGTTTGTTTGTGCCTTATTTGGTAGACTATGTTGCCTTTCTGGTAATCATTCACTAAACATAAGCACTAACTATGTGTCAGGAAAAAACCTGAATGTTGAACACACAAAGACAAAAACAAAAACAAAAAAACTTCTTATTATCAAGGAGTTTGTACTCTATAGAATAATATAATATGTACATAAATAATTCTGTTCAGATTACACGCAAAATATACACAATTACATTTTGGAAAGAGAGGATATTAGTAGCTGGAAGGATCAAGAAAAGTTTCATACTCTTACACAAACGTATTCTCTAACCTATTCATAGCTGTTGAAATAATATATTGGTTTGGCAGAGCCAAGATAGTGGCATAGAAGTAGGAAAACTCATTCACTCCCCCCATAAACACCTCAAATATCTATAAAAATTACTCTAAACAAACTTTTGGGGTACAAAACCCACAAAGTTACAGAAAGAAACAAATCTCTAGCTAAAGGCTGCCAGGCAGGAAGACAGGAATGGTCCAATGCAGCACACTGAGAGCAGAGCCCAGCCCAGTGTGAGCCTGAGGTTTTAGCCTCAGGGTGACCATGACCAGCAATGGCTGGAAGGACTTCAGGAGAGTGGATCACCAGCAGCTGTGGTGGTTTCCAAAATTATCAGTACATAAATGCCAATACAAAGAGAGAGGGAAGAGGTCCTGAGGTGTGTGACCAGGAGCCAGAGCCAGTGGAGGCTTCAGAGAGGGCAGACAACTAATGGCTCTAGCAGCTGTGAAAACCCCAAAGATCTCAGACAAAGCTCTCTTCTTTGGAAGCAGAGTTCTACTGTGGAAAAAAAGCTCAAAAGTCAAGTAACTGAGTGGCAACATGAGCAAACAAAGTAAGAAAATCAAACACAGCAATCTTACTTTAGATTCCTCTTTTTGGGAAAAAAAAGGATCAAAGCATGGAACAGGAGGAAGACAATTAAGTCAGAACTCCCGTACCAAAAGCTTCCAAGAAAAGTATGAACTGCTTATAGGACATAGAGGAGTTTAAGAAGGATTTTGAGAAACAAGTAAGAGAAGTGGAGGAAAAATTGGGAATAGAAATGAGAATTATGCAAGAAAATCATGAAAAGAGAGTCAACAATCTGACTAAAGAAAATAACACCCTAAAAAATAGACTAACTCAAAAGGCAAAAGAGGCTCAAAAAGCCAGTGAGGAGAAGAATGGCTTAAAAAGTCAAATTTACTGGGCGGAGCCAAGATGGCAGAATAGAAACAGTGCGTCCAAGCCACTCTGCCCCCAGATTTCCTCCAAACTATGTAAAAGGGGACTCTGAACAACTTCTGGAACCCCAGGACCCACAGAACAACACAGAGAAGCTAACCTCCCACTGAGGACAGCCCAGCAGCCCGGCAGAAAGGACCAGGGCAGCAGTCTGGGAACCGGCAGCACAGTGCACAGAGCTGTGGAATATTGTGGAAGCACAATCAGAATAGCACAGGACCTGGCAGATTCTCCACTGAGGGATTGAAGGGCATGGAATACAATATTCCAGAGGGCAAAAGAGCTGGGAATGAACCCAAGGATCACCTAACCAGCAAAACTGAGTGTTCTGCTTCAGGGGAAAATGTGGTCATTCAGTGGAATAGAGGACTTTCAAGCACTCTTGAGGAAAAAACCAGAATTGAATAGAAAATTTGACATCCAGACGCAAGAAGCAGGAGATGCCTGAGAAGGTAATCAGGGAAAAGAAATCAAAAGGAACTTATCAAAGTTGAACTATTTACATTCCTATATGGAAAAACAATAACTGTGACTGATGAAATCTTTCTCACTATGAAAATAATGGAAGAAGGGTACATTGTCATGTGAATACATACGTGAATGTGTGTGTATATGGTTATTGTTATATATGGATGGAGGGCATAGGTTGAATTTGTTGGGAAGGGAGGATATTCAAGGGGTGAAGCTGTGAGGTGAGAGAGGAGAATGGCATGAGGAGATGGGAAGAGACAGGGTGGGGTAAACTATCTCATGTAGAGGAAGCAGGGGGAAGTGGTTGCAGGGGAGGGGAAATATAGGAAGTCAAAAAGGCGAAACCACATTCTCATTGAATTTGGTTCAGGGAGAAAATGACATACATATTAGGTGGGACATTTCAACCTACAGCAGAATTGGGGCAAGGTAGAGGAGAGGAGGGATGATGGATGGGAGGGCATCCTTGGGGGGAGGGGAGGTTGGAGGTACCCACTATGGAAGAGGGACAGGATCAAGTGGGGAATGGACCAGGTGCGGGGTGGGATGAGGGGGAAGGAATTATAAGCAGCCTTGTACAATATATCTACTATGATAATGTTTTGCATATCTAAACATGTACAACATATATTGAATTACTTATCTCCCCAGAGGGAATGGGTGACAAGAGAGGAAGGAAATGGATCTGAAATTCAAGGTCTTAAGATTAAATGTTTCAAATATATATAAATACTATTTAAAAAAAAACCTCAAATTTACCAGATGGAAAAAGAATCTGAAAACTCACTGAAGAGAATCATTCATTCAGAATTAGATTGGAGCAAATGGAAGCTAGTGCCTATATGAGAAATCAAGATACTATTAAACAGATGCAAGCAAATGAAAAAATAGAAGGCTATGTGAAATATCTCGTTGGAAAAACCACTGACCTGCAAAATAGATCTAGGAGAGGTAATTTAAAAGTTATTGGACTACCTGAAAGCCATGATCAAAAAAAGAAGCTAGAAATCATCCTTCAAGAAATTGTCAAGGGAAATGGCCCTGATGTTTAGAACAAGAGGGCACAATAGAGGTTGAAAGAATCTCCCAATAACCTCCTGAATAAAGATCCCAAAAAGAAAAGTCCTAGGAATATTATAGCCCGGTTCTGGAGTTCCCATATCAAGAGATAAGCAGCCAGGAAGAAACAATTTGAATATTGTGGAAACACAATCAGGAAAACACAGGATCTGGCAGGTTCTACACTGAGGGATTTAAGGGCTTGGAATATGATATTCCAGAGGTCAATGGAGCTGGGATTAAAACCAAGAATCACCTACCCAGCAAAACTGAGTATCATGTTTCAGGGGAAAACATGGTCATTCAGTGGAATAGAGGACTTTCAAGCATTCTTCATGAAAAACCAGAGATGAATAGAAAATTTGACATTTAATTACAAGAAGCAAGAGAAACATGGAAGGTAAACAGGATAAAGAAATCATAAGGAATTTATCAAAGTTGAACTATTTATATTCCTAATTGGAAAAATGATAATTGTAACTTATGAAACTTTTCTCAGTGTGAGAATAGTTGAAGGGAATAGAAATATGTATATATGTATATATATGTGTGTGTGTGTGTGTGTGTGTGTGTGTGTGTGTGTGTGTGTGAGTATACACACACACATATATATATATTTATACACACATACATAAACATATGTATACATACATATATGTCTATATAGGAGGGTATATGGCTGTATGAATACACATATGACTGTGTGTATATATGTGTACAGTTATACATACACAGAGCGCACAGGACCAATTGAATAAGAAGAGATGATACTTAAAAGGTGAAATTAAGAGGTGAGAGAGGAATATAATGTGAGGCAACAGGGAGAGACAGAATGGGATAAATTATTTCATATAGAAGAGGCAGGTGAAAACTGTTACAATGGAGGGGTAGAACAGGATGGCAAAAGGGAATGGGTCACCCTTACTCTCATTGAATTTGGCTTAGGGAGGGAATGACATACACAGTAAATAGGGTATTTCACCCTACAGGAAAGTAGGGGGGAAGGGAATGAGAGAGGGGATATTGGAGGGGAGGGCAGGTTGGGGAGGAGGGAAGTTATAAGCACATACTTCTGAAAAGGGACAGGGTCAAAGAGGATAGAACAAGAGGGGGTGGGATAGGATGGAGGGAAATAGAGTCCATCTTTCACAATATATCTGCTATGGAAATGTTTTGCATAGCTATACATGTAAAACCTATTCTAAATTGCCTATCTTCCAAGTAAGGGTGGGTGATGAGGGAGGAAGGGAAAGAATCTGGAATTCAAAGTTTTAAAATCAAATGTCTAAAAGATATATTATTATTATTATTATTATTATTAATTTTTTACATGCAACTGGGAAATAAGGTATACAGGCACTGGGGTATAGAGATCCATCTTGCCCTTCTGGAAAGTGGGAGGGGGATGGAGGAGGATATAAAAGAGAGCAGATTAGGGGAAGGGGTTTACAGTGGGATTGCTGTTTGAGGTGGTGGGTAGGGGAAAGACAGGGAGAAAAATTTTAACTCAAAAATCTTGTGGAGATGAATGATATAAACCAAAAATAAACATAAATTTTAATTTAAAAAGGAAATAATACATTGTCGGTAGATATCTACTTTTGCATCATCATGAAATATTGCCATAAGGTTGTTTTTCTATCATTGCTATTATCCAGAATTCAAATTTAATATAATATTTGAACTACTTACAGAAAAAGAGTTGATTTGTCCTTTTTTTCCCTAGAGAAAATATGAATTTTTAATCAAAGTTTATCCTAGAGCAGGGGTAGGGAACCTGTGGCCTCAAGGTCACATGTGACCCTCTAGGTCTTCAAATGTGGCCATCTAGGTCCTCACATGTGGCCCTTTGACTGAATCCAAACTTTACTGAACAAGTCTGTTTTGTAAAAGGATTTGTTCTATAAAACTTGGACTCAGTCAAGGGCTGTACCCAAGGACTTAAAAGGTAATATATTATCTGGAGGCCACAGGTTCCCCATCCTTGGCTTAGACCTAAGTTCATATAACAAAACTAGTACCAAACTTCTTTGTGTGGGACTTTAAAAATAGAAGCAACAAATCTTTTTTTTGGTGATACAGAGTGACCTGAATTGGGAAGGATGACTCAGTACCTATCCCTGGTCTATATTTTGTCTTACCTTTTCTGTCTTTGAAATATTCATCAGCAGTATCTTGTGTCAAAGTCTGTTTTGGAAAAAAAAAGCATTTAACACAGGATTATATTGAGCATATATAGTGATATATATATATATATATATATATATATATATGGATATATGCACATACTCACATAGACATACATAGTGCTTATGATGGAGGAGACACAGACAGAGACAGACAGACAAAGAATAGAGAATATAAGTTGTGTTTTTTTTTTTTAACTGTCCATTCTAAGAACCTTTTTCATGGGAATGGGGAATGGTTTCTAGTTACTCATACTTTGGTATTTCTCAATATTAATCTCTGAATATCCTTCTATTTCAAACTTATTTTCAAAGGACAAGGTAGAATATGACAATGGTAACGAACTGAACGACTACTTCATCACTGGGTGGGGGGAGGGCTGGTACACATAACTAAATCTTCCTGTCACTAATATTCATAACAAGTAAGGTTTAAATGCTAGATTTATGATGCTTAGCAATTCATTTCCATCATATGCTAGATGGTTTATTTGAGGTAGGTTCAGTGGAAACTTAATTTTTCATGTGACACAGTCTATTGTATGTTAATCCATAAAATATTTCCCTTTGTAACTTCTTTTCTTTTGAATTGCATTGTGGTTGTACCTAACAGCTGTGCATTTAGATAGGGACTTAAATGGTGATGATTGTTAAAACCTTCCATATATTGTCAATGTTTTCCAAAGCATTTAAGCATTTTTCACTTGACAACCAGACAGACTTTCTGGCTGGTAATAATTGGTGTGGCATAAACTCAACATGAATTTGGTTCTTAATTAGTAGATTTAACCGCACAGAAAAGGGTGTTATTTTATGCTAAAAGTTCAATATTATATTTCAAATCCAGCACTTTCTCTAGTACCAAATTAGCACATGACCTAAATGTTGAGTTGGCTCTAGTGAATTAATGTCAAATTTAATGTAGAGAAAGCTTAATTGTAATTCTGTCCTTTGTCAAATATGTATAATTATTACTCTTCCCAATTAAGAAGATGAACACATCAATGGAGTTTTTTAATAATTCATAATGCTTGGGTAATAATTTTGTTTGTTTCTATCAATTATCAAAAACAATAAATGATGCCATAAGGCGTCATTCTAATGAGTAAATAAAAACAAAACTCTAAGAGTTTAATAAATGATCAGAAATGGTTGTTGTAAAGACGTACTCCAGACAGTTATATGCCCTAAGGTATGGTCAGCAGGTCTTGAGAGCTGTGAAGAAGAGAGCAAACTATCATTTTAATCTCTCTTTTTCCCCCAAGGGGAACAAACTGAAACATATGGGACAAAGACATACTATCTTAATGTTAACCCAAATGAGCAGAATAATGACAGCAACAAAATCATTATTTGGAATTGACAATGGCCTGTGGGCCTGTAAATGGTGGAAACCTAACACTCCCAATGTTATGGATTTCACCTGCAAAACAGAGGGTTGGAATGGCCGATGATTAAGCTAAATTGGCACATATAAGTAGATTTACTGATAATCTTAAGTTTAAATAATTACTATACTGTGGACTAGCATTGCAAATGATTTACCAACATTATACATCACGTAAAAAATAAACAAGAAGATTCAATGATTAACTGGAAACTACAAGTGTTGTGTGGTTTTTTTTATTTTGGCATTCCATTTTTTAAACTATCTATTCTAAGAACCTTTGTATAGTACAGTATAGTATAGTAATCTTCTGCATAGATTACTGTATAACCTTATAGGTTCTGATTTTTTAATGTCTTCTCTCTCCCCCTCCTAGCTCCCACTCCCACATTAAAATGCACCCTTCTTGAGGGCAGGCATTTTAACTTTCTATCTGTATCTGCAACTCTAACACATACATCACATCCTTAATAAGTGTTCATTGACTGATTGTTAATAGTTATACAAATTTTATCTTCCTTGGGTAGCCAAACACTTGTGTCTTTTTGTATAAAACTATATTTTATTTTAAAACTTGATTATTATTTTTTCATTAAACAAATGCTTTATTAACTTCTGTTTCAAATAATTCATTTCCACCAGATTTTGTGTTACAATTTTTCCCCCGTTTTTCCCCTACACACCCTCCCAGAATAGCAGTCCCATTAGATATCGCTTCCTCCAATCTGCTCTCTTCCATATCTTCTCCCATTCCCCCATCAACTTTTCCATTAGAGGAAGGTGAATCTCTGTGTCCCAAAGCCTGCAATCTTATCTCCCAATTACAAGCAAAAGAGTATTAATAATAGTATTTATATATATTTGAAACATTTAATTTTAAGACCACGAAATTCAGATCCATTACCTTCCTCCCTTGTCACCCATTCCCTCTGGGAATATAAGTAATTCCGTATACCATAATAGACATATTGTACAAGGCTGCTTATAATTCCCTCCCACCCATCCCACCCCTACCTGGTCCATTCCCTACTTGATCCTGTCCCTCTTCTATAGTGGGTAGTTCCAACCACCCCTCCCCCAAACAATGCCCTCCCATCCATCATCCCTCCTCTCATCCCCCTTCCCCCTATTCTGCTGCAGATTGAGACATCACATTTAGTATGTATGTCATTCTCTCCCTGAGCCAAATTCAATGAGAATGTGGTTTTGCCTTTTTGTCTTCCTATTCTTCCCCTCCCTTGCAGGCACTTCCCCTTGCTTCTTCTACAAGAGATAGTTTACCCTACCCTGTCTCACCCCATCTCCTCTTGACACATGCCTCTCTTACCTCTTAACCTCACCCCTTAAGTATCCTCCCTTCCCACCAAATCCAACCTGTGCCCTCTATCCATGTATACCTGTAAACATATATACACACATTCACATATATATTCATGTGACCATACGCCCTTCTTCCATTATTTTCATACTGAGAAAGGTTTCATCAGTCACAATTATTGTTTTTCCATGAAAGAATGTAAATAGGTCACATTTGATAAGTTCCTTTTGATTTCTTTTCCCTGATTACCTTCTCAGGCATCTCTTGCTTCTTGCATCTGGATGTCAAATTTTCTATTCAACTCTATTTTTTTCCTCAAGAGTGCTTGAAAGTCCTCTATTGCACTGAATGACCATATTTTCCCCTGAAACAAAATACTCAGTTTTGCTGGTTAGGTGACCCTTGGGTTCATTCCCAGCTCTTTTGCCCTCTGGAATATCATATTCCATGCCCTTCCATCCCTCAGTGTAGAAGCTGCCAGGTCCTATGTTATTCTGACTGTGTTCACACAATATTGAAATTGTTTCTTCCTGGCTGCTTTTAGTATTTTCTTCTTGATCTGGGGATTCTGGAACCTGGCTATAATAATCCTAGGAGTTTTCTTTTTGGGATCTTTTTCAGAAGGTGATCAGTACATTCTTTCAACCTCTATTTTGCCCTCTGGATCTAAAATATCAGGGCAATTTTCCTTGAGAATTTCTTGAAGGGTGATTTCTAGGTTCTTTCTTTGATCATGGCTTTCAGGTAGTCCAATAATTTTTAAATTGTCCCTCCTGGAACTGTTTTCCAGGTCAGTGGTTTTTTCTGTGAGATAGGATTTGCTTAACAGCATCTTGATTTCTCATAAAGTCATTAGCTCCCATTTGCTCCAGTATAACTCTGAAGGAATGAATCTCCTCAGTGAACTTTTGAGATTCTTTTTTCCATCTGGCAAATTCGACTTTTTAAGGCATTCTTCTCCTCATTGCCCTTTTCAGCCTCCTTTGCCATTTGAGTTAGTCTATTTTTTAAGGTGTTGTTTTCCTCAGTTAGGCTGTTGACCCTCATTTCATACTTTTCCAGCATCCTTCTCATTTCTCTACCCAAATTTTCCTCCACTTCTCTTATTTGATTTTTAAAGTCCTTCTTAATGTCCTCTATGGCCTGTAACCCACTCATATTTTCCTTTGGGGCTTTTGGAGCAGGATTTCTGACCTCTGAGTCCTCCTCCTGTTCTATGCTTCGATCCTCTTTGCCCCCAAATAGGAATCTAATGTTGCATTTTTCTGTTTAATTTTTTGCCTTGGCATGTTGCCACTTAATTACTTGACTTTTGGGCTTGTTGCCGCACTATGGCTCTGCCACCAGATAGGGGAATTTTCGTCCTGAATGTGTGGGGGGGGACAACTTCCATTTCTGGCAAGCTGAATATCCACCCCACAACCCCCCCCCCACAACCCAGACCACAATCCAGATCCACGGAAGTTAAGGCAAGAGCGATTACCCCCCCAAGACTGATCACTGGATCTCTCTACAGTTCGCAGGCCAGCAGCTAGAGCTGCTGCTGAAAACTGCAAAATGGTTTGTCTCCTCAGCGGCTTCCAGCCCCCAGGGGAGGAAGCCAACACATTCCCCAAATACTGGTCCCAAAGTCCATAGGGCACTAACCTCTTACTTTGTCCTAGGCCTGTCTGTGTTGATAATTCTGGAATTGCCACAGCTGCTGGTGTTCTGGGGTCCCTCAAGCCGGCTGCTGGCCTGGCCGCCCTGGGGCTAAAACCGTGGCTCACAGGGACCTGGGCTCAGCTCTCCTAACACTGTGCACTGTGCTGTCGGCTCCCAGAGTGCTGAGCTGGTCCTTCCTGAAGGGCTGCTGAGCTGTGCTCAGTGGGAGGTTAGCTTCTCTGTGTTGTTCTGTGGGTGCTGGGGCTCCAGAAGTTGTTCAGAGTACCCTTTTACATAGTTTGGAGGTAATCTGGGGGGAGAGTGCCTTGGACATGCTGTTCCTATTCCGCCATCTTGGCTCTGCCTCAATTAATTTATTTTAAAACCTGTGCCCTGCCGCCCCCCAAAAAAAAGAAAGAGAAAAGTCACTCTAACAAATATAGTTAATTAAAACAAATCCGTACATTAGTCATATTAAAAATTTGTGTGTCTCATTCTGTACCTTGAGTTGGTCATTTTTCTGTTAAGAGGTGGATAGCATGCTTTCTCATCAGTTTCCTAGAATCAGGGCTAATCATTGTGTTGATGAGAATTTTCAAGTTTCTCAAAGTCATTTTTAAAATGTTTTATTACTGTATAAATCATTCTCTTACTTCTCACTCCACCCATTATCAGTTGATACAAATATTTTCAGGCTTCTCTAAACAGTCCCCCCCACCAAGATTCTTTAGAGCTCAATAATATTTAATTGCATTCAAGTACCTTAATTTGCTGAGTTGCTCCCCACTTGATGGATACTTCAACTCTATTTGTATTCTTACCAGGGTCCTTTAATTCCTTAACCCAAAGGAGCAAAAGAGTAACTTAAACCTCAAAACTTCAAAAATTCATCACTTCATAGGTAGAAATATGTCTTCCACCTATGCAAACTCTCTCTCTTAGAGATGATTTTTGAAACACAGTTAGGTGATGATCTTTTCTAAATTTAGCTCAGTCATCCTCATATAACAGAAGCTTATACTTGAAGCTTATACTTGAACAGTTTCATTTCGTCTTACTACCTTTTACTTGCACTATAGGTCTGGTAGTGAAACAAAATTCACTTTGTGGGAAAAATTTGTATGGTGCCCATTCTATAGAGATGGAGCCATTGGCACATGTGTTGTTATACAGAAAAGAGACAAAACTGAATCCAGGGCTCTAGAATAAAAGCAATGTTTCTTATATAATCTGACAATACTTTACATGGATTGTTTTTGTTTTTAATACACAGTAGCTACTTATTAAGTACCTATTGAATGAATTAACATTTTCTGAGCACATTTTAAAAATACCCCTTTCAGTGTCCATATTTCCTCAACTTGAAGTGAATAGTGGAGGGTTAGGAGGAAGCTTGGAGAGTGTTAAGTATAGACCTGAATTTACATAATCATTGATTCACTTTATAAATAACTTTAGCAGGGAATTTCCTGAACGTAACAATTTGTTCCAGTAACTAATCAGATAGCAGCAGAGACTATGTTAAAGAAAAAATGGGGAAAAAAAACGGTCAAAACACTGTGGATGCCATACTATGGAACAATACTTCATTTTTAGAGCTGCTGTGTTTCCTGGGTTCTAGGGATTTTCTTAATAAAACCATATTACAGGTTTTTATATTACATATTATTTTATTAAGTGAATAAGCACTTAAGTAACTTGGAGTTGGTATTTCATTTTCTTTTAATGTGACATTTATGCATTACATCCAGTTCAAGGATGACATTTCTGTTTTGACATATACAATTAAAATTTAAATACTGGACAGAGTAAAAATAACACCTCAACCGTGTCAACAGGAGTCAAGGAGAAAAAACATAAATTCTCACTTGTTCTTTTTTACCAAGAAAAGCTTACTAGAATGACCTTTAATAGTTACCACATCTCTGATGTGGTCACCATTTAGTCTAGGGGTGTCCTAGCATTCTTTGAATCTGTTTTAAAAGTATGCCTTAAATTAAATTCCTTAAACTATTCTAATTTATTTTTTCCCATTATGTTTTGGTCTTTTGGATTGGAATTAGGGACATGGGAAAGAGTCAAATTCCTGAGAAAAGGGAGATATTATATAATATATCATGCAAACAACACATGGAAAATGTACTGGACCCAGAATGAAGAAGACCTGAATCACCTCACACACTTAATTTTATGAAACATGTCTCCCCATGCAAACAAGCAAACAAACAAAAAACTTGCATCAATCTTTCATTTTCTACTAGCTATCATTCTGTATTTCTTCTCCCTTTTTCAGCTAAACTCCTTGAGAATGTCATTTAAAATCAGTATCTCCATTACCTCTCCTCTCATTCTCTTTTTATCCCTCTATAGGTATATTATTCAACAGAAACGACTCACCAAAATGACAAATGATCTCTTTTTAAAAAAATTATTCTTGCTCTGTCCCACACAAATTTCAAACAATGGGAACGGGAGTTCCGAACAACTTCTGGAGCCACAGCACCCACAGAATGGCACAGAGAAGCTAACCTCCTGCTGAGGACAGCCCAGCAGCCCTGCAGGGAGCGGCCAGGGCAGCACTCTGAGAGCAGGCAGCACAGAGCGCTGGGAACAGACAGCGCAGCCCGCAGCCCACAGAGCTGAACCCAGGTCCGCGGTTTTAGCCCCAGGGCGGCCAGGCCTTCAGCCGGCTGGTGGAACCCCAGAACACCAGCAATTGTGGCGATTCCAGAATTATCAGCACAGATATGCCTAGGACAAAGTGAGAGGTTAGTGCCCTATGGACTTTGGGACCAGTATTTGGGGAACACGTGGCTTCCTCCCCTGGGGGCAAACAGCTGCACAGAAGCCATTTTGCAGCATCAGTAGTGGCTCTAGCTCCTGGTCTGCAAACTGTAGGAAGATCCAGCAATCAGTCTGGGGATTAATCGCTTTTGCTTTAAACTGCCTGGATCTGGATTGTGGTCTGGGGGGGAAGTTTGGGGTGGGTATCCAACTTGCCAGAGCGGGTGGAGGCTTTACAGAGGCCACCAACTGGCAGAAGTTGTGAAGACCCCACGTTTGGGCAGAAGCTCCCCTGTCTGGTGGCAGAGTCCTTCTGTGGCAACAAGCCCCAAAATCAAATAATTAAGTGGCAATATGCCTAGGCAAACGAAACAAAATAAACAGAAAAGTTCAACATTGGACTCCTATTTTAGGGGCAAAGAGGCTCAAAGCATGGAGGAGGACTGTGAGGTCAGAACTCCTGCACCAAAAGCCCCAAATGAAAATACAAGCTGGCTACAGGCCATAGAGGACCTTAAGAAGCAGATAAGAGAAGTGGGGAAAAATTTGGGAAGAGAAATGAAAAAGATGCAAGAAAAGTATGAAATGACAGTCAACAGCCTGACTGAGGAAAATAACACCTTAAAAAATAGACCAACTCAAATGGCAAAAGAGGCTCAGAAAGGCAATGAGGAGAAGAATGCCTTAAAAAGTCGAATTTGCCAGATGGAAAAAGAATCTCAAAAGCTCACTGAGGAGATTCATTCCTTCAGAGTTAGACTGGAGCAAATGGAAGCTAATGACTTTATGAGAAATCAAGATGCTGTTAAGCAGATCCAAACAAATGAAAGAGTAGAAGGCAATGTGAAATATCTCATGGGAAAAACCACTGACCTGGAAAATAGATCCAGGAGAGACAATTTAAAAATTATTGGACTACCTGAAAGCCACAATCAAAGAAAGAACCTAGAAATCACCCTTCAAGAAATTCTCAAGGAAAATTGCCCTGATGTTTTAGATCCAGAGGGCAAAATAGAGGTTGAAAGAATCCACCGATCACCTCCTGAAAAAGATCCCAAAAAGAAAACTCCCAGGAATATTATAGCCAGGTTCCAGAATCCCCAGATTAAGGAGAAAATACTACAAGCAGCCAGGAAGAAACAATTTCAATATTGTGGAAACACAATCAGAATAGCCCAGGACCTGGCAGCTTCTACACTGAGGGATCGAAGGGCATGGAATATGATATTCCAGAGGGCAAAAGAGCTGGGAATGAACCCAAGGGTCACCTACCCAGCAAAACTGAGTATCTTGTTTCAGGGGAAAATATGGTCATTCAGTGGAATAGAGGACTTTCAAGCATTCTTGATGAAAAGACCAGAGTTGAATAGAAAATTTGACATTCAGACACAAGAAGCAAGAGATGCTTGAGAAGGTAATCAAGGAAAAGAAATCAAAAGGAACTTATCAAAGTTGGACTATTTACAGTCCCACATGGAAAAACAATAACTGTGTTTGATGAAACCTTTCTCATTATGAAAATACTTGAAGAAGGGTACATGGCATATGTTCACAGGTATACATGGATAGAGGGCACAAGTTGAATTTGATGGGAAGGGATGATTATTTTTTTTTTGGAGGGCAATTGGGGTTGGGTGACTTGCCCAGGTTCACGTGGCTGGGTTTTTGTTTGTGTGTTGGGGGTCTGGGGCTGGATCTGGGCTCGGGTCCTTCTGGCTCCAGGGTTGGCTCTCTGCTCGCTGTGCCACCTAGCCACCCCAAGGAAGGGATGATTCTTAAGGGGTGAAGTCAAGAGGTGAGAGAGGAAAGTGGCAAGAGGAGATGGAGACAGACAGGGTAGGGTAAACTATCTCATGTAGAAGAGGCAAGGGGAAGTAGTTGCAGGGGAGGGGAAGAACAGGAAGGCAAAAAGGCAAAAGCATATTCTCATTGAAGTTGGCTCAAGGAGAGAATCGCATACATACTAAATGGAATATCTTACCCTCACTCACTCTCCTGAGTAGGAGAAAAGGGGTTGAGAGGGAGGATGATGAAGGGGAGGGAATTCTGGGGAGAGGGGAGGTTAGAAGTACCCATTATCAAAGAGGGACAGGATCAAAATAGGGAATGGACCAGGTGGGAGGTGAGACAGGTGGGAGGGAAATATAAGCAGTCTTTTACAATATATCTACTATGGTAATGTTTTGCATAGATATACATGTACAACACATACTGAATTGCTTATCTTCTCAGAGGGAGTGAGTGACAAGGGAGAAAGGGAATGGATCTGAAAATTGAAGTTTTAAAATTAAATGTTTCATAAGATGTCCAGGCAAAAAAAAAATATTGTTCTTGGGCCGGCTAGGTAGCACAGTGAGTAAGAGTGTTGGCCCTGGAGTTGGGATGACCTGGGATTTGTGCCGGCCTCAGAAAATGAGCACCCACACATAAATAATGACTGGCCATGTAACCTTGAGCAAGTTACTTAACCCCAATTGCTTAAAAAATTATTCTTATTAATTTCATCAAATCTTCCCCAATTACATGCAAAAAAAATTAAAAATATTTTTTTCTTATTTGAAATCCTGGTGGCAAAGGGATCAGACAACTGTTCAGAAGGAGAGTACAAGGTTTCCTTTACTGGCACTGGTTGTAGGACTCAGTAGCTTTGATCATACATAAATTTGGGTTGCAATCTTGGGTCACTGTACCAGGGCAAGGGGGAGACCTATTGCACTAGAGCTTGAAGTTGCAAGGAAGTGGTGATAATGCTCACAGGTCTAGGACAGAAAAGACCACATGTAGTCTATCATAAACCAGAGCACAAGCCAGAAGAGTAACAAACACAACTCTCTTTAGATCATACCACCTAGGAAGAAATGAAAACTTATAGACTCGCCAGAACCAGCTCTGTAAACAGCTGTACAAAAAATCTGAATATTGGAATAGTACCACCTCCACCTCAGAAACAGAGCCCAAGTTTAATACAAAGTTAAAAGCAAAGAAATAGACTAGAAAAAATGAACAAACAAACAAACAAAAAATATATCCTGACCATAGAAAGTTACTATAGTGACAGGGAAGATCAAAACATAAACTCCAAAGAAGACAACATAGTAAATACATCTAAAACCACAAAGGAAAATGTGAATTGATCTCAGGCCCAAAAAGAATTCCTGGAAGAGCTCAAAACATTTAAACACCAAATAAAAGAGGTAGAGGAAAATTTTGGAAATGAAACGACAATAATGCAAAAAAAATTTATAAAAGACAAGTTAACAGCTTGAAAACACACACACACTCACAAAATAGAAGAAAACATCTTAAAAACAAAATAGGTCAAATGGTAAAAAAGCACAAAAATTCAATGAAGAGAAGAATGCCTTGAAAAGCAGAATTGGCCAAATTGAAAAAGATATTTTAAAAATTCATTATTTTCCCACATATTATCCAACATTGATGATTTTCCTTTTCTGTCACATTAGTTAATCTGATAAGCATGAGACAGAACTTCTGAGTTGCTTTAATTAGCTTTTCTCTAATCAGAGATTTAGAGCATTTTTTATTTCAGTGTAAATAGCTTAAATTTCTTCATCTCAAAACTGTCTGTTCATTTGCTTTCACCATTTATCAACTGGAGAATGACTTGTGTTCTTATAAATCTGGCCCAGTTATATATATATATATATATATATATATATATATATATATATATATATATATGTGTGTGTGTGTTTGTGTGTGTGTGTGTGTGTGTGTGTGTGCGTGTGTGTGTGTGTATTTGAGAAGTGAGGCCTTTAACAGAAGCACTGACCATAAAATGTATTTCCCAGCTTTCTACTTTCCTTTTAATCTTGGTTTTATTGTTTTTGTTTGTGCAAAACCTTTTTAATTTAATGTAATCAAAATTATTCTTTTTGTATATCATAATGTTCTCTATCTCTTGTTTGGTCATAAATTCTTCCCTTCTCCATAGATTTGACAGGTCAACCATTCCTTGTTCTCTTAATCTGCTTATGGTACCACCTTTTATGTCTAAATCATGTACCAAATGATTGGTACCCTCTCCAACCCCCCAAAAATCACATACTCATTTAGACCTTATCTTAGTTTAGAGTGTGTAGGAAGGGAAGGGGAAGGGAAGTGATAGAAGAGAGAGTGAATTTGGGGAAGTGGAAGCCAGAAGTAAAATACTTTTGTGGATATTCAGGGTGAAAAAAGAGAGAAAGTAGAATAAGCGAGGAGAAAACATGGAGGGAAATATATTTAGTAATAGTCATTGTGAAAAAAAATTATAGCAAATTTCTCTGGTAAAGAACTCACTTCAAAAGAATATAGAGAACTGGGCGGGGGGGACAGAGACAAGAAGGTGGAGTAGAAACAGCACTTCCAAGGTGCTCCCCCCTACACAACTTCCAAACAATGTAAAAGGTGGACTCTGCACAACTTCTGGAGCTCCAGCACCCACAGAACGATAGAAAGAAGGTAACCTCCTGCTGAGGACAGCCCAGCAGCCCTGCAGGGAGCAGTCAGCGCAACACAGCACAACATTCTGGGAGCTGAGCCCACAACCACTTGAGCTGTGGTTTTAGCCCCAGGGTGACCCGGCTAGCAGCCAGCTGGAAGGACCCCAGAACACCAGCAGCTATGGTGATTCCAGAATTATCAGCATATATATGCCTAAGACAAAGTGAGATGTTAGTGCCCTATGGACTTTGGGATCAGTATTTGGGGAATGCATCGGCTTCCTCCCCTGGGGACTAAAAGAGGCTGAGGAAATGCGGCACAGAGGCCGTTTTACATCTTTAGTGGCAGCTTCAGCTCCTGGTCTGCAACTGTAGGGAGATTCAGCAATCAGTCTGGGGGTTAATCACTCTTGCTTTAACCTGCTGGATCTGGATTGTGGTCTGGTGGGGAGGTCTGGGATGGGTATCCAACTTGCCAGAGTGGGTGGAGGCTTAACAGAGGCCACCCAACTAATACCTCCGGAAGTTGTGAAGACCCCAACATTCAGGATGGAAGCTCCCTTGTCTGGTGGCAGAGTCCTACTGTGGGAACAAGCCTCAAAATCAAGTAATTAAGTGGCAACATGCCTAAGCAAAGGAAACAAAATAAACAGAAAAATGCAACTTTAGACTCCTATTTTGGGGGCAAAGAGGATCAAATCAAGGAACAGGAGGGGGACTTTGAGATCAGAACTCCTGCATCAAAAGCCCCAAATTAAAATATAAGCTGGCTACAGGCCATAGAGGACCTTAAGAAGCAGATAAGAGAAGTAGGGGAAAATTGGGAAGAGAAATGAGAAAGATGCAAGAAAAGTATGAAATGACAGTCAACAGCCTGACTGAGGAAAATAACACCTTAAAAAATAGACTAACTCAAATGGCAAAAGAGGCTCAGAAAGGCAATGAGGAGAAGAATGCCTTAAAAAGCCGAATTTGCCAGATGGAAAAAGAATCTCAAAAGCTCACTGAGGAGATTCATTCCTTCAGAATTAAACTGGAGCAAATGGAAGCTAGTGACTTTATGAGAAATCAAGATGCTGTTAAACAGATCCAAACAAATGAAAAAATAGAAGGCAAAGTGAAATATCTCATGGGAAAAACCACTGACCTAGAAAATAGATCCAGGAGATATAATTTAAAAATTATTGGACTACCTGAAAGCCGTGATCAAAGAAGGAACCTAGAAATCATCCTTCAAGAAATTCTCAAGGAAAATTGCCCTGAGGGCAAAATAAAGGTTGAAAGAATCCACTGATCGCCTCCCAAAAAGGATCCCAAAATGAAAAGTCCTAGGAATATTATAGCCAGGTTTCATAATTCCCAAATCAAGGAGAAAATACTACAAGCAGCCAGGAAGAAACAATTTCAATATTGTGGAAACACAATCAGAATAGCACAGGACCTGGCAGCCTCTACACTAAGGAATTGAAGGGCATGGAATGTGATATTCCAGAGGGCAAAAGAGCTGGGACTGAACCCAAGGGTCACCTACCCAGCAAAACTGAGTGTCTCGTTTCAGGGGAAAATATGGTCATAGAGTGGAATAGAGGACTTTCGAGCATTCCTTAGATAAAAGCCAGAGTTGAATAGAAAATTTGACATTCAGACAGAAGAAGCAAGAGATGCTTGAGAAGGTAATCAGGGAAAAGAAATCAAAAGGAACTTATCAAAGTTGAACTACTTACATTCTTACATGGAAAAACAATAACTGTGACTGATGAAACCTTTCTCATTATGAAAATAATGGAAGAAGAGTATATGGGCATATGATGACATATGTGAATGTGTGTTTATATGTTTGCAGGTATACATGGATAGAGGGCACAGGTTGAATTTGGTGGGAAGGGCTGATACTTAAGGAGTGAATTAAGAGGTGAGAGAGGAATATGGCAAGAGGATATGGGGAGAGACAGGGTAGAGTAAACTATCTTATGTATAAGAAGCAAGGGGAAATAGTTGCAGGGGAGGGGAAGAAGAGGGAGGCAAAAAGGCAAAATCATATTCTCATTGAATTTGGCTCAGGGAGAGAATGTCATACATACTAAATGGGACATCTCACCCTGCAGGAGAGTAGGGGGAAGGGGGATGAGAGGAGGGATGATGGAGGGGTGGGCATTCTGTGGGGAGGGGAGGTTGGAAGTACCCACTTTTGAAGAGGGACAGGGTCAAAGTAGAGAATGGACCAGGTGGGGGGTGCGATGGGTGGGAGGGAAATATAAGCAGTCTTTTACAATATATCTACTATGATAACGTTTTGCATAGCTATACATGTACAACATATACTGAATTGCTTATCCTCCCAGAGGGAGTGTGTGACAAGGGAGGAAGGGAATGGATCTGAAATTCAAAGTTTTAAAATTAAATGTTTCAAATATATATATATAGATACTATTATTAATACTCTTTGCTTGTAATTGGGAGATAAAATGTTCAGGCGTTGGGGCAGAGAGATTCACCTTGCCCTAATGGTAAAGTCGCAGGGGGTATGGGAGAAGATATGGGAGAGAGCAGATTGGATGAGGGGATATCTTGTGGGACTGCTATTCTGGTGTGGTGGGTAGGGAAAAATGGGGAAAGATTTTAATTCAAAATCTGATGGAAATGAATGATGTAAACCAGAAGTTAATAAAGCATTTGTTAAAAAAAAAAGAATATAGAGAACTCAGTCAAAGTAAGAGAAATAGGAACCATTCCCAGTTGACAAATGGTATTAACTTCTTCCAAGAACTCTTTTTGGGCTTGTGACCATTTGCCATTTTTCTGTGAAAAAGGAGTGTCTTTTTTTAACTTCACTATTTTCCTCTGAATATTGGTCTTCTCTATTCCCGTAGTTGTCATCAACGGTTAGATTTTTTCTCCTTTGCTTTGTCCTTTTTATTTTTTTTTTAATTTTAAGCAGCTTATTGTTATAATCAATTTCTCATCCTCAGGTGCAGAGAATGGTGCCCCAGGCCTTCTTACTGTAATTTTCTGAGCTGTATTGGGCACCCAACTTCAGGCTCTCTTCTCCAGTGTCATTCATCTAGATATCAGGTATACATATCAAACCTTTCCTGGTTAAAAGGACATGTTTAAACAACATAGCTCCTATCATTAAAACATTATTTTTCAATGCCTCTTCCTTGAAGAAAATGATAAAATGACATAGTTAGCCTTAATAATTATAATCAGATGTTGGGTATTGTTATAAAATGAAATGTATGCATACAAAGAAAAAAAAGATGATTTGGTATGCCTTACTTTGGGGGAAATGACTGGGATTTCATGTTTAATAAATAAATATATTAAAATCTCTATTAATCCTGCAATAAATTCAGCGCATGGAGTTGCTAATAAATTTATTTGATGAGGTAAATGAGAATATACCTTCAAATTTGTTTTCATACTTAATTATCCATTTATTCTTTTGATTCATGAGCAGTAACTTCATACTGTTGATTCCCTCTTGACCTTGGGCTTGTAACTGAATCCTGAGATCTGGCTTGTGGCCCAGGAATATGTAGAAAATTGTTTATATTAGCAGCAAGCTGCCTTGAGCTTCAATGCTTTGATTTAACATTATAACGGTACTAAAAGTAGCATAGCTTTCCCATGTACTCTCTATTCTGTTCAAATCCCTTGTCATTATAACAGATGTTTGGATTATTGTTCTGTAAACTATGTCAGAATTTCAATCTCTAGTATCTGTTTATTATTCTCCAAGGGTGATATTACAAATGTTCTCATGCACAGTTAATACTTGTAATACAGGCTGTCTTTTTCCCATAAAAGATCTCAACAGAAAGTTTTTATTAATCAGGGTAAACATCTAATTTTAGAAGGAGTCTTCCTAGGTATATATGAACAGAAGTTTCCGGATGAAGATGAACGTCATCACTGACAGAAAGTTCAAATTTTAAAACAAAACAAAACAAAAACCCAAAATCTCTTAATGTTGATTAAATACCATATAAAGATATCCTGATACATCTTTATTTTTACAGAATGTACAAAATTAAAATTGAAGCTCTTCCATCAGATACTTTTGTTTTGAGGGTATAAAAAGTCTTTGTTTTTGTATTAAGTATATGATTGCAGTTTCTTAAAAGGCATATTTTCAGAAAGAGCATATTTCACCTGTACTGATAAGAAATGTTACTGAGAATACAGTAAGATAATTATTGGAGTGGGAGAACATGAAAATTTTTAGAGAAGTCTCAGAGATATAGTGGGAAGCAGCTATACATATGTATATGTATGTATGTGTGTATATATATATATGTACATTTATATACATGTGTGCATAGTATATATGATTGCACATGTGCATAATTATCATTCAAAAGTCAAAAACATTAGTTTTCTTCTGCTGTTTGAATGGAGGTGGTTTTTATAGAGACCAGAAATGAAATTTCCAAAAAGGACTTGATTCATTTGGAAATTGACTTGGGGCAAAAATCTCTGAAGCATTATTTGATTCTTGAACATATTTGTATATTATAAATTCTTGTATACAATAGAAGTGAATAGGTATACAATCAATCAAAAGTAATATTCTACTCATTCAGAGAGGTTATAAAGATATTGACAATTTAAGAGATAACTTGGCTGCATTTAAAGAGGAAAGGGCTTACAACTGATCTATAGAAATAGCTACATAAAAAATAACTTGCTTCTCTTGGACACTTCACTTTGTTGTTTCCACCTTTATTTCCATTTTTTCTTTCTTTTGACCTTAAAGCATAGTTGTTGGGCTGGGGAGGGCAGTGGCAATGGGGAAAGACATTAACCCTTGTGCAATGATTTAGAAAGAGAATGACAGAATCCTTCAGGGAAATGAAAGTAGTTGGGAGGGGAGAGTTTAAGGAAAAGGGTCAATTAGCTACTCAATCAGCCCCATAGGAAAAAAAAAAGCGTTGTAGCTTTTACTTCATTCATTTTGTCTTAAAGAGTGGACACAGCCATGAGCCACTTCAGAGATTCTGTAAGAATCCCAGTGTGTATTACGTTTGCATTTGGGATGGGGGAACGGGGGACAAGGTCAGCTACGGAAATGATGAATGCCTTTTTGCTGAAAGCTGTACTGAACGTCCTTGAGTTTAATCAAAACTATTTGTTTTTAGTCAGCTTTGCTGTTGTCTCTTTTACTCTTGTCCACTGATAGCTTGACATTAATGACATCATAAATCATGTGAAGTGGCGGCTGGGGTTTGGTAGCATTTCCAGTGTTTGTTGAGATGTCCTGGACTATTTGAGGGGCTAGGGCAAGAATGGATATTGGCCTGGCCTAAACCCAAAGTTATGGAATTGTCCTGATGTTAAAAACCTGTAGTGTTATTGTTCACAAGATGAGGCTTTGATCAAGTCTGACTAAGTTATTTGTATATAGAATTTGTGAAGAAATTAGGGAAATGTGGGTTCTTTTTCAACTCTTTTTTCCTTCCATATTTCTATAATCTGGTGGAAAAAATTGTGTAAAAAAGGGAGTTAGTCCTCTGTATTGATCAATTCAAAAAAGGGATTTAGTTGCCTGTATTGGTCAATTCTTATGATGATTTAATACTCTGGAAGCAAGCACAAGGATAAATGTACATAGTTCACATTTATATGTTGCTTAGCCCCTTGACACCTGAACAATGTGTCCAATTTACTCAAATCTATTATTTTACACTTAAAAAAACCCACTGCTAAATGTAAAGTATTTGTATATTGGAAATGTATTCTTTGAAAAATGTCTCCCTTTTTATCAGTTATTTGTTTCAGAATGATTTCACTGGATTGTTCTCTGTTTTAGGTCTTGTTATCTGCGTGACTATATTCCTAAAACATGTTTTTCATCACCATTATTCTATACTGTTAAGGGATGAAAAGATCATTCTTTAGCTGTTATTTATTCAGTCGAATTCTATTACATTACAACCTATTATATATTTCATAGAATCACACACAGATAATTTATTCCTTATCAAACCAATTCCTTAATAAGGAATAATTCACAATGCTGAAGTGCCTACTTAGTTCTAAGAGGAGCTTCATTCAGCTGACAAACTGAAAGGATTCCCTTTTTCAATCATAGAGAAAAATCTTATTTTCCATATATGATATAAAATAACATTTATACCACAAGGTGCTAGAGTCTATTTAACAAAAATAAATGGAAAGGGAAAAATTCTAAATTTTAACAATCTTTCTTCAGTACCCTTGTCTGTAAAATAATAGACTTCCACTTGACCATGACCATTCCTGGTTTAAATTACATTCTTAATTACCTTAAGAGTGGGCAATCTACTAGGGTCCAAGAGAGACCTACTTATTCAGACTTACTTCACTTTACTACACCTCATACCTCTGTCTTTCACTAAATAGGTGTATTTCCTATTCTCCATCCATAACATTCCATCTCTTATTGCTATCTTTTTATATGCTGCTCACCCATGACTTTCTTTCTTTTTTTGTTGCTTTTTGGAGGGCAGTTGGGATTAAGTGACTTGCCCAAGGTCACACTGCTAGTAATGGTTAAGTGTCTGAGGTCAGATTTAAACTCAGGTCCTCCTGACTTCAGGTCCATGCTCTATTCGCTAGTCACCCTCACCTCCTTCCTCCCCACCCTCCACCCATAACTTTCTCTTCCTCAACACTTTAACCTCTAATTTCCTTCATTGTTCCACTCAATGGGCCATCACCTATAGCAGGTATTTCCTGAATCCCTCAATAGCTATTCTCACTCCCACATTACTTTGTATTCATCTGTGGACATGTTGCATCTAGCCTGTAGAATGTCAGCACCTAAAGGATAACGACATTTTCATTTTTGCCTTCTATTAATGCATAACACAGTGCCTTATACATGGAAGATTCATTTAAATGATTTTAATTGAATTGAATATTAGTCTACTTTCAAAAAAGTTTCAGATTTTATAATTCCTAAAACTCTTTAAGAGAATCATGAATCCTGTTGGACTCCCCTGTCTAATAGGAGATGATTGGTTTGGTTTGGTTTGGTTTGGTTTTGCTTTGTTACCTTCATGGCTATTATCTATAACTTACCTCAGTCCAAAGGAACAACTCCAGGCAAAACAAGTTATCTATATGTCTTCTGATTTCTGGTGGGACTCTCCTATACTACTCAGCCATACATATGTAATCTTCAGGTCTTCCCCAAACGTTATCTTAATATCAGTGTGTTAAAGTTTCACATGGTCTTAGTTCATCCTGACATCCTCAATCCCTTCTACCCTATCATGGAATTACTTCTTTAAGAATATTCATTGTATGGCTAAATAACATCTCATGTCATATATATGTAATTTCTTTCATTCAAGTCAATACACATTTATTAAGTACCTACTTCATATCAGGTGCTATGCTAAGCATTGGAGGTAGGGAAAGAAACAAAAGATAGTTTCTTCCCTCAAGGAACTTACAATCTAACTGGAGAGACAACATGCAAATAAATATGAACAAAATAAGCATATAAAAGATAATAGGAAATTAACAGAGGTAAGGCACAAAGATATATAGGGGTTGGTTAAGCCTTCCTATAGGAAATACGATTTTAATTGAATTCTAAGGGGCATGGGTGGAGCCAAGATTGCAGAGTAAAGGCAAGGCCTCGCCTGAGTTCTCCCCCAACCCTGTCAAATACCTGTGAAAAATGACTATAAACAAATTCTAGAGCAGCAAAACTCACAAAAAGACAGAATGAAACAAATTTCTAGACCAAGACAACCTGGAAGGTTGACAGGAAAGGTCTCCGCACCATCACAGACCAGGGCCTAGCAAACGGAGAACAGGCCTCAGGGGACTGAATTACTGGCAGCTATTGTAGTTTCCAGACTTCTCAACCCACAAATGCCAAAAACAACTTAGAAGGTCAGTAGGAAAGGTCTGTCAGACCTGGGGGAGAGAGGAGCATAGTTCAGCCCCAGCCCCAGCCCAGCCTTAGCCATAGCAAACCAGGACCAGGACTTGGGAGTGACCGAATCAGAAGCAGTGGTGGCAGCAGTTTTGGCAGTTGCTTTTGGAGCTCTCAGCCCACAGATAATAAGGGGATGAATAATTGGTCCAAAGGAGATTACAAGAGTCTCTTTGCTGAAGTGAGAGTCTGTTGTTTTGCCTATACTTGGATCTGAGTCTCAGTCCTGGGTGGCAGTCCTGGGACAAGGAGGAGCATTAGCATAGAAGAGCTTGCATCAGCATCAAAGAAAGAACCTTTCTCATGGTTACATGCAGAAAATAGTGCTTGTGGTCACTTACAGACAAGAGCACAGGCTAGGAGAGGAATAAACGCCTTTCCTTAGATCATACCACTTTGGAAGAACTGAAAACATACAGGTCCCTAGAAGCATCTCTGCAAACAGCTTCACAAAACCCCTAAAATTTGGGACAGTATACCCTCTACACTCGAAGTATATGCCTACCTTAACAAAGGGTTAAAAAGTCAAGTGACAGGCTGGGAAGATGAGCAAACAATGGAAACAACTTAGACCATAGAAACTTATTTGGTGATGAGGAAGATCAAAATGTACATTCAAAAGAAGACAACAAAGTCAAAACTCCTACATATAAAGCCTCCAAGAAAAATATGAATTGGTCACAGGCCATGGAAGAGCACAGAAAGGATTTTGAAAATCAAGTAAGAGAAGCAGAGGAAAAACTGGGTAGAGAAATGAGATTGGTAAAAGAAAATCATGAAAAACAAGATCCAAAAAATGATAAAAAAAAAAAACCCTTAAAAATAGAGTAACCCAAATGGTAAAAGAGGTCCAAAAAGCCAACGAAGAGAAGAATGCCTTAAAAAGTGGATTAGGGCAAATGGAAATGGAGGTCGAAAAGCTCACTGAAGGAAATCATTCCTTAAAAATTAGAATGGAGCAAATGGAAGTTAATGACTCTATGAGAAATCAAGAAATTATAAAACAAAACCAAAACAAATTTAAAAAAATGGAAAAACAATAAACCTGGGAAATAGATCCAGGAAAGATAATTTTAAAATTATTGAACTAAGAGTGGATAGATGACACAGTGAATAGAGCACTGGCCTTGGAGTCAGGAGGACTCGAGTTCAAATCCAGTCTCAGACATTTAACACTTACTAGCCATGTGACCTTGGGCAAGTCACTTAACCCCAATTGCCCTGCCTTCCCCCCTCCAAAAAAGCAAAAAAAAAATTTTATTGAACTACCTGAAAAGCATAATGAAAAAGAAATAAACAAACCTTAGACATCATCTTTCAAGAAATTATCAAGGAAAACTGCCCTGATATTCTAGAACCAGAGGTTAAATAGAAATTAAAAGAATCCACTGATCACTTCCTGAAAGAGATCCTAAAAGGAAAACTCCTAGGAATATGATAGTCAAATTCCAGAGTCCTCAGATCAAGGAGAAAATATTGCAAGCAACCAAAAAGAAACAATTGAAGTATTGTGGAACCACACTGAGGAAAATACAAGATTTAGCAGATTCTACATTAAGCAACTGGAGGGCTTGGAATATGATATTCTGGAAGTCAAAGGAGCTAGGATAAAAACCAAGAATCACATACCCAGCAAATCTAATTGCAATCCATGAGGGGAAAAACTGATATTCAATACATTAGAGGAATTTAATGTATTCTTAAGAAAATATTAGAGTTTAAAAATTGAATTTTAAAAGAAGGCAGGGAGGTAAAAAATCAGAATGGAGGAGGTGCTGCATTTCTGCTATGATGGACAGTCAAAGAGAATGCCTAGAGCTGAGGAATGGAGTGTCTTATATGTGAAACAGCTATTAGGCCTGGGTTACTGGATGGGAGAGTACATTATGGGGAGTAAGAAAACTGGAAAGGTAAGAGAGGATTAGGTTATGAAGGACTTTGAATGTCAAACTACACATTGTATATTTGCTTCTGAAGGCAATAGGAAAGCACTAGAATTTATTGAGTAAGAAGATGAAATGATCTGAGCTCAGTTTTAGGGAAAAAATTATATTTTATGTGATGCCTATAATGATAATGGGAATTTGAAGATCTCCCCTTCCCCTGAATAAGCCTAAATTGAACTTGGGGACCTTCTTGATTTGAAAATAAACTCTGCCTCCTAATAGGCTGAATGTGGTCACATGGAGCCTGTGGTGGAAAGAGTTTGCTGAAGTGTATAACAGAGTCCACAGGAGAAGCTGGCTTTGAGGGAGGCTTGTTTTTTAGAAGGCACAACTTTTGTTACTTTGTAGTTAAGTGGGTCACAAGGGTTGTGATATTCTCTGACCCTGGGGAAGGAGAAATATATATATGCTGAGGTGAGGTTTTGCTTTGGGGCTCACTTTGGGAAGAGTTGTGTGATTTGGCCAGATGAGCCTCTGGGCAGCCATTGAGCCCCCCAGCTTTGAAAAGCCAGATGTTGGTGCTTCTCCCTCTGGTGACTAACTAGGTATGGATGTAATGGTCAGACAGTTGGAAGCCCTGTCTGCTAAATTATGTTATTTAATCTGTATTTTCACATACTTGTAACTTCTGTTTGTATTCTCTGTAGTTCAGGGTATTAACTTTTCCCCTGAACTGGGTAAATGATTGTAGCGGCAAGCACCCCAATATCCCCAGGGTGACTGCCAACACAGGTTCTTAGATCTGCTTTTCAAAAGGAAAGCAACTCAAAATGGGTTAACAAGCTTACTTTAATCAAACATGTATTACCTAGTTCAGAGGTAAAGGTCAGCACCCCGAACTTCAGAGTTACAGAACTTACAGATCAAACTGACAGGCTTCCAAACTGTCCAACCATTACATCAATACCAAATCACAGTTACCAGAGAGGGAAGCATCAACATCTGGGTTTTCAAAGCCGGGGGGCTCTCAACAACGGCTTCCCAGAGTCTCATCTGGTCAAATCACACAACACTTCTCAAAGTGAGCCCCAAAGCAAAGCCTCTCATCAGAGTTTATATAGCCTTCTCCTAGCTCAAAGATTGTAACAACCTCCTTGACCCACTGCCCAATCACGAAAGTATCAAGGTTGGGCTTCCCTGAAAAACAAGCCTCCCACCACAGGCTCCAGGTGCACTTAAGCTAGGGGCAGGGAAGATCTTTAAATTTGCATTTCCATTACATTCGGCCCCAAGATCTTTCATGCCCGTAGCATACGCAATTTACATTTGAATTAGCACTAAACATCTCTTAGGTCACATTTTCCAGGTACATAAGAAAATCACAATATAATCTCAAAATACAATAGTCCAAGTCTTCCACTCATGGGGCAAATGTTAACTCAGTCCACTTATCAGTAAAATCAAAAAATAGTCACTCTTAAGTTAACTCAATCAGTTACATAAGTTTTCAAAGTACAAGCCTTCCACTCATGGGGCAAGTCTTGATTAGCTCAATTAGTCTCTTATCTGTAACAATATCTCAAAGTACAATTGGTTACTTATTCAGTAAAGTCTTACTAAGTATGCCCATAGCATAGACAGTTTACATTTCAATTATCACTAACCATCCCTTAAATCATATTTTCAAGGTACATCTAAAGTTACCAAAGTGGCCACTGGGTCTTAAAGTACATTGCATTTTCACATCAATTCACAAAATACAAAGCATTATCACATAAAGTTCTCTTGGGAGGAGGGGGGTGTCCTTCCCACAACACTGCTCCAGCCCCTGCTTCCAAGTCCAGAGAGGGAGCTGGGCAACAAAACCAAAGTGGGGTCCTTGGGGTCCATGGCACTTCACCCCACCCACCAGTCACAAGTCCATCCTCCCCCTGGGTCCCAAACTGTGGGATGCAGCAAGGAAACACAATCAGTGCCCCTGCTTTGCCTCACAGTCCTTATCTTGTCCTGTGGCTGAACTCCAAACTCCTGGGTTCCTTCTCCTCCAGCAGAAGGCAGCAGCTCCAGGCTTCTCCACAGGTCTCCATGCAGGCAGCTCACCATTCCTGCTCTCAGCTCAGTGAAGTCAGCATGCAGGCCGTTCTTCTCTCCTGCTCCATGGCTCCACAGAATCACAGCTACCACAACTGGGAAACAAACAATTATCCCAGCCCCCATACTTTCCTTTTACTCAGCAGATCCCATCCCTCGTCGCCATTTTGTAGCGGCAAGCACCCCAATATCCCCAGGGTGGCTGCCAACACAGGTTCTTAGATCTGCTTTTCAAAAGGAAAGCAACTCAAAATGGGTTAACAAGCTTACTTTAATCAAACAAACATACATTACCTAGTTCAGGGGAAAAAGGTCAGCACCCCAAACTTCAGAGTTACAGAACTTACAGATCAAACAGACAGGCTTCCAAACTGTCCTACCATTATATCAATACCAAATCACAGTTACCAAAGAGGAAAGCATCAACATCTGGGTTTTCAAAGCCGGGGGGCTCTCAACAACGGCTTCCCAGAGTCTCATCTGGTCAAATCACACAACACTTCTCAAAGTGAGCCCCAAAGCAAAGCCTCTCCTCAGGGCTTATATAGCCTTCTCTTGGCTCAGAGAATGTAACAACCTTCTGGACCCACTGCCCAATCACAAAGTATCAAGGTATGGGCTTCCCAGAAAAACAAGCCTCCCACCACAGGCTCCAGGTGCACTTAAGCTAGGGGCAGGGAAGATCTTTAAATCTGCATTTCCATTACATTCGGCCCCAAGATCTTTCATGCCCATAGCATACACAATTTACATTTGAATTAGCACTAAACATCTCTTAGGTCACATTTTCCAGGTACATAAGAAAATCACAATATAATCTCAAAATACAATAGTCCAAGTCTTCCACTCATGGGGCAAATGTTAACTCAGTCCACTAATCAGTAAAATCAAAAAATAGTCACTCTTAAGTTAACTCAATCAGTTACATCAGTTTTCAAAGTACAAGTCTTCCACTTGTGGGGCAAAGTCTTGATTAGCTCAATTAGTCTCTTATCTGTAACAATATCTCAAAGTACAATTGGTTACTTATTCAGTAAAGTCTTACTAAGTATGCCCATAGCATAGACAATTTACATTTCAATTAGCACTAACCATCTCTTAAGTCATATTTTCAAGATACATCTAAAGTTACCAAAGTGGCCACTGGGTCTTAAACAAAGTACATTGCATTTTCACATCAATTCACAAAATACAAAGCATTATCACATAAAGTTCTCTTGGGAGGAGGGGGGTGTCCTTCCCACAACACTGCTCCAGCCCCTGCTTCCAAGTCCAGAGAGGGAGCTGGGCAACAAAACCAAAGTGGGGTCCTTGGGGTCCATGGCACTTCACCCCACCCACCAGTCACAAGTCCATCCTCCCCCTGGGTCCCAAACTGTGGGATGCAGCAAGGAAACACATTCAGTGCCCCTGCTTTGCCACACAGTCCTTATCTTGTCCTGTGGCTGAACTCCAAACTCCTGGGTTCCTTCTCCTCCAGCAGAAGACAGCAGCTCCAGGCTTCTCCACAGGTCTCCATGCAGGCAGCTCACCATTCCTGCTCTCAGCTCAGTGAAGTCAGCATGCAGGCCGTTCTTCTCTCCTGCTCCATGGCTCCACAGAATCACAGCTACCACAACTGGGAAACAAACAATTATCCCAGCCCCCATACTTTCCTTTTACTCAGCAGATCCCATCCATCGTCGCCATTTTGTAGCAGCAAGCACCCCAATATCCCCAGGGTGACTGCCAACACAGGTTCTTAGATCTGCTTTTCAAAAGGAAAGCAACTCAAAATGGGTTAACAAGCTTACTTTAATCAAACAATGATACATGTTTGTTTGGTTAAAATAAGATTGTTAACCCATTTTGAGTTTGCTTTCCTTTAGAAAAGCAAATCAAAGAACCTGTGCTAGCAGCCATCCTGAGTATGCTAGGGTGCTTGCTTCTATAATTCCTTATAGGAATTGGATACAGGAGTCTGTTTATTCAGAAAGCAAAATGATTTTTCTTAATGTGTTACTTGTTTTCTTTTTTGATGTCAGTATTCTTTCTCAATTAAGCTCCTTTATGAGGTGCAGGCTCTGGGAATCCCCTTGAGCTCTCCTTGAATCTGTGAGGTACAGGCTTTGGGAATCCCCCTTGAGCTCTGTTTAAATTGTCCCATTTGGTGAGGCATTTGCATGAGGCCATAAGACTTACATTGTGGCTGGGCCCAAGTCTCTATTACTAGACTTCCCACCTTTGAGCCTATCAAATTATCAATCCACCCTTGAACTGGCTTAGCCCACCATTGTCTGTAGTCTCCAGGTAGCCTCCAGCAACTTCCCACTCTTAATCACTCACTGAAGACCCTCCCCAAACTCCTCCTCTAGAACACCCCTAGATTTCTCCCACAACCTTCTGTATATAAGACCCCATCTTGTCTTCATGTCTGTGAGAGTGCCATAGAATGACCTAGCACAGGCTTACTCTGTGTCCAATACAAGCAAACTTTTTTTTTTTTTTTTTTTTGCTTTTTGGAGGGCAACTGGGGTTAAGTAACTTGCCCAGGGTCACATGGCTAGGTTTTTTTTGTTTGTGTGTGTTAAGTGTCTGAGGCCGAATCCGAACTCAGGTCTGGTGCTCTACTCACTGCGCCACCTAGCCGCCCCCTACAAGCGAACTTTTAATAAACTTTAATTTTCTTTGGCTGAGAGAAGATTTGAGTCGAATTCATTCGGCAGGACCTGGCTTGTTCGTATTTCAGGGTCTCCAGAGCAACCCTAACCCTCTTTACGGGTAACCTCTTCACTCCTCAGTTTATCTGTTGACCCCTTATTGGCAAGACCTATATCTAAACAAAACAGGTAAACCCATTGGTTATGTCTATCATTCAACATGTAAATGCAAGAACCCTTTCACAAGAAATGAGGCAGGGTTGGAGGGGGGAGGTGGCATACTTTGAAGTCATAATTAGTAACTGAAATGGTTAGAGTTCTACTGTGTTAATGTTGTTTATTTTACATTATTGTGATTCACAGGGTAAATTGTACTCTTTCTTCCATTTTTTTCTCCATCATTTCAAGTCTTCTCAAGTTTCTCTGAATTCTTTATAGTCATCAGTTTTTGCAAAACAATATTTCATTATATTCTGATATACTGACATTTATTAAACTATTCCCTAAATGGTAGATAACCCTTTTAGTTATTTGCTACTACTTAAGCGCTACACTATATATTTTTTCTTATATATAATTTTCAGTTGTTTTGACTTTTTTGAGGAAATATTATCATTATTATCATATTTGATCATTTGTTTTTTCACAAATGTCAACTACTCCTGTGTTTTGAGGCTATGCAAAACTTCTAATTCATTTCCCATGTGACAGTTCTTCATTTGAGGATAGTTATGTCTTTCCAAGGTTCTTCCTCAGGCTATAAATAACTAGTCCTTGTAACCAGTCATAGTAATATGGCATGAATGTGTGGCAAAAGATTCTTCTGGTTGCCTTCCAATGGGCATTCTTAAGCTTATTGATGTTTTTGCAAAAATGTAGGATCCAGAATGAAAAGTAATATTTTAGTTATAGTCTGAGAATGGTTGAGTCCAATGAGACTATCTCTTCCCTAGAAGTGGACACTATTAACACAGCCTAAAGTAATATTAATTAGTTTTGTTTTCTGGTTTTTTAGCAGTGATGTCATGTCATTATCTCTTGTTGGCATTGCATTCCATTACAGATGCCAGATCTTTTTAGGATGGTTTGTTGTTGGGGACAACTTTATAAACCTGTAATCATAAAGTCAAGATAGGCATCATTATAGGGAATTAATAAGCTAGAAATTCCTCACTGTAACAAAACCACTCCCCCCCGTTTGAGTAGGATCATTCTTATTAGAGGCAAAAGGCTGTCAAGATCTGTTTTAAATTTTGCCTTAGCCATACAGTGTGTTGTTTTTCCTTCACAGATTTGTGTCAAGGGCTAGACATAGATTTCTGGGGCACTCCACTGGAGACCATCTTGCAATTTTCCATTAAACCATTAGTGATAACTTGTTGGCTATGGTCATTCAACCACTTTTTAGTTCATTTTAATAACATTATTCATTAACACAATAATCTACATCTCTTGGGGTGGCTAGGTGGCTCAGTGAATAGAGCACTGGCCCTGGAGTGAGGAGAACCTGAGTTAAAATTTGGCCTCAAACACTTAACACACACACACACACACACACACACACACACACACACACACACACAAACAAAAAACTTGCCATGTGACCTTGGGAAAGTCACTTAACCCCAACTGCCCGCCAAAAAAGCAAAAAAAAAAAATTAATAACCTTTAATTTCCAGTTCTTTGCAACCATGAAAAGAGCTGCTATAAATATTTTTGTACATACAGGAATTCCTCCCTCTTCTCTGATCTTTTTGGCATATAACCCTAGAAGTGGTATTGCTGGGTAAAAAGGTATGAAATTATTTATAGCCCTTTGGGCATAATTCCAGATTGCTCTCCAGAATGGTTGGATAAGTTTACAACTCCACCAGCAATGCATTAGTGTTCCAATTTGTGCACATCCTCTCCAGCATTTGTCACTTTCTTGTTTTGTCATCTTAGCCAATCTGACTGGAGAGATGTGGTATCTCAGAGTTGTTTTGATTTGAATTTCTCTAATCAATAATGATTTAGAGCATTTCTTCATATGCTTATAGATATCTTAATTTCTTTCTCTGAAAACTGCCTGTTCATATCCTTTGACCATTTATCAATTGGGGAATGACTTGTATTCTTATAGATTTGACTCAATTCTCTGTATATTTTAGAAATGAGTCGTTTATCAGAGACATAGGTTGTAAAAATTCTTTCTCAATTTCCCACCTCCCTCTTGATCTTGGTTACATTGGCTTTGTACAGAAACTTTTCAATTTAATGTAATCAAAACGATCGATTTTGCATTTTATAATGCTCTCTAATTCTTATTTGGTCCTAAAGTCTTCCCCTCTCTACAAATCTGTCAGGTAAACTATTCCTTGCTTTCCCAGATTTACAATAGGAATTCTTAACCAGAGGTACATGAGTATGTGTGTATATGTGTGTGTGCACATATACGTATATATATATGTATATGTGCATATATTTTATAACTCAGTATAATAAGTTTCCTTTGCAATCCTATGCATGTATTTATGAATTTAAAAGCCATATTTGGGGAAGGATTCACCAGGCTGCCAAAGTTGTCCTTGACATAAAAAAGGTTTAAAACCTCTCATACACAAAATTGCCCTGATATACCACTTAACTCTAAAAAGAAAAAAAAAGTCATGAAGGTGCTCTCTTGTTAAACATCTATTTATTTTTGGATATCAATTACCTATTAGTCATTTTTGTTTAATCTTTTCCAGTTCAAATATCATTTTTCTTCTCAGAGTAAACAGAAGCAAAATAAGCATTAAGCAGGTCTTCTTTCTTTTATCTGTCATTATTATTGTTCCATCCATCCCAATGATCAGTCATCCCATTTGATCCCCAGCTCTTCCAAGTTTTACAACCACAACCAATGCTGCTGCCATCACCCTTTTTATCATCTTTAATTTTCTTTGCCAACTCTAGCTCATCAGGAATTTAGTAGTCCACTTCTCCTTTCCTGCCTACACTTCCATATTCTGTACAAGTCCATTGTAAAATCTCACTTGGTCTAGTGAGGCAGATGTTTAAACATATCCCCCTTCTCCTCCTCATTGAAATTCTAAATTCATTCTCTCTCTCTCTCTCTCTCTCTCTCTCTCTCTCTCTCTCTCTCTCTCTCTCTCTCTCTCTCCCTCTCTCCCTCCCATCAGAGTAAAAGCTCAAGATTTTTTCCACATGAACTGTAATTGAGTCATGCTTCCTATCCTATACCTGTGGGATTGATTTTTTTGAGGGTGTGTGCTTTATCATACATCTATCTTCTTTAACTCCAAAAATAGATGTAAAGTTGAAATTCCCATGTCTGACTTCTATAGGAAAAGGTTATATGGGAGAAAATAAGATAAAGACTTGAGGGAAAGAAAGAGAGGAGAAGGAAGAAAAGAAGGGATGAAGGAAGGAAGGAAAGAACAAACAAATGAACAAATGAGCAAAGGAAGAAAAATAGATATATATGATGCATACTTAATAAATACTTTGGAAATTAAAAGGGGGATTTGATCTTTTTTTTTGCATTTCAGAAACTTGAATAAAAATTAACAAACCAAAACACCAGTTTCTCCAGCAAGAGAAAAGAGAGTCTGATTGTATTCTGCCTTGGTCTGATCCTATCTGGGGTGTCATGTAGAATTCTGGGCACTATATTCTGGGGGTGAAACTGATAAGCTAGAGCTTATCCAAAGGAAAGGGGCCAGGATGGTGAGAGATTTGAAACCATATATACCATAAAATGATACTGTTTTAAAGGGAAAAGTATCAGGAAAAAGGAAAAAGTACTCAAAGTATAATCATACCAAACGAATTATTCTGTTTGGTATTAGTGTGAATAACCCATTGGGTAGAAATTACAGGTGGGCAGGTTTTCAGTCAATGTAAGGACTTTTAGGCTTCTTCATGAATTGATAAGCTCTCCAATGTAATGATGATTCATAAGATTTTAAAGCAATTCAGTCTTGGATAGAACTATATAAAATCAAAGGTTTTTTCCTAGTTCTATGACTATAGAATACAATGACCTAGCCATAGATACCTTTACTAGGACAAGGTGAAAAAAATGTCTAATATTATTTATGTGGAGCAAATATTTAACTTCTTTTCATATCCTTCACATGATTTTCTAGTATTAAATAGTGAAATAATGTTGTTTGTTATGTCATGTTATGTCATATCATATTATATTATACTGTTATGTTGTTATCTCATTTCATAATATACTTTTATATTATGCTACATTATATTTTATTTTAATGCAATGCATAGCTTGCATATCATGTCATAGTGTGTCATCTTACATATCATATAATATTATACTGCATTGTATGTTATAATATTATTATATTTCAGGAATGGGCGAACTGAAAGCCTCTTCTTTAGAGATGATCCTAATCTGGGAGATACACACACATATATTTATACACACATACATATATATGTATAGATACATATATATATATATATTTATGAACCAACATGCAGGTACTTATATATACACATATAGGTATATATACATATAGATATATACTTGTCTATACAAACATGCTTCCTCATAAAAAATCCTAAAGAAATGTATATGTATGTATATGAAATTGCTCATCTTGCACTCACCCCTAAAAAATTGGTTTTTAACTCTTTTATTCTGAAAGCAAAAACATCATTCACCATTGTTTCAGAATTTAATAGTCAATGCTGGAAAGCAATTTCATGAGTCACACCCCTTGTTGCAATCAACAAGCTACTAAAAACAGAGAATAGCATTAAATACTGGGAACCTCTATCTCAGTGAGTAAATATAATTATTCTATCTCCAAAGTCAGTAGTTTTGCTTTATTCTTTCTTTCTACTAAGTCACCAGCAAAAGCAAACTAACCAAAAACAAAGTGCTGAATTCAGTACTCCATTTTATTTGAGGCTTTTTCCCCATTTAAGCACCTCTTGGAAGTCTGATGAAGAACTCTAAGCATTTTTGAATATATTTTAATATGAACCAAATTCAGGATCATGTACATAGAGTGAATGATGGTAATTACAGGGGAGGGTCTAGGGTATTATTTATTTCTAACTAACAGACAGCACCTGACAGTCTTTGTATATCAAGTTGTTATTAAAATCCTCTGTCTGGATGCTAAGCTGACTTATTTTACAACTAATCTTCCTTTACAACTAATCATGAAGTGTATATAAAGTTTTGTGAGTAAATTCATCTAATTTGACAAGGGACATATTAAAATGAAAGAATTTGTGTCATAAAGTATACCGTAGCAGCTTGTTTTCATGATTGTCAAATATAATTTCATAAGTACATTGACATAAACATCATTTGAGTAACTTCAAGCTTGTATTAAGACTGAATTTATAGAAGAATGAATTCCTCAATACTTATGAAATATACTTAGGGGTAGAAGGAAAAATACCAAGACTCCATTCTTCTAGCTATCACTCCAGAGTGACAGTGAGACCAAAGACATCTTTCAAGTATATTGTCCTTTTTAAACTTAGCAACCATAGTGTGTCCATTTCTCTTCTTAAAAGGAGTAAAACTGATTGAAATATCAAAGTTTATTCTCTATAGTTAACATATCTTCAATGTATCTTCCTTCATATTGATATATTTTATTTTTAATGTAGAATTAATTGTTTTTAACTATTAAATTGAATATATTAGCTAATGATAAGAATATAATCACAAACTGCTTATAACATTGATAAAACATGTTTTTCTCATTATTGGATGAAAAAATAATAATGAATCAAAAATAATTTTTATTTTTACAAACTCTAATTTAATAAAAGAAAGTAAAGAATATTAGAGTAAAAAGAAACTTCATGGATCTCCTCATTCAATTTTATAGCTTTCAAAGAAGCTTAGAGATTAAGATTTGTCCAAATTCACAGTCTGCAACTGAGATGACTTTCAGAACTTCAATTCAACAAATATTGACCAAAACCCTAATTATGAAAGACCAAGTTTTATAGCAAAAAGATCACTGTACATAGAGAGCACAGACACTTGTGTTTGAACCATAGGTCCAGAAACTGTGTGACTAGAGAAGTCTCTTAAATGCTTTGACCCTTCATGTCCCCATGTTTAAAATTATATCTACAGTACAATTTTAAAAGGATTGTTGTGAAAATCGAGTTAACAGATATTGGCTGCTTTAAATTCTCATATAAATATTAACTATTGCTACTACTGTTATTTTTCTTTTTGTTATTGACTATTGAGAATACAAAAATGAAAAGTGGTAATTTCTGCCCTGAAAAAGTTTATGAACTTTTAAGGAGGTTGCAACATATAAACAGAAGGATATAATACAAGGTTGTATGTGAAAGGGAGTAAAGGAGATACAGATAAAACACCCCTGAAAAGTTTGAGGAAAATTGATTAGAGAGACAAAACTAACAGCTAGAGGAATTAGGGAAGACTTCAGAGATGGAGGGAGAAAGAGTACTGGAGTGAAAGTGGAAGAGAGTTAGGGAGAGAGAATAAGGAGGAGAGAGAGAGAGAGAGAGAGAGAGAGAGAGAGAGAGAGAGAGAGAGAGAGAGAGAGAAAGTAGTGATACTTTGTGGCTCCCAAGGGGGCAAATCAGACTATGATCATTAAGTGATTTTATGGAAGACACTTGAACTATACCATTAAGGAAGGAAAAAATGTTTACCGATGGAGATGAGGATGTAGTATTTTAGAGTCACGGAGGATAGCCTATGTGAATCCATATAGGTCAGAATAAAAAGACTTATACTGGGTAATAACTAGTAAGCTAAGAGGAGCAAAGTGATATGAAAGTGGCTGTGTGGGACAGAATCAAATTGTAAAGTGCCTGATACTAAGGAGTTTTATTTTATCCTGGAGGAAATTGGACGTCACTGGTGGTTTTTTGAGTAGGCATGTCACATGGTCAAAACAATGAATAAAAACATCTAAAGCAGCAGAAATGTAGAAAAAGACAATTTAAAATAATCATTAAAATGCTGAATTATATAATGTTGTGTCCCCTTTTTCTCAGAGTTCATTTCTTAACTTAATTGTTTAATACTTACACCCCACCCAGACACACACCTTTTTTTTAAACTAGTAATTATTAATTAATTAACTGCACTAGTAATTGTTCAATAGTGGCCAAACCTTTTTTTTCACAATCACAAATTAACCTTGATACTTTCATAGTATAGAACAATATATAAAACATGTCTACATCAAGGTTGTTAAAACAAATATCATTCATCTTCATATGTTCAGGTAGATCACATAAAATAAGTCATATTTTGACTTTATACATATAAGGAAGAAGAAACTCTTAGAATGTATCATAATTTCCAAATTATGGTAATAATGACACAAACTGACCTTTCTGTCTACAGTTATTGATGTGACAGCACTAATCTTGAACTCGGTCAGGGTTAACACCAAAGAATAAGTTATTGAGTTTTACTAATATCTTCATGGTATGTGTCAATAACATTCTGGTCATGACTGGCTTTCATGTCTCAAAGAATTAAATAGTTCTTTTTATAAAGAACAGAAAACAAACATGAGTGATTTCCCCAGGTCCTCACTGAAATGATTTTCATTCATTTGATCATCCATTCGTCCCATCCCACTTCCATCCATCCATTCAATAAATATTCATTGAATTCCTACTAAGTGCAAGACACTGGGAGGTGAGCAAGGTCTATGTTATAACATAACACCATGATGTAGGAGAAAGAGATCTGGACTTGGAATCAGGAGACTTCAAATTGTATTGTGGTTTTGATACTCAATAATTCTATTACTTTCAATAAGTCTCAGTGCTATTGTGAGGAAAATGCTTTGCAAGGTTTGAAGTGCTTTAAAAATGCGTCTTGTTGTTAAGCCTTTCAAATAAATAATATAATATGAGATAAATAACTCCTTTTACATTTAGGCTCCTACCATATATTCATTTATTAATATCATTTGCTTACCGAAATAGCAGTTGTAAGTGGGGGGCAAAATGTTCATCTGAAAATATGTAACAACCATTTATTTTAAAGTATGGTGACCTGTAATATACTTGTTTGACTTAAGAGTGCTGACGGGTAAAACAGAATCACAAGAGGTACATGACGTATGGCCTCCACAGCAGTATTTTACTATAAAAGCATGGAACCCTGCTGGCATATGTAATTTAATGGGCAGCATGCCTCCCCTAATTCAATCACATCCCTACATCCCTTCTTTTATATTCCAATTGGATTCCATGTGCTAAAGCCATCAAGATTTTCAGGATGAAATGAATGCTTGTATTAATCCTGCAATTTCCATTTAAAACACAGCATCGATTTGATTAATAAGGTTTGATGCTGAATAATTATATGACAAATATGTGGGATATAGGAAAGCCACAGATGTGACCACTAGCAAAAGCCTTGTGGGAGAAGGGGGTCAAAGGGAAGCAGTGGCCATGACTGAGGTGATGAATTCTTTGGCTTTTCTCTTATGCAATTAACAAGCAGTGATTCTATTAATTTGCCACCCCCAGAGCCTTGACTGGTCAGATGCGTCAGGGTCAAGGGTCACAGGGGCAGTGTAGGGGTCAGCATCACAGCAGCCCTGAAACAAAATGGGAAAACTACAGAAATCCAAATGAAATGGCTGAGTATACATTCTGCAGTGCAGAAGGGAGGGGAAGGAGTGCATTTCCTTAATGTTAAGATTGCTGTTTTAGAATAATAAAAATGTTCTGTGCACATTTAATTCAAAGTAATCAATCTAAGGTGCAGTGGTTGAGCATCCAATAAAAGAAAATCAATGTGGTCTCTACAAGGGAAGACAAACAATGCTAGCTTTTACTAAAGGAATTATAGGTTAACATTTATTCAGTGTATTGTAATCTGATGTCAAGTGGTATAAAATCAAGCCAACAATCCATTACCACCCGTTATAGGCTAGGTGCTGATCTCATGCAAATTGACTTTTCATAGAACTTATTAAATCATTTCTGTATTCTAGCTATGGAACATTTTTCTACAGCTGCTGAACTTCAATAAATTTTATTTCACATCTTGGACTAAGGCATATCAAAAAGATAAATATTTGTCATTTCAAAGCCAAGTCTAACTTTTTTATATGGCTTCCTTAGGCTTTCAGTCATTAATTAATCATATAGTATGTATTCATTCTGCTTTGTTCTAGCATATCAAGTGGATTTTGGAAAAGAAATCCAGAACCAATGCTCTGACCACATTTTAAAATTCACTTTGTCTTAATACAGACACAGAAATCATTGTACAGAAAAACAAAAACAAACGTAGTGTATTTCCAAATTTTGATAGATCTTAATTTTCTATGGAAATTGAAGGGAATCATGTGTATTTTATCAGCATTATGCATGTCTAGGATTTTTTGTGAGCTTTCCTTTAAAGAAAAAAAAGTGTATTTTACAACCCAGAGAGTAAAAGGTGGAGGAAAGCATTTATCAATAATGCTGTGCCTTTTAAAAATAGGTATATGTACAACCATTTATATATGCATGTGCACATATTTGCATATGTGTATGTTTGAATGTAGATAGGGATATATTTATTTATTTATATTTCTCAAACTTTTGAAAGGGGATTTGATAATATCTATAACATGTGCCCTGATCAATTTGGATATATTGGTTCTAGTGACTAGAGGCATTTATTTTAACAGTCACCATTTATAGTGATTACTGAGGCAAAGAGGTAATGATGTTAGTGATCCCTGATTAAACATAATAAAAATAGCTAGAGAACTTGTCAAAATTAACATTATTTTTAAAGCAGCTTTGCTTATTGTTAGTCTTTGGCCACTTTTATGTGTGAAGAAAATGATTACCACATGTTTGAAAATATTGCTGATATTTTGAAGATTGTATTACACTGCAGCCCTGTTCAGCTTCAAAATATTTCAAAGTTACATGATGGTAGAAAGGGAAATTGAATTTGACACTATTTTTATTATAAAAGCTGAGTTTAGTTTTACCACCCCTGCTTCAATGACACATTTTAGCTACAAAGTTGTTTCTTTTTTTCAATGAGAACTTGTATTTTTACATCTATGAACTTAAAGAAAGCCTATACGCTGCCCCTTTCCTTGTGATTCACATAAATGTAACATATGTTTTTAAAAGACCTTTCAATACTCATGTGTTAATGTGCTTTCCTCCCACCCTTTTAATTATCTACACAGCAAGTACAGCTTTTTTCCATACTTCTCTGAGTCCTACAAGCCTCTTTGACACTACAAGTTTCATGGAATACTCTGCCCCCCTTGCCCCTGCCTCTTATTTAAGTCCTTCAAGATAGTGCTCAAGTCATACCTTTGCTAAAATGCCTTTCCCTGGGCACCCTTCCCCACAGCTTCTAATGCGTTCCCCTCTCAAATTACCTTCCATTTATAACTGGTGTATAATATACATGTGTATGCATATTTGCATATATAACTATATATTATAATATATATGTGCAAATATAAATATATTTTATATTATAATGTGTGTACATGAATAGATAGATGGATAGTTGTTCAATTGCTTCAGTGGTGTCTGACTCTTCATGACCCTATTTGGGCTTTTCTTGGAGTCATGTAGACACAAATTCTAAACCTGACCATTAGTAACTCTGTGACTTAACCAATCTGAAGTTCAGGACATTCTCTAAGACATACCTACTATGTTGTAGATCAGTTGCACCTTATTCAGCTCCATTAAATCAAGTTACATATGCCCATTTCAATAGCTATTCGGCACTCCTTTTTTCTATATGAAAAATACTTAAAACTAAATATTCATGTTATTTTTCAAAGGGAAAAGGCAGTCAAGTGAGCTTTGACGATCACAAATTCCTTTTTTATTTTTATTTGGAAACTAATAGTTTGCCTAAGAAGAACCAAATAATATGAAATAAGCTCTAAACCAGAAATTGAAGTTAGAACTGTGTTCACAGTAATGGCAAAAATCATCTCCAACTGAAGGTGAAACCACTCCATTTTGAGCACAATTTCTGCAAGCAGTGTACCAAGGTCTAAATTAAAAAAAAAAAAGGAAAACATTTTAGCATACATAGGGAAACAGAGAGTATATAGGATGGAGAGACATTTTTGATGCTTTCCCATTTCTGTGTGGAAAGGGCCATAAAAGGTTGCCAATGGGGTATTGTAAAACTACAGTTAACAGTGAATGCTAGATAGATATCACCAGTTAAACGTGATTGAATATCAAGGGTTGAGTAGTGCTTATTATGCCTGCTGTGGGGAGACTTCAATTCTTTATTGTAACAGAATGGAGCAACATTGCCACTGTACCAAATGTGGCTGTAGCATTGATTGAGTTTCTCAGAAAGTCTTCTCTTAGGATGCAGAGTGCAGTCAAACATGCCAGAACATCCTTCAGCTCCCCTGAATCTGTCATGTGTTCCTTGTACCTCAAACTAAAGCAGCCTCTAGCTAGACATAGGAAAATGGCTCACTATTTGAAGGCAGACAGGGCTCTGAGCCTGACTCCAGGGGGTTATGCCGACGTGCTGACCTTTCTTCCAGAGACCTGATTTTACACTCAAATTGTCATTAAAGTTCTTTTTTTTCCCCCTGGAGTTTCCCAAGTCAACTTGTGTGCCTTCTCCATCAGGGTTAAAAGTCAGAGTGGCACCATGCCCATGCTGCATACTAAGGCAATAGAAGAGAAACCAATGTAAAAATGGTCTCCCTTCCTGGAGAGAATGCATCATCCACAACCCAGTCAGGTGCCCAGAACATGGGGAGGCAATAAAAACATTTCATGCAGGAGGGTTGTTTTCCTTGGAAAATCTATTTAGGAAGTAAGAGCTATGTATATCTGATTTACATAAAAATTTTAATACCTACTTGACTCAGCATATGAGTTAATATCTTTCTCATTCTCTTGGGTTGTATTTATGGACTTGAGGTTATTTCTCTTATATTTCAGGGGTCAAACTATCTTCCATCAAGGAAAAAGTTAATCCCCCTTTTTATTACTGAAATACTGAGTTAATAGGATAAAATAATAGAATGTTTCACTTTCCACTTCTGTTTTGCTTATATAGGCAGTCTGAAGCTATACTGACCTTAACAATACCATCTCCCCTCAGTTTCCTACTGTACTACATTTTAGTGTGAGTAAATTGATCTATAAGCATTTATTAGTGCTTAAAGTTGTGTACCTGACATATGGTAAGTATTAGAGACACAAAGGGAAAAAAAAATTCCTGCCCTCGATAAGCTTACATTCTAATGGGGGAACAGGAAAGTAGAGCAGGAAGCACTATTATCTGGAAGTATAGAGAAAGTCTTATACAAGTAGACTTTGGATAAGGAAGGCAGAGTTTCTAAGAGTTGAAAATGGAGGAAGGAGAGTGTTTCAGACATAGGTGACAGGGAAAAAAAGGGAGTATTTGAGAGGCATGTTTGAGGAAAAATAGAAAGGGCGATATATGTCTTTAGAGTAGGTGAATTAGGGTGAAGTGCATAAGAAACCTGGAAAGTTTGGAAGGTCCAGGTTATGAATACCCTTACATGCAAAACAAAGAGATATATATTTGATTCTAGAAGTAATGGGATGCTACTGGGAGTTGGTTGTGTATGTGTGGAAAGATGGGAAGGGGATGTAACAGCCAGACCTGTGCTTTGGGAAAATCCTTTTGGTAGCTAATGTGGAGCTTCAATTGGAATGGGGAAAGAATTATTTTAGGAAGACTACATGATCGCCATAGTCCTGGTAAGAGTTGATAAAATGCCTGAACTAGAGAGGTAAGTATAAGAATGGGGGTGGGGACAAGACATAGGAAAAATGTAGAGGTAGAAATGACCAAGATTTGGCAGCTGATTGAGAGGAAGATTTGAACATTGTGAGGTTTAAAGGATGGACAGTGATAGAGATATTTAGAAGAAAGGAGAATATTGTTGCTGTTTTTCTTTTTGGGGGGTATGGGGGCAGGGGGTGGGGAAGATAATTAATTCTCTTTTGTACTTGTTAAGTATAAATTGCCTTCAGGATGTAAGAAATAGTCACAATATCTCAAAAAACAGGTCTGACATTCCAGCATTAGATGCTTTCTTAAGCACTCCCACCCAAGTATAGGGAGAAGTTTTAAGTATTTTATCTGAACATAGAAAGAAAATGACAGTTTATTTCTTGGGCTTATAAAAACTACCTCCACTTTCAATACATACAGTTCAATAACTATATCTATCTTAGATAGATACAAATAAATGGACAATAAACTGGGCCCAAAATTAATAAATAGGTTGGATGGCATTTTGCAAACTACCTAATGACCCTAAACTTCTTGCTAAAGCAAAGACCTATTTTTTTAATAGAAAGGAAATCTTCTAGTGATGCTGTATGATTGTGAATCATGGATTACCACTGAATTAAATTTGAGTGTTCATGTAAGGGCAATGGAAGATACATCAATGCATATCTAACGAGGTGGCACAGTATATAGGGCCAATAGGCCTGGAATAGAAAAACCTGAGCTGAAGATCAGTCTCAGACACTTGCTATCTCCTTGACCCTAGGAAAGTAACTTAATCTCTGCTTGCCTCAGTTCCTTCATCTGTAAAATGGGATAAATAAAAGTACCTACCACTGAAGGGGGTGTGGAAAAATTGGCACACTAATGCACAGTTAGAGATGTGAACTTTTTCTATCACTCTGGACAATAATTTGTAGGTATAACCAAAGGGTTCTAAAACTGTGTCTACTTTTCCTCCCAGCAATATCACTACCAGGTCTGTATTGTGAAGAGATCAAAGAAAATAGAAAAGGACTTCTTTGGACAAAGATATTTATGACAGCTCTTTTTGTGGTGGCAAAGATTTGGAAATTGAAGGTATGACCATCATTTGGCTGAATGATGAATTGGCTAAACAAGTTGTATGATTGTGAGAGAGTATTATTTTAAGAAATTGTAAGAATACTATTTTAAGAAATGATGAGCCAGATGGTTTAAGAAAAACCTGAGAAGTCTCATATGAACTGATGCAGAGTGAAATGAGCAGAACCTGGGGAATATTTGCACAGTAACAAATGCAAAGATGATCAAGCACGAAACAATTAGGTACTCAGATCAAGCCGATGATTCAAGACAATTACAATAGACCCAGTAAGAAAAATGCTAATCACCTCCAGAGGGAGAACTGATGAACTCCAAGTGGAGATTGAAGAGAATTTTTTTACTTTGTTTTTCTTTTCTTTCTTTATGTTTTTGTATTTTCTTTTGAAACATGGCTAATTTGGAACTTTTTGCATGACTTCACATGGATAATTGATATCATAAAGCTTGCCTTCTCAATGGGTATGAGGGGGATGGGAGGTAGAGAATTTGGAACTCATTTTTAAAAAATGAATATTAAAAATTTACATGTAATTGGGAAACATTTAATGAAGTAAAAATATATTTAAAACTAATAATAGTACCTACCTCACAGGACTATTTTGAATAAAGATGAGATAATATTATAAATAAACATAACACCCAGTATGTAGTAGGAGCTAAATAAATGCAAATTTTTTAACATCATCTATAAAATTTGTACAGAAGTTTAAAAGGGAACATCAGAGAGGTATATGAATGGGGGAAAAAAGAAAAAGTATGTACCAGACATATAGTAAGAGTGAGGGATGACTAGGGTAGGTCTCTGTGTTCTACTAGTACCAATTAAATATCAGGAGAGGAAGAAAACAGGAATAAGCCTCACATCAGATACAAAGGCATTGTTGAGTAGTAACCTGCCTCACTGAAAGGAATGTCTGTATCAAGGATATCACAGATTCAATAAGGCATTACAGTTTACCAATTTTTATGTACTATGAAAGTAAAAGACTTTCTGCTTGATATGAAATGTAGAAAGAAGCATAACCTCACTTTTTACATCTATAAGAAAAAAGTAAATGATTTTGATATACTGACAGTAATACCAAATTTGGGACTAGAAATAAAATCTGTGTTTGTATCTTGTTTCTATTCTGTACTATCTATGGAACCTTGAACAAAGCTCTTAAACTCTCTAAATCACAATTTCTTTTTTAATAAATCAAGGTAGCTGAGGATTGGGAGAGGAGAGGGGTGTTGGATTGGAGAATTTCTAGGGCAGCTAAGTGGGACAGTGGATAGAACACTGATCTTGGAATTGGGAAGACTTACCTTCATGGGTTTATATCTGGCCTCAGACATTTGGTAGCTGTGTGACCCTGGGCAAATCATTTAACCCAGTTTGCTTCAGTTTTCTCATCTGCAAAATAAGCTGGAGAAGGAAACAGCAAACCACTTCTATATCTTTACCAAGAAAGCCAATGACAACAACAGCAACTTTTAGATTTACATCCTGTAAATAGTATTTATATAACATATAATATATAATGTAACATATAATATATAACATATATAATTTATATAATTCAGGTAAGTACTTCATTAGTGGAACTAGCCAAAAGCTAGAGACTATATATCTACCTAATACCTAATATTTGGATGATAATTTTAAAAAATTAAGTTTGAATGTATCCTGAGAATTATATATATAACCTTCTATAAATCACATATCAAAATTTTGAATAGTTTTATTTTTTCCTATTCTTTATCTTGATGTCTATTATCATTATGGCAGCTTTAGTGTTATGTGATCATGAAAATGAATGCTACCTCTTTGAAAGGGTCTAAAGAATGAAGAGTAAGAATCCCACACCATGACTGGACTACAGAATATGTGCTTCCTAGGTGTGAAACCCTAAAGGGGATATAGGATTAGTGAGGCCTAGATTACTCTAGAAGAGCTTACAGTCTAGTTGAGGGTATCCTAAGGTACACAAGTAGAGAGTTACAAATCAATGTATTATTGATTCAGAAGATGAGGCCATACCCACCTAAAGAGATCCTAGAAATATTCCTTTAAGACCCATTTGACATGGATCTGGAAGACTACCAGGAATTTTAACCAGCTATGTAACATTGGCAAAACATTTACATTATCCCAGACTTATTTTTTATGGGAAAATGATATTTGTTCTTTCTACCTGGCAGAATTGTTGTGAGGTAGAAATGAGATCATTTGTATGAAGATGCACTGGAAATGATCAAGTGTTAGAAAAATGCAATGAATTGTTGCTGGTGCTGGTGGTAATATACTTCTCTATTCTAAGGATATGTGATTTTGTTAGGGTGGGTGCTTACTTCACCAATGGAAATTACAATCCTTATGTATGCTCATAGTCTCTGTTTATGAGATTCATTAACTAAAAGAAAATCTCATTTTCTGGTGATGTCTCTCTAAACTTAGGAACACTGGTCATTGGACAATAGACATAAAGTCCATCACTAGGCTTATGTTCAGAGTTCATTTCACTTTGCTTGGATCAGGATGAGGTCATTCATAAGTATTTTACTGTACTATTATCATTAGTATTATTTTTATTTTCTCTTATGGTCATCTGTGTTTAAGTCTAAATGAACAAAGTAATATTTGGACTTTTTTAAAGTATCCTTTTTTTTGAGGAGCCTCTTCCATATATTCATATTTATCATCTCTTTTATATGTAATCTGCTCCTACTCCCAAAAAAAAACCCACATTTTTTTTGCTTTTTGGAGGGCATTTGGGGTTAAATGACTTGTCCAAGGTCACAACCTAGTTTTTGTGTTAAGTGACTGAGTTTTTGTTAAGTGTCTGAGTCCAGATTTGAATTTATGTCCTCCAGACTCCAGGGCCAGTGCTCTATTTGCTGTGCCACCTAGCCACCCCTAAAACACTACATTTTTATCATGGTTTCAATCACTATCTCTAATTTAGGAATAAAAACTAGACCTGGGATTTCACTGGTATAGGGAACTCCAAGATGAGGAAATTCCCTTCACCAATGAAGTCTATACTTTCTCTGAAACTTATAGGCAGTAACATAGATCAGATGGTTTACTCAGTCACACAGCTATGTACCCTGCTGTGGCCATGCTCATCATAGTTATTTCCTAGCTAACAAATTCATCTTGTCATGCCTAGAAATGCCTCCACTGCTTAACAGCTGGAAAGCTTTTCACCCTCTTCAAAATACAGCAGAAATGCTTGACCAATATCAGATCTAGGCTGAGGTGCGTGGGTTTAAGTGCTGTACTGACTCTGACTGAGAGAGTTCCAACCTCAGGGCTCTAGGCTAACTCCTTAAGATTCTAAACTCTTACAACTATAAACTCTTACAACTGCATCTGTTCAGTGAGTTTCCTCATTTAAGAATTCCTGTAACAAAAAAGCACAGATATAAGCCCTATCTCTATCATCCTGAGAAAAGTCTAAGGTCCATTGGCTTCTGTGGGATTTGTGCATGCTCCCTTGAAAGTTTAATTGAAGGCTTATTTCTTTTGGAGAACTTTTTCTGATTTAAATTTACTTCCATTAATGTTAGAATGCATATGTATTTTGTGTTTTCTACAATAGTACCTCAGAATTGTACAGAACAAAATAGATTCTGAAATGCTTTTTGAATATATTATCTCATTTGTTCACACACACAAAATAACAAATAAAAATCCCAAGAATGATTATTATTCCAATTTTACAAAAGAGAAAAACTGAGACCCTTTCATAGAGGTATCATCTATTTATATGATACTGTAATACACAAGCTGCTTTAATGATAACAAACATCAAGATAAAGAATGAAAAAAAATCTATCTGAAATTTTCAGAGCTAAAACCTTAGCTTGGGATTTATCTAGCTAATGATAGAACTGGAATTCTAATCCAGGTTTAACAATTCCAAGATCAGTAATTATTTTTTTCCCATTAGATCTCATTGATTCACATGCTTATATTTTCTTTCAATTTTCTACATATGTTTATGCTCCTTTGTTTGGTTTAAGGGTTTGTTTGTTGCTTTTTCAGGATAGGGATTGTGTGTAACTATGTTCATAGAAACTTAGAACTGTGTCCTCGCTTGATAGAAATTCATTGAGAAAAATGACACACACTTTAGTTTAGACCGTAAGATTTAGGAGGACAAAATCTATTTTGCCTCTATAGTCAATAACCATTCCTGCACAACATAATTCTATTAATTTCATAAACATCCCCAGATATTTATTGAAAACAATATTGGCAGATTGATTACATCAGTATAAGAAGAACCTTAGCAAGTAAACATTTTCCAATGCCCAAAATTTTGACAGAGCTAAAGGTTTTATGGAAGGGCACTTCAATCCTTAGAAAGTTTGAAACCCCTTGGAAACTGTCTTTCTGGGAATGGTCTTATTTGCTTGTCAACAAAATATGCTGTTATTGAAAACAGATGAATCTCTCACAGTGATTTCTGTGTGGGATATGTGGTAGATGGTGAACATGATATAATATGTTTCTAAAGAAAAACAGAATCAGGGCCAAGTACACATCCTAATAATAAATGCCATATTTCTAAGAGCATTACTTTTTTTTTGATACATGCAGACATAGTCTATGGTATGTATAGTTATGATTGTTTTAAAGATTACTACACCCATAATGATTGGCTAGGGTTTTTTTTTTGGCAAGCTTACAATGTGAAATGCATTTCTTCTCATAGCTTTGGGATTTGGTATTTAAGTACAATATTTAATATCAAACTATAGTAGAAGAGTATCCTACTCTTTCTAATACCTTCCTTGAACTATGTTAATTCTAGGCCATGTTACTATCTTCTAAATCCACTTTAGTGCTATACATTGAGTTAGTATTGCATAATAGGATGCGTTCAGGTTTACTTGAAATCATGAATAACTCATGTTATGTTATGTTCATGGTTCTGCCACTTGGAAGTTGTATAATTCTGAGCAAAGCAATTCATTTTCTATGGCATAGTTTCCTCACTGGTTAAACAGGGATAATATAACTTGTACTATTTACCCCACAGAAGGATTATGAGTAAAGTATTTTGCAAACTATAAAGTACTCTATAAATGAAAATTACATATAAAATGATTTTTTCAACTAAATAGCCAAGGTGAAAACTGAAAAGTTTAATAGGAATGTATTAGATTATTTTAGCTATTGATTTTAATAGAGTTGACAGTTTTAGTGTGGGGGAAAAACACTTTTCACTATATGAGTTCAAAACAAGCAAACAGGATTTATTTTGTTTTCCTTATTAAGTAAAAAGTCACTTAAGTAGCAAAAGTATGTGGGAGAGGCAATAATGCTCCATAATTTTCCTCATCAAAATGAATGGAAATAGGGTTTTCACCTTCGAATATTTTTTTTTACAAAATTATAGTAAGGCAAAGAAAATATGAATTTCAAGCATTTAAATAGAGGCACATAAGAAAAGAAATCATAAACTAGAAACAAACTAGCATAGATCTAGTCTGCCTTCTGCCTTCAATTATGTCCATTCCTTCATTTATGCTAAATATTTTAACAAAATTAATTATTTCCTAAAAATAGCATATGAAATTGGAAGAAAATAAAAATACAGCTATGGAAAATATTATTTTTTAAATATGCATCTGTGACTAAAATCCTCCAAAAATCTCAATGTATATAATAAGATCAATTTCTGTCATTAGGTTTTTGAAATATCAAAACAATAGGATGTTATATTTGAATGTGATCCATCACTAGCAAGTTCCAATATCCTCAATCAAAAACCAACCTTGTTTTAACAAGTTCCTATATTGGACAAAGGTGTTAGTAGCAATGAATTATGGCTTCAATATCAGTGATAACAATAAAATAAAGCAATCTGTATAGTCAGGTGGGAAGAAACATTGAGATTGAAAAGAAAATTAAAAGCATTTAGCAAGAGGATTATAGTAAAACCTCTCAAGGACCAAGCTGATAAGTAGTTAAGTATTTCAAGGCCATACATGAAAAAGACCTACAATACAGAAGACAGAATTGAATAATTGGTAGAAGTCATGAAAAAGTTATATTTTTATTCCAGAATAAGAAAAATTTCATAACAACTATTAATGTAGGACTTAAAACTGCAATGGAGATATATATGTTTATGTGTTTGTATATGTTTAAGTATTTGTGTATCCATATGTGTGTATGTCTTATAAATTTAAGTCCTCTGTTAATAATTTTGATTAATTTGTTTAATAAGCATAATTTGCTTTCTTATCTATAAATTGAAGACATAATAGGAATCTCTCTCTAACGTATAAGTGTGTGTGTATATACATATTATATATGCCACATACAAGAGAAAGAGGGAGAGACATAGAGAGGAGACAGAGAGAGAGAGAGAGAGAGAGAGAGAGAGAGAGAGAGAGAGAGAGAGAGAGAGAAACTTACCTTTTCATTTTACAGATGAGGAAGCAAATCACTACATAAGTGATTTAAGTGAATTAAGTGAATTGTTCTTGCTGTTGTTAAATTTAGACCTGTGATTTCAATAATATAGGAATTACCTGGCACAGAGCTCTTCCATTAATGCAGATTGTCGGCTAGCTCATATAAGCATAAAAAGTTCCTCAGGACACTGAAAAGTTAAGTAACTTATCCATGGTCACATATGTCAGTGACATATGGCAGTATAAACACTCATTTTCTTAACTCTAAACTTAACTGAATTATCTATTAATTGCAAAATACTATTATTGTTTTTGTTATTATTCCAATATTTTTTTCTCATCTTATTCAATGGACCTCAGAAAAATGGTCCAGGGAAAGTTATAATTATGTTATATTGTTTTATATTTGTTGTGTGGATAATTGCACAGATGGATGAAATAACTTTTCTCTAAATGAATAAAAGTATTTGGATTTTAAGTACATTTGCTGTAGATTCACTAAAATCAACCTTGGTACAACATAACTGGCAGATAGGACAACAGGGATGACATTCTGTTCCCAAATGTTTTGAATTTCTTCTGCTGTCTCTGTAATTTAAAACATTGTTGATGTTATTTCTCATTCATCTTTGCTTATATTCAGTGAAATTCAGATAGAAATGATCCATGGATAAGTCACTATTCTCCATTATTCAGTTGTTCAATTATGTCTGATTCTTTGTTACCCCATTTGGAGTTTTCTTGCAAAAGTATTGGAGTGATTTGCCATTTCCTTCTCCAGCTAAGTTTACAAATGAGGAACTGTGGCATTCAGGCTTAAGTGACTTGCCCAGGGTCACATAGCTAGTAAGTATTTGAGGCCAGATTTGATCTCAGGAAGATAAGTCTTCCTAACTCCAGGTCTAGCACTCTTTCTACTGTAACACCTAGCAGCCCATAATTATACTTTTCTTCTTTTCTGTTTAATATTCAGTGGACTATCATCTTTTTTATTGTATTGTGTTATGGAAATACTTGTTTTGTTTCATAAATTGAAAATAAAATAAATTTTTTAAAATGTGAATTTTGGTCTTTGGTCATTGAAAAAAAGTAAACTACTCCACTGAAGGATAATTACTTTCAGGAATAGAAAAAAAAAAACAGAGACAATATATGTTTCATCTTTTTCTCATGTGGATATGGATTCTTCTGTGAGGTCTATATTTTGAAAGCATTTAATTCCATGTAGTTTTGAGATTATCTGATATATTGACAGCTATTAAAATGTTTATTTTTAAAATTGTTATGGGTCAATGTTATAAATGGGCAATTGTAACAAAAATTTTGCCTACAATGATGATCTGGTTGCAATATAAATTATTTGTTGAAATCTCTAGGACATTGGGCAGGGTGGGGGAATCTGTAGCATAGACAATTGTCATAAACAAACAGAAAAATAAAATAAATAAGTTCCTAGCATGTTATTCTGATTCTTTGGCTGAGTCTTTGTAGGCATTAAACTTTTATTTTCTTCAGTCATTTACTGTACAATTTCTACTATCTCTTTGAAGAATTCCCATGGGTCTAGAATCTGATCTGTATAATACTGATTTTTCTATAATTACTAGTGGCAATGCACAGGTCTTATATTACTATCTTAAACCCTTTTTCTGTAGAGAAAACTGCATAATTTGTCCATTAATTGGAATCTTCTTTGTCACCATCTTATTGGATGAGTTTCTAAAGCCATAGTTTGTAGAGGGCTTTTTAATTCTCCTCTTGGATCTTACCCAGTTCAGAGGCTCTAACCAAAGCTAAGTCAATACTGACTGTTAGCTTTTAAAAATATATTTATTTACTTTTAGTTTACAACAAGCTAATTGTTAGCTTTTATTATTGCTCTGTGAATTGGAATCTCTTTGTATCAGAAGCATTGGAGTAGTGAGGTTTAATATTTTATGGTTTTGGTTTGGATTCTTTATAAATCCGAAGTTGTTCAATTTACTATTCTGAAAGTGTACATTAAGATTTGCATTGCCACAGTTGGGTTTGTTAAACAAGTTGTGGCATATGATTGTGATGGAATGCTATTGTGCTTTCAGAAATGAGGAGAGGGACAATTTAAGAAAAACCTGAGAAGTCATATAAACTGAAGCAAAGTGAAGTGAGTAGAACCAGGAAAATGTTATAAGGGCAATAGTTTAATAATGATCCAATGTGAAAGTCTTAGCTGCTCTGATTAATATAATGATCCAAGAAAATTCTGAAGAACTTATGATAAAAATACTATCCACCTCCAGAGAGATGTACTCTGTGATGAACTCTGCATGCAAACTGAAGCATAATTTTTAAACTTTTCTTCATTTTTCTTACTTTTTGCAACATAACTAAGATACATATGTATGTATGTATGTATGTACATATATATGTTTTGCATGATTTTACATCTACAATTAATAGCATACTGATTGATTCTTCAATGGATGGAGTAATGGCAGAGAGAGGGAGAGAATTTGGAACTCACAATTAAAAATAATTTTTAAAGAACATAATTTTTATGAATAAATTTTACAAATATTTATAACACAAAGGTAAAGTACCAGTAGTTTTTTTTACCTTGATAACATTATACTTGATGTATAACTTGTTTGTAAGAATTACTGTTTTTGCTTAATTCTATTCATGCTAAAAACCCTCAGACTCTATTTTTCCTTACTGCAAATTCAGAATTTTACATTGATGGAGTTTGAGTTATCTTCTCATTTCTGATGAATTCATATAGAAATGGTCTAAGGACAAATTGCTACTTCGGCTATTAATAGTTAAATGTTCTAGACAATGAAATGAGTATTAGAAAATAAGCTTGGAACAGTTTCAGTAGCAAATAGGACAGCAGGATTAGCATACTAATCTGGTTACCAATTGATTTTTATTTCATCAAGTAAGTCTCTAGAATTTGAAAGCTTTTAATTCAATATAATTGAAGATTGCTTTTAGCATCACAACATATAAATTTTATTGTTAAATTTTTATGGATAAGTATTATTTCTGGGTTATTGAAAACTTTCATTACAGTATCATTCAAATGTTTAATTTTCAAGGATAGTATGGAGTTTGTTTTTGCAGTAAAAGGATGTATTAATCTATTATTTCATAAAGATATTGAGCCTCTTTGTATATAATTCTAGCCACTTGATAATGTCATTTTATGATTAAGATTCTAATTTTTGCAACCTTTGTTATAGTTTCCATTTCATTCCATTCCATAATCTAAATCAATCAGTAAGCCCTGGCTTTATAAAATATAGCTTTTCTATAATTGCTAGAGGTGGTGGCATAAATCTGAAGCATTACCATATACCCTCCCATTTCTATTAAAGAAAGCTATGTAACAGCCATTTGCATGACAGTTCATTGTCAAAATGTAGTTGGTGGAGTTTATGTGAATATTGTACAGATAAGTCCTTTTGATTTCCAGCAACCTGTCAGTCTTCCAACTCATCCAACAACTTTCAATGAATCCAATGATATATTCCTGTTGTCAACCTTTACTCTTGTCTTTTGAAGGGAACTCTTCATCTTCCAAAGGACCTCTATAATTTCTTTATATTGTTATCATGTTTTCCGAAAAAAAAAAATTCATTAGTTCTTCCTTCTTTTATGATGAAATGTTAGTCCTTCCATTACTGCCTTGGGATGATGAGCTCTGTATTTCATTAACATTGTGCAAAGTGCAGTGGAGTCAAGAAGACAAAGTAGAAGCAGCAAGCAAGCTGGACTATCTCAACATTTCATTCCAAGCAATGTTAAAATGACTTCTCAAATCAAATTTTGTAGTGGCAGAGAGAACAAAAGGTAAGTATGAGACACATTTCCAACCAAAGACAACTTGGCAGGTTGGCAGGAGAGGTCTGTGACATGGGGTGGAGGCTTGTCTGTGGTGGCTGTATGAGCAGCAGGCTTTACGGTGACAGCAGCAACAGCAATATTGGGAGCTGTCAGTCCAGAGACAATAACATGGGTTGGAAAACTGGTAGGAAAGAGATAACAGGCAACCCTTTGCTGACACTGCTTGTGGTGACTGGAAAGTCTATTGCCACAAAGCAGTTCTGAGTTCCAGTTTTAGGGCAGAGGCAAGTGCTTGTGTTTGGTCACAAAAGAGCAGGGGCCCTAGTCACAGTTAAAAGGAAGAAAGTAACACTAGGGCTTGTACCTGCAGGAAAGTAGTTGACCAGGCCACAGTTCCAAGGTCAAAAGGATAGCTACTGCTTAAGGCTGGAGTTGAGTAGGGGCTCTTAATGGTAAAGACCAGAGCATAGATGAGGAGAGCAGTGACCATGCCTTTCCTTGAATCACACCACAATGGAAGCACCAAAAACTTTTGGATCCCGAGCTAGTTTTGAAAACAGCAGTATGACAAAGCCTGAAGTTTGGGACAGTGTTCCCCACTTCCACAGGGGCAGAACCCAAAGGCAATATAAATTTAAAAGACAAGAAATAGGCTGGAAAAATAAACAAATAACAACAAAAGAACTGGACCATGAAAAGTTATTATGATGGCTTAGAAAATCAAGACACAAACTCAAAAGAAGAGTTACAAACAAAGTCTCAAAGAAAAAAATGCTGGTTGGACCCAAGCTCAACAAATATTCCGGAGTTAAAGAAAATGAAGAGGGATAGTGGGGTGGGGTGGATGAGAGTGAGACAAGAAAATTATGAAAGGAGAGTTAAGAGCTTAGGAAAAGAGACAAAAAAATTGCTGAAGAAAATAACACCTTAAAAAGCAGAATATGACTAAATGGGGGGAAAGTACAAAAACTCACTGAAGGAAAGAATTCCTTAAAAATTAGAATGGGGCAACTGGAAGCTAATGACTCCATGACATGTCAAGAAACAACAAAATAAAGAAAAGAGGAGAAGGGGGAGGAGAAAGAGGCAGAGGAGGAGGAGGAGGAGGAGAAAAAGAAGGAAGAGAAGGTGGTGTTGGCAAAGGTAGCAGGTAATTAGCACTTAGTAATTGATCAAGCTTCTGTTGGGGAAACAGAAGGTATGAACTCCTGTCTCCTGTTGCTGACATAACAAGAAGGAGTTGGCTGAAACAGGAAGTAGCTAATGCTGTGTATATAAGGAAAGCCCCAGAGAGGCACAGTCAGAATTTCTTGGGACCAGCATCTGGTGACAGAGCAGCTATAGAAGAGACAATGGAGAACTGAGCCAGAATTTCCTGAGAACTTGTGATGGTAGAGCTTCCTCTGAACAGGATCCCAGGAACCCAGAGCCCAGAGCCAGGAGCCAGGAGCCAGGAGCCAGGATTCCAGGTAACTGAGGAAGCATGACCAGGATACAGGGACTTTGTCTGTTTGTGGTTTGGTTGAGCCTTGAATTCCCAGGAGCAGAAATTGAGGGTTTGAGATGGACTGGGCCCTATGAACTTCATTGTGGAGCAAGACCTACCCAGAGAGCTGGACAAGGAACTGGGAGCTGTCTGCCATTGAACCCAGGTGACAGTCTGGTGAATCCAGGTAGAATCTGGGACCATGGAAGGGGATCCAGGGAATCTGAGAACCGGCCCCAAGTCAAGATGAAAAGACATCTCTATGGGTACCGAGTAGTGATGAAATTGTAGTTTACTAGTGACCTAGGCATGGAGGGTCTGCATTTTCTGTTGTACTTAGTAATTAGTGGTACTTAGTAATTGATTGTTGAATAAATGACTGATTGAATTAACTTAAGTGTGCCCCACAAGTGGAAGACTTTGACTATTGTACTTTGAGATGGTTGATCTTTGTTCTAAAAACTTTGACCACTTTGGTGAAAATTATGTGGCCATTTTAATGATAAGCTGTTGTAAATACTATATTGTAATTTTCTGTGATAAATTCTAATATTGTGAATGCTGCACTTTGATTTTCTGTGGATGTTTGCTTTGATTTGTTATGGAATAAATAGCATTCACTATACAGTGTAATCAGAACCTTTAAAGTTGTTCACAGTAGCAATCCTCTGGTAAGCTGCTCATGCATGGCATTACAGACCTTGAAAATAGATTGAGGAGAATTTAATAATTGTTGGACTACCTGAAAGCTATGATAAAAAATATCTTAGACATTGTATTTCAGGGAGTCATCAAGAAAAGCTGCCCAAATATCTTATATCTGGAGGATATATTGAAAGAACCCATCAATCACTTATTTTAAAAGGTCCTATAGTGAAAACTCCCAGAAATATTATATTCAAATCCAGAATGCCAAGGTCAAGGAGAAAGTACTGCAAGCAGCCAGGAAGAAACAATTCAAATGCCATAGAGTTGTCGTCAGTATCACATCACACAAGATTTAGTAACTCCTATATCAAAGCAGTAGAGGACTTGAAATATGACATTCCAAAAGGCAAAAGAGCTGGGATCACAATCAAGAATCAACTACCCAGACAAAAGCATAATTCTTTATGGGATAAAGTGGAGATTTAATGAAATAGAGTACTTTCAAGCATTCCTGAAGAAAAGACCAGAGATGAATAGAAAATTTTACACTCAAACTCAAGTCTTAACAGAATCATAAAAAGGTAAACATGACAAAAATCATAAGAGACTCAGTAAGTTTAATGTGTTTATAATGCTATATGGAAAGATGAGACTTGTAACACATAAGTGTGGTATCGTTATTAGGGCAAGTAGAAGGAGTCTACATAGACAGAGGGCATGAGTTTGAGTAAATTATTTTGGGTGATGTCCAAGGAAAAAAAAGAGTGAGAAAGGAACCCACTGAGAGTAAATTGGAGGGAGAGGTAGAGTGGGGAATTTTTTTTTCTCACATAAAAGAGGCACACAAGCAAAAGCTTTTACAGTGAAGGAGAAAATGGAGGTGTTGGACAATTCTTGATCTTGCTTTCATTGGAATTGGTTCAAATAGGGAAGAAAATATATACACACTCAGTTGAGCACAGAAATATGTCTGACTCAGTAGGAAAATAGGAGTGGAAGGAAATTAGAGAGATAGGGGGATTAGAAAAGAAAGGGTCAATAAAAAGAGGCAATGGTCAGAAGCAAAACAGGTGTTTGATGAGGGACAGGATAAAAAGATAAAAAGAAGGATCATCAGAACAAAATAAGATAGAAGGAAAATACAGTTGTAGTCATAACTGTGAATATGAATGGGATGAGCTCACACATAAAATGGAAGCAAATAACAAAAATGGATTAGAAACCAGAATCCAACAATATGTTGTTTATAAGAGACACCCTTGAAACAGAAAGACATATACAGCATTAAAATAAAGAAGTGAAAGAGAATCTATTAGGCTTTAGCTGAAGTAAGAAAGGTGGAGGTCATAATCATGATCTCAGACAAAGCAAAAGAAAAAAATGCAACTAAAAACATAAACATTTTGCTAAAAGAGTACCATATACAATGAAGTAATATCCAAAAAATACAGTAAGTTTCTCATAAAGGCTTACTTTTTCAAATATATAGGTAACTGAATCAAATTTATAAAATTAGAGCTGTTCCCCGATTGATAAATGGTAAAAGGATATGAATAGGCAGCTTTCAGAAGAAGAAATCAAAGCAATCTATACTCATGAAAAAATGTTCTAAATCATTAATTAGAGAAAAGCAAATTAAAACAGTTCTGGAGTACTACCTCATACCTATCAGAAATTACAAATTTAGGAGGGATTGACGCTATACTGATTAATTGGCAGAATTATGAATTTGTCCAATCATCCTGGAGAGCAATTTGGAACTATGACCAAAAGTTTTTAAAACTGTTACCTAGATGTAACTCAGAAATATCACTACCGGGTCTATACCCCAAAGAGTTCAAAGGAAAAGGACCCATCTGTTCAAAAATATTTATAACAGCTCTTTTTATGGTGGACGAACTGGAAATTTAGAGGATGCTCATAAATTGGGGAATGATTGAACAGGGTATGGCACATGATTGTGATAGAGTATTGTTGTGGTAGTAAAAAAACAAAAAACTTGCATGCACTGATGAAAAACGGAAGGAGAACCTAGAGATTTCTGCACAAAATAACAGCAATGATATAATAATGGTCAACTGTGAAAGACTTGGCTATTCTGATTAATTTTATTATCCAAGACAATTCCAAAGGACTCATAAAGAAAAAATCCTGTCTACCTCCCAAGAGAAAACTGATGAACTCTGAATGTCAGTTGAAGTGTAACTTCCTTCCTTCCTTCCTTCCTTCCTTCCTTCCTTCCTTCCTTCCTTCCTTCCTTCCTTCCTTCCTTCTTTCCTTCCTTCCTTCCTTCTTTTCTTTCTTCCTTCTTTCCTTCTTTTCTTCCTTCCTTCCTTCCTTCTTTTCTTCCTTCCTTCCTTCCTTCCTTCCTTCCTTCTTTCCTCCCTTCCCCCTTCCTTCTTTCCTCCTTCCTTTCTTCCCTCCTTCCTTCCTTCCTTCCTTCCTTCCTTCCTTCCTCCGTTTTCCTTTTTTTGCAGTATGACTAATATTACAATAAATTTTGCATGATTTCACATGTATAATCAATATCATTTTGCTTTCCTTCTTAGTGGGTAGAGAGAGAAGGATAGAGTTTGGAACTAAAAATTTAAAAAGAAAATGATGTTAAAATCTATTTTAAAAAGAAAACACTCTGCAAATTATTGTTTGGGTATTTTCTGTATCCTGTCTAACCATTTTACTAAACCACTAGTATTAGTCAATAGATAATAAACATATATTAAGTACCTTCTATGCAATTGGCAATATGCTAAGCTCTAGGGATACAAATAACAAAAAAAAAAGTCAATCTCTGTCTCCAGTGAGCCTGCAATCTAATGAAAAAATACAATGCATAAGAGGAAACAGAAAATTTGGGGTTTGGAGGTGATAAGAGAGGGGAATATCAAAGGGTACTTGGCCTTGGGGTATGATATTCGTGGAGTCAAAGCCATGGAGAATTTCTGATGGGAAAATGAAGTTTTTTTTGGAAAGCTCTGAGTCCTCTATAAAGGAAGGCTTTCTGAAGAATTCATTGCTCTACTTTCCAGTCTTCCAATCAGAGGGGAGAAGCAACTGAGATAGTTGAGAAGGTGGTAAGTACCAAAAGTGAATCAGTCTCCAAGATGATGAACTTATTCTAGGGAAGGCATAATGTTCATTTAGTCTAAATCAAACAGAACAGTTGGTGGTAAATGAAGTATTCATTAAAACTAGTATTCTGTAGGTGTGACTTATTCTAAATGGTTTCTTATGATATAGCTTTGATGTATATTCTCAATTTCTTTATTGGTCATCTTAAACTTGGAGGAGACCAAGATCCTTGGGGATGGTCTTGTTTGAAAAAGATGAAGATATTTGGAAATATAAGATGATAAAAAAATTTACATGTGTTGTATTTAGAGATACCTTTAGATATTGTTCAATACAGTTTCCATGAGTTAAAATGGTTTAATACACTTTTCCCCATTTGATCCCTATAACTTAATGTCATCTGCGCACATATAGTTAAAATAAAAGTGTACCACAGCCTGTTTAGAGAGAGCTCACAAGACCCAAGTTATTGGTTTTTTTGTTTGTTTGCTCTTTTGGAGGGTGATTGGGGTTAAGTAAATTGCCCAAGGTCACATGGCTAGGTTTTTTTGTTTGTGTGTGCGTTAAGTGTCTGAGGCCGGATAAGAACTCAGGTCCTTCTGACTTCAGGGCCGATGCTCTACTCACTGCACCACCTAGCCGCCCAACCCAAGTTATTGCTGCTCTTAGTGTGTGATGTGTGTGTGTGTGTGTGTGTGTGTGTGTGTGTGTGTGTGTGTAGCTCAAATGGAGGCAAAATAGACATCTCTATCTCCTCATGCTTCTCCAAAGAAGACTCATTTCTGTCAGGAAGAAAAACAGGAGCTTTGGCTTAGATATCATCACTCTGCTCTTCTCAGAGAAAAAGGGAAACAGGATAGAACTGTATTTATTTTCTCCCTTAAGAATTGTTTTTCTAGATGAAAAGATCAGTTTTTATCTAAATATTTATTACTTTGGCATTTTTTTGGAGGGAGAAAAAGCCCAATACCTGTCCCTCAGGTAGGTCAGAATCTTTACCTACACCAGTAAAGAGAGCCCTATACCAATGGGGTTTTGGACAGGAGTTACATACATTTATATTAATACAACATTTTGGTTGACTCTGACTTGAAAGTCATATTTAGTTCTGTTTAGGAGTTATGACAATAGACTTAATATCAGAAGGAATTGAGATGTCCAATTTTATATCAGTTGTTCTTGACATTATGTTTGATGGCATTTTAAATAGAAAACAGATTTCCATGTGGACATCAAATATTCTAGCATTCTCACTGTGTTTGAATCTTTTATATATATTTGCAATATGTAGCCAAGGCATGAATGCATAACTGAGTAAAGGCCATTGAGATAATTAAGTCAGTGTATATATTAAGAAACTTTTAAATGGTTTATTCAATAATCACTGAATCAATAATTTTTAGCAAACCCTTTTTGTTCCTAAATGAATATATTGCTTCCTATAAGTATTTATAGATTTTTGAGCAATATAAGCTGTGTATATACAAACTTTGTAGAAAGTCCATAAACATTTAATTGGTATACCTCTGCAGGGATCATGTGCTTTCTTCATTTGGTAATAAATGTGTACTGCCATCTGTTAAGAAAGATGGGATCAGGCTTGCATAGGAGAAGTACTTTAGTAGCTAGTAAAGTGCTTTGCTAGTAATTCAGAAACTGCACTACTGTGAAATGTTTGAGCCAATAAGCATGGATATCATCTGGATTTGCCACTTTCTCTATTTGCAGAGAAGCTAGATTTTCAGTAACTTTCTTTTATATAACCATTCTTTGTGGATACGTATATCTAATATAAAAACAACTGGCCCCCATATAGCATAAACAGATATGATAAGGGATGTGATTGTTCCATCTCAAAGGGAGATTGTGATTTCCAGCTTTGCAGAGGTAGAAGGAGGGCTGTGTAGTAAATTGAACTTGCTTACCAGAGAAGGGAGGAAGCGATGCAGGATGCTGATATCTGGGAGATACTTCCTTCACTCTTCGGTTTCCAAGAGGTATATTGGGCTAGAATTATCTAGACTAGTAGTACAGTGGTAGCTTACATTAAAAGCCACTTTCCCTGATTTCTTTCTAGGGAAAGATAAAATTTAACTTATTTTCACTAACTTAGCTCCCACCTCTAAAATTCTGGTTATATAAAGACAATTACCAATAGCTGGTACACCTCTCTATCAAAATAAGGAACAAGTAAAAATTTGGGGAAATTATAAAGATTAAGATAGGCAAAAAATTATATACATTACACCAGTGAGCTCATTGCATGTGATTGTGGTTAGGTCTTAGATCAACTAAGAAGACATAGAATGCTAACACTGGGATGAAATTCATTATTATCAGTTGCAGGGAGTTGATATCAAGGGATAGTTTGGGTACTGATTTCCCCACATGCCTACAAATCAGGGGAGATGTCCTGTCCCCATTTCAAAAGTCCACGCTTTATTCTTTAACTCTCTCCATTTTTCTTCCAGTCCCCTAGTCCTAATGAGTTTTTTTATTATGAAATAGTGCAGCATCACAGGCTCATCAGTTTCTTAACCAATCAGGAGTCTTATCTCCCCCAAATAAAAATCACAAATTCTGTACTTCTGACAAAGGTTCCTGTCTTTAGCAGGGGATGATTTACATATAAGTGCCTGTATATGGATGACAAAAGCCTAATCCAATGCAAGGCTTGACCTTTCCTCACCTAATACCAATTCCACAATGAACACATATAGAGAATAGAAAGAAAGCCATTTATTCAAATCAATAACAAAACAGAAAACAGAGAAGTTATACATAGGGGAAAATATAGAGTCTCCTTTTGGGAATGGGGTAACTCAACCAAGAGGAACATTCCTGAAATCTCTAAAATAGCAAATTGGGAACAAGGACTAACTGGAGACTGCCTGCTCCTTTTCTATCTTCCCAGAGTCTATTCCTTCAGCAACCTGGAGTGAGGTTGGTCTCTTTCATCTCCTTTCTCAAAGCTGGGAGCCAACTCCCATTTGAAAAACAAATAAACAAACAAACCTACTAAACTGAGGAGTGTTTCAGTTTCCTTCATAGATAGAAGGAAAAAACCAAGTAGATTACATTCCTCTTACTGAATTTCCAAAAATTCATCTCCTAGGCTTGGGCAGGCATCAAATAATACATCTATTAACAGTATGCAAATCTTCTTTATCATGTTTATTACAACTTTTCTTTCCATTTTATTGTATTCCTTTGACCATACAATGTCTAGAAACTTTTGACGTCCTTCTCTTGCTAGGATTCTCTCTTCTCTAGCTTATTTGCTTCCCAAGACTCTGTGAGTTATTTTTTTTAATTGAAGTAGAAGTGTTTAGGTTGGAATTTATACTGCTTTGACTCATTGTGTAGCATTAATTTGGGGGATTTAACTCTTTATTGCTGGTTAATAGTATCAAAAATTTTTAATATTTTTTGCTTGTCAGATTTTATTGCATCTATTTCTTTTTGGTTGCCTTTAATTGGGCAATACATTATTTACACTTTATACCTGACATACCAGTGAAATGTTGATGTGATCTTATCTTGTCTTTCTGGCCTGTTACCATATTTTTCTCAACAATTCTGCCATAGTGAGATTTGAAGTCTAACCTTAGAAGAAGTACTAAATATCTCCACCTTTCTTCCTAAGCGGCTTGTTATGGTAGTGCTTGCTGAATATACTATTTTATGCAAGTACTGAAATGTTTTTATATTTCCTGTCAAATACTGTGGAAGAATGAATTATTCTGTTACAGTACAGGTTAGATTCACGCCGTGAAATTTTTAAAAATGCTATAAAACTTTGCATACCCTTTGATCCAGCAATAGCACTACATCTGCATCAGTACACTGAAGAGATCAAAAGAAAAGGAAAAGGACATGTGTGGTTGTCTGTGTGCATGTGTGTGCATGCATGTGTGTGTGTGTTTGATTGTGATAGAATGCTATTCTATTATGAAAAAGTGATGAGCAAGATGGTTTCAGAAAAACCTGGAAAGATTTACATGAACTGATGCAAAGTGAATTGAGCAGAACCAGGAGAATATTGTGCACACTAACAGCAATATAGTATGATGCTGAACTCTGAATGACTTCTCTCTTCTGAACAATACGATGATCCAAGACAATTCTAAAAGACTTGTGCTGAAAATGCAATTTATCTACAGAGAAAAAACTGATAAAGTTTGAGTGCAGATTGAAGCATACTTTAAAAAAATTACTATTATTTTTTTTGGTCTGTGTTTTCTTTTTCCATCATGTGTAATATGGGAAGGTTTTGCAAGATTTTACACATGATTTCACACATATAATCTTGTAGCAGCAAGCACCCCAACATCCCCAGTGTGGCTGACAACACAGGTTCTTACATCTGCTTTTCTAAAGGAAAACAACTCAAAATGTGTTAACAAGCTTACTTTAATCAATCAAACATATATCTTTTACCCAGTTCAGGGGGAAAAGGTCAGCACTCCGAACTTCAAAGTATACAGACAGAACTTACAAGACAGAGAAACAAACAGATCAAGCAGACAGGCTTCCAAACTGTCCAACCATTACACATCAATACCAAATCACAGTTACCAGAGACGGAAGCATCAACATCTGGGTTTTCAAACCTGGGGGGCTCTCAACAGCTGCCCAGAGTCTCATCTGGTCAAATCACACAACAGTTCTCAAAGTGGGCCCCAAAGCAAAGCCTCCCATCAGGGATTATATAGCCTTCTCCAGGCTCAGAGAATGTCACAACACTCTTGACCCACTGCCCAATCACACAGCATCAAGGTGTAGGCATTTCTGAAAACCAAGCCTCCTGCCACAGGCTCCATGTGACCACATTCAGCTTATTAGGGGGCAGAGTATATTTTCAAATCAAGGAAGGTTCTCAGAGTCTCTTAAGCCTATCAAAGGTCTTAGGGGCAGGGAAGATCTTTAAATTTACATTTCCATTACAAATCTATATCAAATTGCTTGCTCTCTCAAAAAGAAGAGACAGAAAGGAAGGAGGGAGAGAATTTAGAAGTCAATATTTAAGAAAAGAAGCATTAAAAATTTTGTTTAAATGTAATTGAGAGGGGCGGCTAGGTGGCGCAGTGAGTAAGAGCGCCAGCCTCGGAGTTGGGATGACCCGAGATCAAATCCAGCCTCAGAAAATGAGCACCCACACATAAATAATGACTAGCCGTGTAACCTTGAGCAAGTTACTTAACCCCCATTGCTTTAAAAAAAATGTAATTGAGAAAAATAAAATAAAAATTGATTGATTAAAAAAGAAAAAAAACAGATTTATTGTAACTAAAAAAAAATAGGGGGCAGCTAGATGGCACCGTGAATAAAGTGTCAGGGCTGGAATCAGGAAGACTCATCTTCAAGGGTTCTAATATGGCCTCTGACAAGTACTAACTGTGTGACCCTGGGCAAATCCCTTGACTCTGTTTTTTTATCAATTTTCTCTTCTATAATATGAGCTTAAGGAGGAAATGGCAAACCACTCCAGTATCTCTGCCAAGAAAACGCAAAATGTCATCATTTTCAGTCAAACATGACTGAAAATCAATGAGAGAGAGAGAGAGAGAGAGAGAGAGAGAGAGAGAGAGAGAGAGAGAGAGAGAGAGAGAAGAGAAGAAGGAGGAGAAGGTGGAGGAGGAGGAGGAGGAAAAGGAGGAAGAGAAGAAGGAGAAGGAGGAGAAAAGGAGGAGGAGAAGGAGGATACTACAGACTTGAAAAGTTGCATTATTAGTTTTACTTAACTGTTTTACTTTATTATAAGAGACTTCTCATGAAACAGAAGTGCGTAAATGTTTGTAATGAAAAAACAAAATATATCAATAAAAGTTTAAGTTAAAAAAATTCTTTCTCAGTATGACCCTTTCTCTTTCAAAATCATCCAAGGTAACAGGATTATTTTTACCTTGCAGTCAATTATTAGGCAGAAAGTCTGGAATTTGTGTTAAAAGTAGATTTTCCTTTCCCCTTTAAAAAACTTTTTTTATTCTGAAATGAATGAGAGAATATATTTCTACATATGAGAGAGAGAGAATATTTCCATATATGAAAATTAACAGATAAAATGATTATATATAAATGATTATAATAAAAATTATTAAAATTATTAAAAGTTATAAGTTCACTAACTCTTTTGACACATCCTATATAGTAAATTCAAAATGTTATTTTCAAAGCTACCCTGCTTAAATGAATTTACCCCTACACTTCCTTCTGTTCCTTTTTGGGCATTTTAAAGCTGATTTATAGGATAGAGAGCAGGACATGGTGACAAGAAGATCCAATATTAAATCCTACTTCAGAAATTTAGTCATTGGGTAACTGATAAGTCACTTAAACTTTTTCAGTTGGTATAGGTATCAGGGCTATATTTATATAACTGAAAAAATTTGGTAGGCTTCCTATGTTTCATATTTTTGCATACAGTTTATATAAACTTCGAATTAATTGCTCTTTGAATGTTTGATAGAATTCACTTGTAAATCTATCTGGTCCTGAGGTTTTTTTTTTAATTTTTTCTCTTTGGAAACTTATTTGTGGCTTGTTATTTTTTTTCTTTGGAGAAAAGGCTATTTAAACTATCTTCTTCTTGTTCTGTTAATATGAGCATTTTATATTTCTTCCAGTATTCATCAATTTAATTTACTTTGTCCTGTGGGGTGGCACAAACCTCTAAATTATATTCCCAGGAACCGTGAGGCTAGAAGATTTCTTGAGGTCAGGAATTCTGAGATGCAGTATGCTAAGCCAAGCAGGGGTCTGATGCACTAGGTCTGGAATCAATATGGTAAGCCCCCAGTAGTAGAGGGTCACCAGATTGCCTAAGGTGGGACAGACTGGCTCAGGATGGAAACAGAACACATCAAAATCCCTCTGTCAATCAATAGTGGGATTCAGTATATGAGTAAACACTGAACTTCCAGCCTAGGCAAGATAGGGACAACTAGATAGATAAAACAGACAGACAGACAGACAGACAGACAGACAGATAGATAGATAGATAGATAGATAGATAAATGATAGATAGATAAAGATATAATCACATTTATATCACATATTCTGCACAAAGAAGTTCAGAAAAGCCGAAATTGTCAACATATCCTTTATTAACCAAAACACAGTAAAATGCATATTCAATAAAGCATCCCAGAGTAAAGGAGTAAAAAAGAACTTGTGAGTCAAAGAAAAAAAATCATAGAACAATATTTACCCAAGTAAGTGACAAAACACACGACACACCAAAACTTGAGGGATTTTTTTTAAACAAAATTTTATTGAAGTCATATGCACATAGTATAGTGCCCCTGGGGTACAATATTCATAGTTTCAACAGCAACAGTAATAATAATGATAATAACGGACAGATTTTGGTAATATAATTATGTTTATATGATTTTCTTTTTTTAATCTTCATTTTAATTTCTCCTTTCATTTTTGATGTGACAGTTTGGTTTGCTTCTCTTTTTCATTACACTGACTAATCACTTACTTATTTTATTTGGGAAAAAAACAGCTTCTAGGTTGATTTATCAATTCATTTTTTGAATATTCACTTTCAATTTTGTTAATTTCTTTCACTCTCATATCTCTTTTGATGCTTAGTTGTTTTTTTAAAAAGTTGTTGGTTTTCACCTGTTAGATGCAGGTTCAGTTCATTAGCCTGTTCTTTTGTCTTTTTTGTTGACATTATTGTTTAGAAATATAAAATTTTCCCTTTAATAGAATCCCTCAATTTTTAGTGTTGTCTCATTCTTGTCATTTACTTGGATGAAATTGTATATTGCTTCTAAGATTTTTTCTTTGACCCACAAACTATTTATATCTAATTTATTTATTTTCTATTTTTTATTCTTTTCCTCCAAAATCCTTTATTGAATATATATTTTTTGTGTTCTGGTTAGTGAAGAATATATTTTCTATTTCTACTTTTCTACATTTGTTTGTGAGATTTATATGCCATATTATTACATGGTCCTTGTTGATGTGCTAAGTACAGTCAAGCAATATCTATACTTCTTTCTGGTCCAATTAAATAATTTCCAGATATCTACTATATCTAATTTCTAAAAAAAATTCAGATCCTTGACTTTTTTATCATTTATTTTTTGTTTTGACTTGTCTAGGTCCAAGAAGGGTACCTTGAGATTCACAAATATTTTATCTGTATAGTCTATTTTTTCAAGTAAATTGATTATTTTTTGCTTTAAATATTTAGATACTATGCCATCCAGCAAATATACCCAAGGATGTATATGTATGTGTGTGTATACACTTAGGTGTGTGTAATTGAAATTAATTCCTTGATTATGGCACTATTCAGAATGTTGTATTTTACACTTTTAATTCTTAATTGAATCCCTTTTTTCCTATTCCTTATTCAATAACATGATGTTTAGCCCCATTTTCAGACTCCTACTTTATTCTATTTTAATATTTCTAGTTTAAGGGTTTCTCTTAACATCGTTTTGTTGGATTCTGCTTTTTGTTGGATTCTGCTTTTGTTGGATTCTGCTTTTTGTTGGATTCTGCTTTTTTTTCTGATTTTGTAATGCTTCTCTGTTTTATAAGTGACTGTCCCATTCATATTCAATTATGATTATTAGCTATGTACTTCCCTCCAATCTATCCTTTTGAACTCTCTCCCCCATTCTTCTCTTTATCATGAAGAAGGATGCTGAAAGATAAACTATTTTTAATCCCTCATAAACCAATGAAAAAAATTCTCCCACAGACTTCTGTGACAATTGGCAAAAGAAAAAAAGAAAAGGAAGGAAGGAAGGAAGGAGGGAGGGAGGGAGGGAGGAAGGAAGGAAGGAAGGAAGGAAGGAAGGAAGGAAGGAAGGAAAGGAGAAAGGAAGGAAGGTAGAAAACAATATCTTGACTCTCCCAAGGAAGCAGAGGCATGGGGTCAGGAGAGAAAATCAGTCTCCAAATTCAGGAGAGGGAATCTTGTTTTGTTTTTATTGCTGAAATACCTCTCTACATAGAAATATAAAATTTCTGACGCCAAGTGATACCTGAAAGATTCTAGACAATAGGAGAGGTACCAAAGTATAGGAAAAACGCAGATATAGTTTGGATAATTTTAGAAAGGGAAGAGAATGCAAAATAAATACCATAGTCATGTGGTATTTACTTTCATTCCTGGCAACATTCTAGAACAAATTATGAAATAGATGATGATGGTTAAAATCCTAGAAAATGTAGGGGTGATCAGCATTGTTTTAGCAAGAATAGGCTATGCATGGCTATACTTATTTCCTTTTAAGGTGGGGGTTACTAACCTTATAGATCAAGGGAATGTTCTAGCTACAGTTTACTTAGACTTTAGCAATGTACTTAAAAATGTATCACAGGCTATTCTTTGAAAAAGATGGAGAGATGTGGGCCAGATGGTATACTTATTTGTATATAGAACTGGCTGATGTGTCCAATTCAAGGAGGCATCTATACTTTGACATGAACTTAGAAAGAGATTTCTAGAAGTACAGCTGAGTACATGGCCCCAGGCTATTGAACATTGTGACAAATGACTTGGATAAAGACATAGAAGGCATCCTTATCAAATTTGCAGATGACACAAAGCTGGGAAAGATGACAAAAAATCTGTATAAGAATCAGGATCTACAATGCTAGAGATAGACTAGAAAAGTGGGCTGAATCTAATAAGAACCAATTTGTTGGGGGCAAATTAAAATATCGTACTTGAGTCACAGAAATAAACTTCATAAGTTGTAGTGAACAATGACTAGAAAGTAGTTTGTCTAAAAAAAAGTCTGCATTTTAGTGAATTACAATTTAGTGAATTGTAAACTCAATACGAATAGGATATAAAATGGCAGTCAAAAAAGCTGATGTGGTCTTCAGATACAATAAGAAGCAGGGTTTCCAGAAATAAGAAAGTGATCTTTCTTTCACTCTGCCTTGATCTAAACACAATTGATCATTGAAAGTGGTTCTATTTGTCACACGAAGAGTAAATAATTGAGAATATCTAGAATAAGGCATCCAGAATGGTGAATAGCTTTGAGTTTAACATGAACGTCAGTTGAAGGAAAAAGTGATATTAACCCTGGAGAAAAGAAGAGTCAGGGAAAACATGATTGCTATCTTTATGTATGTGATTGGTAGTCCTCTGAAAGAAGTTAGTGCACAAGTAGGTATTAAGCAAGCCAGGTACTGTGCTGACTGATAGGTATGCAAAGAAAAACAAAAACTGTATTTGATCTCAAACAGATCATTTTCCAATAAGTAAGAGGGACTTGATTTGTTTAAATTGCCACTGAGAGCCAAACTAAGAACAAGAGTTGCAAACAGACAAAATTATTCTTGCCAGAGGAAGAAAAGCTTCCTAACATAAAGAGCTGTCCAAAAAATGGAACAGGCTGCTTTGCAAAGTAGCAATTCTCCTTCACCAGAGGAGCAAAAGGTGTATGACTCTTTTTAAGATTTCTTTTTTTTTTTCTTGTAGAGGGAATTTGGGGGATATGATTAATTGATCATGGAAGTTTCCTTTCCAATTCTGAAATTTTGTGACTCATTTTTTTCCTTCTTAATCCCTGACTCCAGGGAGACAGGAAGGTGAGTTAACTTCTTGTCCATTTGGCAAGACTGTTTCCTCAGTTACCAGAGTTTAGCTCTACTCTGTCAATCACAATTAGCTCTGCCTTCCAGCTGTCAGCTGTTTCAGTTCCACTTTTGAAGCTCTCAATAACAGAAACTCCACCTCCACCATCATTCTTTTCTGATGCCTGTCACTCTGCCTCCATAGTTGTCTCTCCATCTAAAGTTGCTTCTATCCAAAGGATTTCCATTCTACTTTTACAGATTCTGCTTGAAGGCTTTTGGTTCCATGGCTTGAGTGAGGTCATCAGAAAATTGTTATTCCTTTCTTAAACTCTTGCTTACTTAAACTCTACACATGCATTAGAATGAAAGTTCTTTGGGAGTAGAGATACTTTCCTTTTTGTCCTTGTGTCCTGACTACCTATCAAAGTGCCTGGCACTTCTGGGTACATATTGATATTTATTTCTTTATTAATTTTGTTTGTTTTTTATGTGCCTCATAGTTCCACTCATGTGTCACCCAACGGGTTTCTCTGGCAGCTATGGTCAGATACTCTCTCATCCTTCTATCATAAAGAACACTGACCTTTACTTCTTCCTGGGTTGGGTAAATCAATCTCTTTTATTCCTTACCTGCCCCAGGGGTAGACAGCATTTTTTTCATGCTGCATCTACCTGAGGTATTAGTTTTCTGGGGCTGCTCATGTACTCTCTTTATTGGTCTTTTTACCTTCCATCTTGCTTTGTCATACAAACTGCCTTGAAGCTAGCACCAAACCACTAAAGGAAGGCTATATAATAGGAGCATAATCAAGAAGGTTCCAACTTGCATTCCTTCTCCCCCACCCCCAATAAACCCCTTACAAAGCAGAATTAAGATTCCAATCCTAAATATAGTACTCTTGACACTATAGTTTGATGCCTTCCTATAGCTGTCCAGAAATAAAACATACTTTTTCAAGAGTCACTGAGTTTCCCATTCATGAAAGCCGTTAAATAAAATGTGGATAACCACTTTTAAGTAATGTCATAGAAGAGAGCCAAGCTTTAGGTTCATTTTATATTGGAGAATCTCATAAATTCCTCTCAAGTGAAGGATTCTATTATTTTATGAAGAGGTTAAGTGAATCATATAATTTAGAACTGGAGGAAACTTAAGAGATCATCTGGGTATATTCCTGCATTTTTTTTTTGGCTTTTTTGAGGGCAATTGGGGTTAAGTGACATGCCCAAGGTCACACAGCAAGTTTTTTTGTGTGTGTTGTGTCTAAGGCTGGATTTGAACTCAGGTCTTCCTGACTCCAGGGCTGGTACTCTATTTACTGTGCCACCTAGCTGCCCCCAATTCCTCCATTTTTTACAAATTACGGAAATAATATTGAGATAAACAATGATTTTCCAAGGTCAAAGAGAGAGTAAATAGCAGAAACAGGATCCAAATGATGTCCATTGATTCCAGGTCCAACAATCTTTCCACTGTATCATGTTGCTTTTAAATTCTATCTTTAAAAGGTTAAATGCCATTCCTTCTTAGAACATTTCATAATCATAAAATATCAACAAATTTGGGGATAGATTAGCATCAGGTATCTTTTTACCCTTAATTCATTTTTCATTTTTTTTCTTCCTTTGTATTGGTTTTAACCTTCATGCTCCAAATTCTTAGTTGAGAAGGTGTTAGCTTTGACTCTGGTGAGCATGTGAGACAAACAGGATAGTCTATGGATTATATTGTCAGGCAACAAGTCACTTGGGACAAACTGTCACCAGCTCGAAAGAAAATCTGCATTGGAGAGAGGCACATTCTCATCCTTCTTTTCTCCTTTTTTCCCCCTATGTTTTGTATATCTCAGAGAAGTCTTAGCTCCCCAGCCCTTTGTCATAGACAGGTGGTCTGGAACTAAATGCTGATATTATTATGCACCCTAATCCCAAAGGTTCCACAGCATCTTGATCATCAAAGCAAACTCATTTTTGAGAAGTATAATGCTGGTGAGATTTCATCAGTTATTAGCAAATAGTCCCCCTAACAAATGCATGCTGAGGAACACAACAGCAAAGAACACAAAATGCCAACTTGAGGATGACAGCCCAACTACTAACTGAATGCCACTGGGGACTCATTATAAGGTGGTGGAAAGACAAGGCTGAAAGAAATTGTGGAAGGCCACATGTGCCAGAGCGGAAGACAAAAACGTCTCTGTAGACCTTGACTATTTAGGAAACACGATGGTTCTGAATTTGAGCTATAAAGTTTTGAGATCTGAAGAATTTTTATGTAAAAAGGTGACAAATATGGAAAGAAAAAGAAAAGTAAAAGAAATGATGGAATGACCAAAAGTGAGAAAAAAATTCATATACAACCTTAAATAGCCCACTTCTTCAAATGACACCCAAAGTATCAATAAAAAAAAACTTTAATTTACAAAAATAATTTAGTCAGGGATATCTCTACTTGCCATCTTAGTGCAGGTATTCTCAGGATTGGTGACATTAATTTGTGTTTGAAAACATTTTTAAAAAACTTGGATGAAAAATGTTAGAGAAATATAACATATTACTCTTCCTGCAGAGTAGAAATGTTAATCAAATGCCAATGGAAAAATATGCACTTTAAATGCTCATCAGTTGGTAAAAATCTGAAAAGGTTTATACTGTCCTTTGGGTCAATTTTAAAAATTAGATACCATGTCTTATACACATGGAGACAGTCAGTTTATTTGCTAATAAGGGGAAAGAAACATATTTTTAAATGCAATTTAATTGGTGTATTTATTTGATGAAATTCAGAGACATAAAAAGTTCAGAACAATGTCATTCATCTGAAGAGTGCAAAATGGCTAAAAACAACTCTAATTTCAAAATTTCTACTCATTAGCAAAATAATTATAAAACATTCAAATTACACGATGCCAAATGAAGTATATCTATATCTATCTTGATATATTATTCTAACGGGCTCATCTTTGGTGACAATGTCTTTGTCTTTGAATTTACTGACCGTATATCAATCATATCATTTATATATATATATATATATATATATATATATATACAATCTATAAAATATATATTCAAAAATTAAAATAAATCTACATATTTATTACATTGTTGTGGTTTACATATGATCTTTAAATCAAAACCAAAGAAATGACCGTGAAAGATGAAACAACATAATGGAAACATTTGCAATTGGATTTTACTTTTTTGCCCCATCCTTCTGTTCATAGGACAAATGAACAGACTCTATTCTATCTGTTCCCCATTTAGCAAGGCCTTTATGCTACTTACTGGCTGCCCCATGGCATCCAGACCTTCCCTATCTAGAAATTGTTCTCTTTTCCTGCTGACCTGAATTGTCAGCATATGTGTGCCTAATTACATTTTGACTATCCTGTTTACCAGTCAGTCTGATGAGCTAATTTACTCTAATATAGATTCGTAGGATTTGGAGCCAGTAAGGGAAACAGGCGGTCCACTCTGCTCTTCTCAGAGAGAGGGAGTACATACAGGACTAGAAATATATCTATCTGCTCCCTTACATATTATTAGTCTAGGAGATATGGTTTTTAGAGTCAAGCAAAATGTGATCATTATTCATTAATGTGGGTAAGCAGGACCCCAAGCTTTATAGTCAAGGACCTACTGTCTTCCCACAAAACATCAGCTCCACAAAGAAAGACATAATAGGTAGCAAAGAAACCCATTTATAGAAGTCGGTAGCAAAAGAGAAATCAGAGAATGTCTGCATAGGAGGATCTATATCAGATAGTGCAGAGTGAAGGCACTCTCTCTCTCTGGAAACTAGGTAACTGGACTGGACTGAGACAAATTCTAAATCTCCCCTAAGGGGTAATTCCCCAAAGTCTCTGATATAGCAAGCTGGGGATAGGGACATGCTGGAGACTGCCACTCCTCCCCTGTCCACTTTTTCCCAGTCTTATTTTCCACATAGCAACTTGAAGTGAGATTGGAATTTTCCTTCTTCAGGCTGCCAAGGTCTCCCACTGCATCCCCGGCCATCTAAGGTCATTCTGATCTATATCTTGTCACTGGACTCAGACGGCTCCAGAGGAGAGAGTAAGACTGGTGAATTTGCACAGCCTTCCCTCACTTAAATCCAGTTCACTTTCATGGCATGGCATCACCTTCCTGATGTCATGGTCCTTTTTAAGAATAAAGGACAAAAACAGCTACAGCACTAGAACAAAGAAGCTGAAGTCACACAAAGAGCCTGAAGAGAATCAAGAAACTCAAGCACTTAAAGAAACTATCCTCATCTCTACAGCTCTCACCACTCCTCTCCACCACTACCACAGGCAAGTTCAGGGCATAGACTTCAACCACTGAGGAGAGGCCCATATCAATGAGATTTGGGACTCTGGTTATACTTACTCAGTGAAAATCTGTTTCCTTCCAACTTCTGATGGCTTCCCTTTTATCCTATGAACCATACAGAATGAGTTTAACCTCTCTTTTCTATAATAGCTAATTATATACTTGAAGACAAATAGTATTTGTTTTCTAAGTCTTTTCCAAGTGAAATAGACTCAGGCCCTTCAACCATTTTTCATGTTTCATGGTTCATTGTCCAAAATTCCTTCAAATTCAAGTATTAGAAAACAGAACTTCAATCCACCAATATTTTTTTTTATAGAATTGTGTAGAAGTTCTTACCTTTTTTTGAGTAAGAAGTTCTCTTGGCACTATAAAGAAATACATGGGCTCCTTCTCAGAATAATGTTTTAAAATCACAATGCATATAAATACGTAAAATCAAATATATAGATCTACAAAGGAAACCAATTACATTGAAATATATATATATATATATATATTTTTTTTTTTTAATTAAGTTTATAGATTCCATCTAGTTTAGGAAGCTCTGGCAAATGTATCCATGAATGAGTACAGATTGGAATTTCCTGATATCTTCTCATCTTGTTCAGCTTATGTTTATGTATTTCCATGAATGTTCCACAGAAGATCTCCATAGTTCATTGAATGTTCATTATTGTGAATTATTTCAATATTTTGTGGGTGTTAATAGTGCAATACTTGAACCATCCACCTTACTCACATCATATGACTACACCAAGAACGTTTTTGATATACGTGTCATTGATTTTTGCTTTTATACCCGTTCTCATATACAAGTCATCATTAGTAATATGTGTACTACTGTCTACATTCTCTACCATATATCTTCCCAACTGCAGATTGATTTCCCTGAGACAAGATTCAAACCTAGATTTTCCTGACTTGAAGGTTCATTACTCCATTTTCTGTTGTTGTTCATTTATTTCAGTCATGCCCAACTCTTCATGACCACATTTGGGGTTTTCTCAGTAGAAATACTGGAGTGGTTTGCCTTTTTCTTCCTCAGCTCATTTTTTACAGATGAGGAAACTGAGGCAGAGTTATGTGACTTTCCCAGGGTCACACAACTAGCAAGTGTCTGAAACCAGATTTGAACTGAGAAAGACAAGTCTTCCTGATGTCAGGTCCAAAACTCTATCCATTGCACCACCTGGTTCCCCCCCCACCCCCATAACTCTATACTCTATGCCATACTGTCTGTCTGAAGAGAATTAATCCAAGGAACAGATTTGCAGTGTCTGTCCAAGTCATGTATACTGTCAGATTTACTCAAGGGTCTGTTTTTCTGATTGCATGTCCTAATGTGTCCAATATGCATTCTTCATCCACCTAGTCTTTCCTATGTAAATTAGGAAGGAAGAGTGTGTTGGAACAGATAGTCAATTAAAAGACTTTCAGTGTGAGCATTTACACCTTGGAAATCAGCAAACTCTACAATTCAGGGTTTGATTTAATGTTTTGTTGAATTCCGGACTTAAAAAGTGAAGGGGAAAATAGTAATAATGCATATTAAATTTAAAAGTTTGTCATGCATATATTTTTCCCACTCCCCCATTCCCCCAACCCACCCCATCCCCCCACACCGCCCCCGCCCCGGGAGAACTCATTTTAAAACATTTACCAGCCCATTATAGCCAATTTCTTTTGAGTGGCTTTAGTGCTCGAATAAAACAATGCTGTACTTCTCAGATCACAGTGCTGACTCATTTTGGGGTTGCAATCTACTAAAACACCTAATGGCCATGCAAAAACAGAGAGCCATTAGCACTGGGTACATATCCATCTTGGTGACTTAAGATTGCTCTTCTATTAATGGGTGGTAATTGGTGGTAACATTTTAATGTGTGTGTGTGGTTTTTTTTTTTTACTCCTCAAGAATATTTGTCTATAAGAAAATATTTATTCAGATAGCACCTTAAACCAAAGTAATAAGCCTGTAATTGTAGAAGTTCATACATCTGCAGGAAAATAAGAGAAATATTTGGGGTTATAAGACCTTCTCATCATTCCTCAAACAATGCCATATAGTTAGTGGCCAATCTACCTGTATATAAAACAAGGACTTTTCTCTCCTTGTGTCATTCCTACTTCTTGTGTTATCCCATACTTTACAACCCAATTTATTTGAAAGGACTAGGGCAAATAAGTTTGAAAGTCAGGCAGCCAGAATGAGTTTGAATGAAAGCCAGGAAATGTGTATATTGGGTGAGGGGTGGCAACATTGTTGGGGCATATGGCAGGGAACAGAATGAGGGGCATAAAACCTGAGGTTGGCAGCTTTGGATGTCCCTAGCCATCAGCCAAAATTCAGGTCCATCAGATGGTGTGCAGAAGAGTGAGAGCCCAGGTGGAAGGACTGGTTTGTATTGTCTTAATAAGCACTTTAATTAACCAGTCTAAGGATCTCACCTAAACATATAATATCTTCTACTGTGGGGCTTGGTCAAAGATTTTGGATATAGTTCAGTTATTAAGGCATGGTGTCAGGAGCAGTAGGGACTGATTGTTTACATCTCAAAATGGAGTTTCAAGGTTTGGTCACAAAGCTTAATGTCTAAGAAAAAGGACAAATAATTTATGATCATCTTTTTGCTATTCAGTCTATTTTGGTAACTTAACAGTTATAAAATTAGAAATAAGTCCTGACCTTTAATCATAACTTTAAGAAAGCACCAAGGAGCAGCTAGGTAGCACAGTAGGTGAAGTATTGGCCCTAGAGTCAGAAAGACCCGAATTCAAATCCAACTCAGACAACTAATAGTTGTGTGGCCCTGGGCAAGTCACTTAACCTCGATTGGCCTAAAAAAATAAAGGAAAGACAGTACAAGGATAGCTTCCCAAAAGTATATGACTCATTTTATAGATCATAAATCATCTCATCTCCAACATCACCAAAGAATCTTTTCAGGTCTTCAAAATAAATATGTCTAATACATACTTTCAGAAAATGTAAACCTTTAAAGTGGCCAACAATGCCAAGTAGCTTAAAGCTGAAAAATATTTTCTAGTGAAAATATTTTTCAGCTTTCAGGTTCAAAGTCAGGGATCCAGTGACTTAAAAATACGTGGGTAATTTTGACACTAATGAAATTCAAAAATCAGGCGACAGAAATAAGGCAGGTTATTTTTTGTATTTAGAAAAAGATGGGAGGAATACCTTATATCATTTCAAGAAACACCTGTCAACTCAACTTTCTAATAAACATTAAGAGTCTATTATGTTATATTCATAAATGTATATTATATATATATTATATGCATATAGGTATATAATGTAATAAATATATAATAATATGTATGTATATACACACATACACTGGAACAGCATCATTCATCATTTGTTTTCCATATCTGAATGCACCATTAAAAATAAGATATTAATAGGCCTCTTGAACAAATCTGAAAACATGTACAATTAATTTTTTCCTAAACTTAGAAAAAATTAATCCTGATGGAAAACCATACATAGCATCAAGGCTGATATAGATGCAAAAAAAAAAAGCAATGAAATCTCCCTTCTAAGCCAAATACAGACCCTTAGAAGAAGCTTGGAGAATTTTTTTCCTTCCACTCTTATGTTCTGCCTTAGGATAATGTGATCTGTCAGGGCACCCAGGTACAATGGTGATAGGTGCCACAGAAATATGTATATCGACATCCAGAAAGATAGATGGATATTTCATAGTTATTGTTCCCACAGCAACCTTACTCAGGCCTCTTTCATAGAGCCATTCACTTCCTACTCAGCCAAGTACAAATTCAAGAATCAGGGATGGCTGTGTTGTCTCACCCAGTGTCATCCTGCCATGATGGATCAATACTTTCCACTTCTGTCAATTAAAAAAAAAAACACAGGAGTAAAACTGATATTCAGAAAGAGTAATGTGGTAATGTTTCAGAGGCACCATTTGGTAAAATTTTCATAGCTGGGTAAAGGTTCTATAGAAGACAAAGTGTTATTTCTGTAATTAATGAAACCAAAATTATACAAAAATGTTATTTTATGAAAAGTAGAATCCATAATACTATACCCCCAGATGTTGAAATACCAGCAGCCACCTGTGTCCCATAAAATAACCGTGATCCAGAATTAGCATGGGGTTCTATGCCACTAACCAAGGCACTGCCACAAATGATACGAGATAAACATCTAATTCTCAATCTGAATGTTCACCAAAGCTTAGAGATATTCAGAAAGTTATATATCTGCTGGGTTCAAAATGGGAAGAAGCTATGAATGCCACTATATGGGATCGGCTTACTCATATATTTAATTTTTATTGCCGTCATAATACGAAATACAGAAAAGGGAATCGATCTCTTATTTGATTGACATAGATACCTTCCAGTCAAGGAAGGTTTTTCTCTCTCAATAAAAATCAGCACTTTCTTTGTAACTTACACTCTTAGAAATGTGCCCAGTTTACTGAGTCAATAAGACAATTGTCCAGATTCACAAGCAGTATGTATCAGAGGCAGGATTAAAACTCAGTTCTTTTAAGCTGACTTTCAAGTCACTTTTCTTCTTTGCCTTCTCATAACAGAAGTAGCATAATCCAAATTTAAAAGTGACCTTGACTATTAAGACTGATGATACAAATAAGGTAAAAGACAATGTGGTTTAATGTAAATTCAATGTAAAGACTTCGTTGAAGGGATGATACTGTCACAAACAATTTTGGTTGATTTCTTTTTTAAGTATAAGATTGCAATGTATACCCAAATAATCTGAATAATTTTACTTGCTTAGCACATCAGAAAAACATGACTAATGTTAATTTTATTTAATCTTTTTTTTCTTATGCTTTTTTATTTTAATTTTTAAAATTTTTTAAAAAGTTTTTAAAAGGAAGAGATGGTGTATTTTTTTTAAAAAGCTTTTTCTGCATCTATTCAGATAATTATGATTTCTGTTAGTTTTGTTGCTAATATGATCAATTATGCTGATAGTCTTCCTAACATTGAACCAGCCCTGCATTCCTGGTATAAATCCTACCTGGTCATAGTATATTATCCTCATCATAAGTTGTTGTAATCTCTTTGCTAATATCTTTTTTAATTTTTTTTAAACAAATGCTTTATTAACTTCTGTTTCACATCATTCATTTCCACCAGATTTTGAGTTACAATCATTTTCCCCCTGTTATTCCCCTACCCAACCTCCCAGAATAGCAGTCCCACAAGATATCGCTTCCTCCAATCTGCTCTCTCCCATACCTTCTCCCATACCCCTTCGACTTTTCCATTAGAGGAAGGTGAATCTTTGTGTCCCAATGCCTGCACATCTTATCTCCCAATTATAAGCAAAAGAGTATTAATAATAGTATTTATATATATTTGAAACATTTAATGTTAAGACCTCGAATTTCAGATCCATTTCCTTCCTCCCTTGTCACCCATTCCCTCTGGGGAGATAAGTAATTCAGTATATGTTGTACATGTCTAGCTGTGCAAAACATTATCATAGTAGATATATTGTACAAGGCTGCTTATAATTCCCTCCCACTCATCCCACCCCCCACCTGGTCCATTCCCTACATGATCCTGTCCCTCTTCTATAGTGGGTACTTCCAACCTCCCCTCCCCCCAAGGATGCCCTCCCATCCATCATCCCTCCTCTCATCCCCCTTCCCCCTATTCTGTTGCATGTTGAGATATCCCATTTAGTATGTATTTCATTCTCTCCCTGAACCAAATTCAATGAGAATGTGGTTTTGCCTTTTTGCTTTCCTATTCTCCCCCTCCCTTGCAACCACTTTCCCTTGCTTCTTCTACATGAGATAGTTTACCCTACCCTGTCTCTCCCCATCTCCTCTTGCCACTTTCCTCTCTCACCTCATAATTTCATCCCTTGAGTATTCTCCCTTCCCAACAAATTCAACTTATGCCCTCTATCCATATATAACAGTAACCATATACACACACATTCACATATGTATTCATATGACCACACACCCTTCCATTATTTTCATAGTGAGAAAGATATCATCAGTTACAGTTATTGCTTTTCCATATAGGAATGTAAATAGTTCAACGTTGATAAGTTCCTTTTGATTTCTTTTCCCTGATTACCTTCTCAGGCATCTCTTCCTTCTTGTGTCTGGATGTCAAATTTTCTATTCAATTCTGGTTTTTTCCTCAAGAATGCTTGGAAGTCCTCTATTCCACTGAATGACCATATTTTCCCCTGAAACAAAATACTCAGTTTTGCTGGGTAGGTGACCCTTGGGTTCATTCCCAGTTCTTTTGCCCTCTGGAATATCATATTCCATGCCCTTCAAACCCTCAGTGTAGAAGCTGCCAGGTCCTGGGCTATTCTGATTGTGTTTCCACAATATTGAAATTGTTTCTTCCTGGCTGCTTGTAGTATTTTCTCCTTGATCTGGGGATTCTGGAACCTGGCTATAATATTCCTGGGAGTTTTCTTTTGGGGATCTTTTTCAGGAGGTGATTGGTGGATTCTTTCAACCTCTATTTTGCCCTCTGGATCTAAAACATCAGGGCAGTTTTCCTTGAGAATTTCTTAAAGGGTGATTTCTAGGTTCTTTCCTTGATCATGGCTTTCAGGTAGTCCAATAATTTTTAAATTGTCTTTCCTGGATCTATTTTCCAGGTCAGTGGTTTTTCCCATGAGATATTTCACATTGCCTTCTAATCTTTCATTTGTTTGGATCTGCTTAACACCATCTTGATTTCTCATAAAGTCATTAGCTTCCATTTGCTCCAGTCTAACTCTGAAGGAATGAATCTCCTCAGTGAACTTTTGAGATTCTTTTTCCATCTGGCAAATTCGACTTTTTAAGGCATTTTTCTCCTCATTGCCCTTTTGGGCCTCCTTTGCCATTTGAGTTAGTCTATTTTTTAAGGTGTTGTTTTCATCAGTTAGGCTGTTGACCCTCATTTCCTAATTTTCCTGCATCCTTCTCATTTCTCTTTCCAATTTTTCCTCCACTTCTCTTATTTGATTTTTAAAGTCCCTCTTAAGGTTCTCTATGGCCTACAACCTGCTCATGTTTTCCCCTGGGGCTTTTGGAGCAGTACTTCTGACCTCACAGTCCTTTTCCTGCTCTATGCCCCCAAAATAGGAGTCTAGGGTTGCATTTTTCTGTTTCCTTTGCCTTGACATGTTGCCACTTGATTACTTGACTTTGGGGCTTGTTGCCACACTATGGCTTTAAGGCCAGATAGAGGAATTTTCGTCCTGAATGTGTGGACGGCAACTTCCGTTTCTGGCAAGCTGTAAACCCACCCACAATCCAGATCCAGGCAGGTTAAAACAAGAGTGATTACCCCCTAAGACTGATTGCTGGATCTCCCTACCGTTCACAGGCCAGGAGCTGGAGCTGCCTCTGAAAACTACAAAATGGCATGTCTCCTCAGCAGCTTCTAGCCCCCAGGGGAGGGAGCCGACACATTCCCCAAATACTGGTCCCAAATTCCATAGGACACTAACCTCTTACTTTGTTCTAGGCATGTCTATGTTGATAATTCTGGAGTTGCCACAGCTGCTGGTGTTCTTGGGTCTCTCCAGCTGGCTGCTGGCCCTGCCACCCTGGGGCTAAAACCTCAGCTCCCTGCACTCTGCGCACTGTGTGCTGGCTGCTCCCAGACCGCTGAGCTGGTCCTTCCTTCAGGGCTGCTGGGCTGTCCTTAGCGGGAGGTTAGCTTCTCTGTGTCATTCTGTGGGTGCTGGGGCTCCAGAAGTTGTTCAGAGTCCCCTTTTACATAGTTTGGGGGGAATCTGGGGGCAGAGTGGCTTGGATGAACTGTTTCTACTCCACCATTCAGATTGCAATGTATACCCAAATAATCTGAATAATTTTACTTGCTTAGTACATCAGAAAAACATGACTAATGTTAATTTTATTTAACCTGGAGAAAAAAGAAAGTCTAAAAAAATGAAGAATTAAATCCATTTTAAAAAAAGTTTCATATTCTAGTAACAAGATTACAAAATATACAACTCTGAAAACTTTCTTTCCTTTTTCAAAAGAAAATATATTAAAAATCACAAAATGATTTTAAAATAAATTACAAAGTAAAACCCAAATAGTACTCTGTGGAATCCTTGATACAAAATGTCACTTTTTATAAGAGAAGGTATTTTATAGCCAAGATATAAATCTGTGATAAAATGAAGATTTCTTTATTGCAGAATTTCTGGTATAGTACTCTGTGTGGCCCAATAATCAATACTATAGGGAGGATCTGAGAGGAAAAGCAGTCTCTTTGAGACTTAGTCCCTTTGGGAATTATTATTTTTTTGGAGGGGGGAGGGTGGGCCTTGGGTTTAAATGACTTGCCCAAGGTCATATGGCTAGTAAGTGTTAAGTGTCTGATGCTGGATTTGAGGGAATTATTTTTTTTAAACCCCTGACACTTGCCCTAGAGAGATAAAGGAAGTATAAGGAAAGGTGAATGTGAAAACTCAGAGAAACATGCAAACTTTATAGGAAGTGATACTGATTGAAGAAAGCAGAAGTAATAGCACAATACACATGTTTACAACACTTTTTTTTTAATACTAAAAGAAAAATCAACTCAGAGAAAAGACAATGGGCAATGTGGGTGCTAAATGATGGAAATGAAAGATCATATCCTTTCTACTAACAAAGGTGAAGTTTGTTGCTGTTGTTCAGTCATTTCAGTTGTGTCTGACTCTCCATTACCCCATTTGGAGTTTTACTGGTAAAGGTACTGCAGTGGTTTGCCACTTCTTTCCCCAACACATTTTACATGTGAGGAAAATGAGGCAAACAGGGTTAAGTGACTTGCCCAGGGTCACACAGATAGTAAGTGCCTGAGGTCACATTTTAACTCAGGTCTTCCTGACTCCAGGCCTGGCACTCTATCCATTGTACCACCTATTTTCCATGAGGGTGAAATACAAAACTGAAAAAAAAAACCATGCAGTCTAAAGCCAAATCACACAATTAGGTGGTTTTCCTTGTTTGTGTGTGTGGGGGGGATGAATTGAATGGATGTTGTAGAAAAAAAGGGATCTGAGGGAAGAGAGAGACAGAGAAAGAACGAGAGAGCGAGAGAGTGAGAGAGAGAGAGAGAGAGAGAGAGAGAATTTAGAATTTAGTAGCTGAGGTCTTGACTCTGAGACATACTGGACATGTGTCCCTGGGCAAGTCATTCAGCTTCTCTTTACTCAAAGCAACTCTTTAAGACTCTAACTTTTATAACAGTTGCTCATCTACTTTGGTGAAAAGGTGTTTCCTTGCCAAGGGACTTCTATCAAATCAATGCAATAACAGGTTTAGGCAAAAAAATATTACAAAATAATTATCATTCAAAGGACCCTTTATGATTGAATTATTAGCAAAGAATCAGTGGTGTTAAAAATCAGTTTTCTAATACCTATAACATGCTAAGAATAAGTCAGAAATATCTGTTACAATAAAAGCTTAAAGAATTAATACTTTAGTTTGGGCAACCTAAATACTTAATGAATAATTGTTATAGTTTACCTTTTACAAATATTAATCCTGTGCTTTAAAGGCTTATTTGCAACATCCTTACCTACAGCTCCTAACCCTTACTCCTTACCTAGGTCATAATTATACTTCTCTAGATACCCATTAACCAGCTCCTTTGATCTCAGCTATGATTATATAAGCAAAACTATCCTGTAAGACTTGATATTTTGCTATCGGATAGGATTTTTTTTATAATTGTATGCAGAGCTCCAGAGAAGCAAGATCTATTGAAAATTTCTCAAGCTCTGGACAAATGCAGCTCAAAACTTCAATTTGAAAAAAAATATATAAAGTATCAAGTGAAGTGCCTTCATTAGGGTCTAAGGCCTAAGAGAAAATACCAGTCCAGAGAAAGTCTGAGGGTTTGTGGCTGACCTTTTTTTGGTTTTAATCACTGAAATTCTTGACAGCTTAATAAGTTGAAGGTGCTGGGTCACAGTCTAACTTAATAAGCCCCACAATAGAGTCTTGGCCACCTCTGATTGCTCCCATAAGTCTTAGCACATCTGGCTCTCTGTCCTTGGTTGAGAAATGTTTTCCATAACTTTGCCCATATTCCCCATCCTGCATATAAATTGTTTTTTATTAACTCAAAAATGATACAGCACTGTATTTGTGGGAGCTTTGGCCATTTTCAGACTTCATCCTATGGAGAGATGATTGTCTTTTTAAAAATGGAATTAAACACTGTTTATCACCAAAATCTTTTGCTCTGGTGTCTACCATATTTAATATGGGCACGGGGTAAAGCTAACCTACAGGTTAGACATGAGATTAAAAAAAAAACTGAACCTTGCAACAAAGCTCAAAGAGATAAACTTGATACATTTGAAGCGAGGAAAAGTGCTAAATCAGAATAACAGATTACTTCCTACTTTTCTTCAAGAAATTTCAAATAGAAAATCATCTTTGCAAATAAATAGGGTAAACATTGTCTTTATAAAACCAAGTATTTGGATGGTTGGCACATCCTAGTGGACAAAATGATCAACACACCAATACATAATTCATTATGCTTTATCTCAACAATTCTAAAGAATCTAAAGAAAACCAAATTTCTATTTATCTTTGTGATTTCTCATATGGATAGAACCATCATGAAAACTTATCCAAATGGATAAAACTATAAGTCTTTCGTTCACTAACACATGTGTGTACTACAAACTCACTTTGATACTGATCATGGAAGAACCCCAAGATAGGGCCAAATGGGGAAGCTAAGACAATTCAATGGTTTTGTGAACCAAAAGGCAACTTATCTGTGATTCTGGTGAAGTAAAATCAGTAAGTGAATGTGCTAACTGCATAGGTTATCTTGAATGTATCTTCCCTCCAGGAAAACCAACATATCTATATTCTTAAATCATTTGCTATCTTTGACACACATTCTGAATGAAAACAAGGTTCAGACAGATTGTAGTATTTTTTAAAGTAGCCAAGTGAAATGATGCTGAACTGAAGTACACTCCCTTGCCTCTTTGCATTGCTCAAAGAAATCCTTTTTTTTTACACTATATATTCCCAAAGACAGGACAAAGAAAGAGACAAGAGATAAGCAGTGAATATGAATGACTAGTAGTCTTATGAGATAGCAGATAGAAAAAAAAGTCATAAGCAATGAAACATGCTTTAATTGGGTTAAGTGATAGAACAGTTATAGGTACTTTTGGACAACTAGACACTTCATTTGATACTATATATATATATTTTTTCAAATTGAAGTTTTGAGTACTTTTAGAAGAGTACTAGGCCTGGAGTCAGGAAGACCTGAGTTCAAATCCAACTTCAGATACTTACTAGGTCTACAACCCTGCACAAGTCATTGCCTTAGTTGTCTTATCGGTAAGATGAGCTGGAGAAGGAAATGTCAAACCATTCCAGCATCTATTTCTGCCAAGAAAACACTAGATGGGTTTGTGAAGAGTAAGACACAACTGAAACCACTGAACATCAGGTACTACTGACTGATTTGAATGGAGATAGAGAAATGGTACAGGTTGTGAATTAATATAACAATCTGAATCCCAGTTCTGACACTTACTCCCTGTCTGACTTTAAGCAAGTCAAATTTATCCTTCTGGGTTTGTTTTCTATTTGGAAAGTAAGGAATTTGGATGATATGTCTACTAATGTCACTTTCGGTCTTCAACTTTTATGATCTTTTGAACAACTATGAAGGAAAAAAAGAGGTCCTTTGCTGAATGGGACTATCAAGACATGTCATGAAAGATAAGTCAAGAAGCTGTTAGAATGAATAGAAATCAATCTGCTAAATTAGACCTCTTTGTGAGTTTTTCTCAGTGTTATATTATGTATCACTTTAACATTTTAATAGATGTTTGTTTGTTTTTGTCCTTTACTTACAACCTTCAAAAAGTCTGGCTTTAATGCCTCATAGTCCCTTGGAGGTGATTTTGGCCACTCAAAAGCTAGACTATTTGATTACAAGCTCTGATAGTTTCTACTCTTCTGGAAAGGCATTGTATATGGCACTATCAAGTACAGAATCTGTTTTCCAAGGAGCAGTTTAGTTGAGTATGAAGATATTTATCATCAATAGACTGGTGACTTTGTGATGAATTCTTTGGCCATGTAAACATAAGAAACAAAATTATAAATGACCCACATTCAAATGTGTAGATCCCCTTTCACTTCTCCAGTGACAATTACAGAGTGGCACAAAAGGGAACAGAAGCTACTAAGAAACATCCAATTCTCATAGCATCTAAAGACCCTAATTTGACTATCACTTCTCTAAATGTGAGAATGAATAGCCTTGTCCAATAATTAAAGAATGGTCATGTTAAAGGAGGAACTAAATAGCATTAGTCTTGACATTTACTCTCTAAATGAAACAAGAAGAAGGAAGTTGCAAATAAATTAAAGGATGGCTTGCAGAATCTCATGGTAGAAGCTGAGTAATGCCTTGGTAAATTTGGTTTTATCATATGTTCAATAACAATGAGAAACTTAATTTCATTGAAAATTTCGCTTTCTTCTTGGAGTATTCATGCTAAATATATGATAAAAGACCACCATGGAAATAGCTATAGTTTACTTATCAGAGGATACAGAGGTGAGAAAGATGGAAAAATTCTAAACAGAAGTCAATTAGACCCTCTACATCAAATCAGCATGCACTTTGAAAACAAAGGTGGAGAAAGCTGAAAATAGTGAGTAACATGTTGGCAAACACACATATGCAATAAGGAATGAGAAAGGTCAAAGAAAAAAAGCCATGCCTCTATTTCATGAATACTTGAGAAAAGATTTAATTTATTTGCACTAACCATGATGAATAGAAAACAAGATTTTTTTTAAAAATCAAAGTGATTTTATCTTAATGGACACAAAAAAGATTAATTATTGACATGAGAGTCATATCTGTACCAGCTGTCTGTGTATAAGTCAAATAATTCAGAGCAAATACCAGAAATGCTATAAAGCTAGAAGTAAGAAAAATCATTGGAAAAATATATAGTATGGTATTAATTTAAGCCTGAACTGTTTAGACAAGTTATTGATAAGGAAAATGGCAATAGAAAGTAAAAATTACAGTCATTAATTAAAACAATATTATATGTAATAATTAATACATAACATTATATATAATAATATATTAAAGAGAAAGAAGTTTAGACGTAAATAGATTATCAAAATGAGATTAAATGGGCCTAAAAAGCTACTTAGTCAAACAACAGAAGCAGTAACTACAACATCACTTTATTTATTTATCAACTGGTTTGTTGTTGTCCTCAAAGAGGACCAAAATAACATTACTATGTTGGAGTCAAGGGAAAGTGTGTCTGACTGTGGCTGATCAGACCAATACAAGCTAAGAACTCTTTACTACAGGTTGAGCACAAAGAATGCTCACAACCAAGGGCCACAAAGAGTCCTTTCTCAACTGGAGAAAGAGAGAGACAGAGAAAGACAGAGACAGAGACAGAGAGATGGCCTCTAAAAGTAACATCGCTTTGGAATGTAAACCCTTTGGTAAAATCTTATGAGGAAGGATGATGAAGATTCTGGGCAATACCTCTAAAAGCAGAGATAAAGAGGATGTGTAAAACCAACTTAAAGAAAGTTTATTTGACAATAAACAGAAATAAGCAAAGTAATACTAAAAACATTTTAGGATGATCTGGAAGGAGGACAGAAAACAAGAAAAATAAAGTACTGCAAAGATTTTTATAAGAAACATTTTCACTATTAAGAATCTTTCAACCTCTATTTTGCCCTCTGGATCTAAAACATCAGGGCAATTTTCCTTGAGAATTTCTTGAAGGGTGATTTCTAGGTTCTTTCTTTGATCATGGCTTTCAGGTAATCCAATAATTTTTAAATTGTCTCTCCTGGATCTATTTTCCAGGTCAATGGTTTTTCCCATGAGATATTTCACATTGCATTCTAATCTTTCGTTTGTTTGGATCTGCTTAACAGCATCTTGATTTCTCAAAAAGTCATTAGCTTCCATTTGCTCCAGTCTAACTCTGAAGGAATGAATCTCCTCAGTGAACTTTTGAGGTTCTTTTTCCATCTGGCAAATTCGACTTTTTAAGGCATTCTTCTCCTCATTGCCCTTTTGGGCCTCCTTTGCATTTGAGTTAGTCTATTTTTTAAGGTGTTGTTTTCCTCAGTCAGGTTGTTGACCCTCATTTCATACTTTTCCTGCATCCTTCTCATTTATCTTTCCAATTTTTCCTCCACTTCTCTTATTTGGTTTTCAAAGTCCTTCTTAAGGTCCTCTATGGCCTGCAACCCACTTGTGTTTTCCCCTGGGGCTTTTGGAGCAGGGCTTCTGACCTCACAGTCCTTTTCCCGCTCTTTGCCCCCTAAATAGGAGTCTAGGGTTGCATTTTTCTGTTTCCTTTGCCTTAGCATGTTGCCACTTAATTACTTGACTTTTGGGTTTGTTGCCACATTATGTCTTTGCTGACAGATAGGGGAATTTTCGTCCCAAACGTGTGGGAGGGCAACTTCCATTTCTGGCAAGCTGTAAACCCACCCATGACTTCCACCCTAGATCACAATCCAGATCCAGGGAGGTTAAAGCAAGAGTGATTACCCCCCAAGACTGATTGCTGGATCTCCCTACCGTTCACAGGCCAGGAGCTGGAGCTGCCTCTGAAAACTACAAAATGGCGTGTCTCCTCAGCAGCTTCTAGCCCCCAGGGGAAGGAGCCGACACATTCCCCAAATACTGGTCCCAAATTCCATAGGACACTAACCTCTTACTTTGTTCTAGGCATGTCTATGTTGATAATTCTGGAGTTGCCACAGCTGCTGGTGTTCTTGGGTCTCTCCAGCTGGCTGCTGGCCCTGCCACCCTGGAGCTAAAACCTCGGCTCCCTGCATTCTGCGCACTGTGTGCTGCTGGCTCCCAGACCGCTGTGCTGGTCCTTCCTGCAGGGCTGCTGGGCTGTCCTCAGCAGGAGTTTAGCTTCTCTGTGTCATTCTGTGGGTGCTGGGGCTCCAAAAGTTGTTCAGAGTCCCCTTTTACATAGTTTGGGGGGAATCTGGGGGCAGAGTGGCTTGGATGAGCTGTTTCTACTCCACCATCTTGGCTCTGCCCCCACCATTAAGAATCTTAAGGCTGGGGGAGGCTAGGTGGCGCAGTGAGTAGAGAGTCGGCCCTGGAGTCAGAAGGACCTGAGTTTGTATCCAGCCTCAGACACTTAACACACACAAACAAAAACCTAGCCGTGTGACCTTGGGCAAGTTACTTAACCCCAACTGCCCCCCAAAAAGCAAAAAAAAAAGAATCTTAAGGCTACCACACATAGACTGTAATATCACAGTGGCAAATGTGCTATAAAGAAGGTCTAAGTGGAAGTAAAGAGGACAAAAATAAGAATCAATTGGATAGATGATTAAATAGAGGAGTACAGAGAGGAGATCCATACTATAGGTGACATAATTATAAGGGCAATGAGGGATTAATTCCTAAGGTATATGAAAAAGGGGGAGATAGCACAGATGTGGATAAAACTTGGAATTTATTAATATTGAAAAATACATCCAAGAAGACATCAAGATTTATATGCCTATTTCCCCATATGTATGCATATGTGTTAAATATACATGTGTATATACATAAATACATATGTATATATGTGTATATACATACATACAAACACATGCACATATATATGAATATGCTTGTGGATATACATTTTTGCTGATAATCATCTCCCCATACATCCATGGCATTCTCAATGAGGCTATTGGAAGAAAATAAAACTTTTACAAGTGATATTCTAGTGGAAGTCATCCCTACTGTCAAAAAAAAAATTGAAAGATATAGAAAATACAAGATGCTGCTTCACTTATTATTTGTTTATTATAATAAACATTTTCTTGAGAAGTGCAAAATGTCATTTCAAAGATGTTTATTATCTATACATCAAAATCACTCAAGATTCTTCGAAAGCTGTAGCAGAGATAACCATGTTCAATAATCCACTGATCATAACTATCAAGGAAGTCATAGAATGAGGCATTCCTCAGTATCCTGGAGGAAATTCAGAGTCCAAGTTAAAGAAAGGTTATCTATAGATTACAAGGCCCTTCCTGCCTATGCTCCTATTTGCAGATGACATTGCTCTGGTCACCCCAATCCTCACTCAAAAGAATTTGTTCTGGCTATTCACACAGGGAAAATCAAGTAGATTAAGAAAGTTTATTCCCTATATCAGGGGTCTGCAAATTACCACCCAAGGTCCAAATCCTGCCCACTGCCTACTGTGGTTTGGTCCAGTTGTATAAAACTGGATCTGGTCAGGATTTTGCCCTCAGGTTATTGTTTGTCAACTCTTAATCTATATTATTATATACAACATCATTATGTGCATTGACAATACAAATATATTTGTGACAAACAAAACAAATTAAAAACAAGTTGGTCCCAGAATTTAATGGGTGAAGAACTAACTACATTGTTTTCAGGAAATTGCAAATCTCTTTTAGCTACCATAATCCTCCCAGAAAAAAACTCATCTTTTTAATACTAATATTCTGTTGGTTCTATTAAATGTTTCTGAAATATAAAACACAATAATCTCTGAAGGGCTAGAAATGAATTTCACACAGAGGGCAATGGAGAAGGACATGGTACAATCTAAATTCATCTCTTCTTGTAACAAATTAGGAGCTCTGTAGAAAAACAGGAATGTCATTTACTTATTACAGTTGTGTCTGTCTTTACATGACCTCACTGGGGTTTTCTTGGCAAAGATACTGGAGTAGGTGACCATTTCCTTCTCCAGTTCATTTTATAGATGAGGAACTGAGGCAAAAAGGTTTAAGTGACTTGCCCAAGATCATAGACCTACAAAGTATCTGAGGTCAGATTTGAACTCACAAAGATGAGTCTTGTTTATTTTAGGCCCAGTACTCTGTTCACCAAGGCACCTACCTGCCCAGAAGAACAGGAACATAGAATGTCATCAAGGCACTATACAATAGAAAAAATATAAACTTCTGGGAGCCACGACGGTAGAATAAGCAGGAAATTGCTCTAACCATATTCAACTCCAAACAACCATAAAATAGTACCCCTACACAAATCCTGGAATAGCAAAACCAGCAAAAAGACAGGGTGAAACAATCTTTTAGCCTAAGAAACTTTTAAGATTGTCAAGAAAGGTCTGAATCATTCAGGTGAAAAGGGAGTGTATTGGTGAACAGGAAGTGTCCTAGTAAGCCCTACAGTTCCCCACATACCTAGCATAGCCAGGGGAACTGGCAGACTCTAGCTCTGAGAACTACCACATGCTTCAGCATAGCCCCAGGCAAATGGGCAGCCAGACATGCTTCAGTGTAGCTGTAGTGAAACACAGAAACACTCCACTAGGACTCAGTGTATGCCAGATGTCACAACTAGGACCCCAGCTCAGTACCCGATAAGATGTCAGATCCCTATATCCTTCAGCAGTACTAGTCACCATCACCACCACCCTGCCCCCCATCTCACTTCCTTAGCATAGCATCAGACATAAGGGTTTCCTTGGGGCCTCAGTAACATCAGCCCAGCACTAAATAAACAGCCAGGGCCTATAGCCACTGGCACAAGAAGCCTGAGACAGTGCCCCTTCCAACCCTAGTACAGAGCTCAAATTTTAAAAGAATGGAAAAAGGCCCAAAAAGGGGAAAAAAGGAAAAAAAAACGAATCTTATCATAGAAAGTTATTATGATGACAGGGAAGATCAAAACACAAACTCAAAAGAGTACAACAGTGTCAAAATATGTATTAGCAAAACCCCAAAGAAAAATAGGAAGTGGTCTGAAGCTCAGAAGGAATTTGTGGAAAAGCTCAAAAAATGAGCTTAAAATTATATGAGAGGTAGAAGAAAAAATTGGAAAGTGACTCCAGAGCACTGTGAACCAAATGGAAAACTGTTTAAAAAATAAAATTGGCCAAATTAAAAAGGAGATATAAAAATCCACTAAAGAAAAAAAAATTCTTAAACAGTAGATTTGCTGAAATGGAAAAGAAAGCACAGAAGCTAAGTGAGAAAAATACCTTAAAAGTTAGAATTGGGCAAATGGAATCTAATAACTCCATGAAACATAAAGAATCAATCAAACAAATTGAAAAGAATGAAAAAATGGAAGAAAATGAATAATATCACATAGGAAAAAAGCTGACTTGGAAAATAGAACTAGGAGAGACAATATCAGAATCCACTGAACTACCCAGAAGTCATAATCAAAAGGAAGACCTGGACAGCATCTTTCAGGAAATTATCAAAGAAAATTGCCCTGATCTAGAACTAGAGGGCAAGATAGGCATTGAGAGAATCCACCAATCACCTCAGGAAAGAAATCCCAAAATAAAAGCTCCAAGGAAAATTATAGCCAAATTTCAGAATATCGGGCCAAGGAAAAATACTACAAGTAGCCAGAAAGAAATATATTCCCTTTACTGGGGAGTCACAACCAGGATTACGCAGGACTTGATAGCTGCAACATTAAGGGATCAAAGGTCATGGAACATGGTATTCAGGAAGGCAAAGGAGCTAGTACTACAACCAAGAATCACTTGCCTGGTGAAATTAAGCATAATACACCAAGGGAAAAATTATCATTCAGTGAAATAGAAGAATTTCAAGTTTTCTTAAGAAGAAAATCAGAATGAAACCAAACATTTGATTTCTAATATCAAGACCCTAGAGAAGAATAAAGAAGTAAAAAATGGAAAACAAAAAATAATGGATTGAATAGAGCTAAACTATTTGCATCCCTACATAGGAAGATGATATTTGTAATTCTTAAAATTTGTATCACTAATAGTAAGGTTGGAAGGAATATACATAAACAGTAGGTACAGATATAAGGTGAATTTGATGGAATGACATAAAAAAGGGATGAGAAAGAGGAGCTCAATGGGTACAGAAGGAAGGGAAAGATAGAATGGGGTAAATTATTTCACATGAAGAGCCACAAAAGACCCATGACAGTAGAGGGGAAGATGGGACATGGAGTGACAAGCATCACTTGAATCTTATAGTAGGATTCTGTTTTTGATCCACTCTGCTATCCACTTTCATTTTATGGGATAGTTCATTTCATTCACATTCACAGCTATGATTGCTAACTGTGTATTTCCCTCCATTCATTCCTTAATTTCACCAGGCAAGTGGTTCTTGGTTGTAGTACTAGCTCCTTTACCTTCGTGAATACCATGTTCCATGACCTTTAATCCCTTAATGTTGCAGTTATCAAGTCCTGTGTAATCCTGGTTGTGAGTCCCCAGTAGAGGGATTATTTCTTTCTGGCTACTTGTAGTATTTTTCCTTGGTCTGATATTCTTAAATTTGGCTATAATGTTCCTTGGAGCTTTTATTTTGGGATTTCTTTCCTGAGGTGATTGGTGGATTCTTTCAATGCCTATTTTTCCCTCCAATTCTAGATCAGGGCAATTTTCTTTGATAATTTCCTGAAAGATGTTGTCCAGGTTTTCCTTTTGATTATGACTCCTGGGTAGTTCAGTGGATTCTGATATTGTCTCTCTTGGTTCTATTTTCCTACTATATATTTTTTACAAGAAACACGCTTGAAGAGAGAAACAAATACAGAGTAAAGGTAAGGGTGCTGAAGCAGAATCTATTATCCTTTCCTTGAAGTAAAAAAGAAAGGTTAGAAATCCTGATCTCAGACAAAGGAAAAGCAAAAATAGCCCTAATTAAAAGAGATAAGGAAGAGAAACATCTATGTACCATAGACAATGAAGCAATATCAATATTAAACATATATACACCAAGTGGCATAACATTCAAATTCATAAAGAAGTTAAGTGAGTTTAGGAAAAATAGACAGCGAAACCATATTAGTGGGGAACATCAACTATACCCTCTCAAAACTCAAGAAATCCAACCAAAAATAAACAAGAATATAAGGAGATAAATAGAATATTAGAAAAGTTAGATATGACAGATCTTTGGCATGATTTAGACAAAAAGGGTGACACCATAAGCAAATTATAAGAGCAATGAATAGTCTACCTGTCAGATCTATGTAGAGGGGAAGAATTAATGACCAAATAAGAGACAGAGGGCATTACAAAACATAAAATAGATAATTTTGATTATATTAAATTAATAAACTTTTGTATGTACAAAAGCAACGCAATAAGATTAGAAGGAAAACAGAAAGCTGGGAAACAATCTTTACAGCCAGTGTTTCTGATAAAGGCCTCATTTTTAAAATAGATAGAATACTGAGTCAAATTTACAAGAATACAAATCATACCCCAATTCATAAATAGTCAAAGGATATGAACAGGCTGTTTTCAGATGAAGAAATTAAAGCTATCTAAAATCAAATGAAAAAAAAGTTTTAAATTGCTTTTGATTAGAGCAATGCAAATTAAAACAACTTTGAGGTACTAACCCCACACACTTATTAGATTGGCTAATATGACAGGAAAGGAGAATGACAAATGGTGAGGATGTGGGAAAATTGGGACATTATTGTACTTTAATTAGGTAATGCATTAGTTAGTGCATTGACAGTGTAGTTGTGAACTTATTCAACCATTCTGGAAAACAATTTGAAACTATGCCCAAAGGGCAACCAAACTGTGCATACTGTTTTATCCATGTAACAGCACAACTACGTCTGTATCCCAAATAAATCATAAAAGAGAAAAGGACCTACATGAGCAAAACTATTTATAGCAGGCTTTTTGATGGTGGCAAAATATTGGAAATTGAGGGAATGTCCATCAGTTGGGGACTGACATATGAATGTAATGGAATACTATTAAGCAATAAGAAATGATGAACAGACAGATTTTAGAAAAAGCTAGAAAGACTTATATGAACTGATTCAAAGTGAAATGAGCAGAACCAGGAAAACATTGCACACAACGTCAGCAATATTGTGTGATGATCAACTATGAATGATTCAGCTCTTCCCAACAACACAATGACCCAAGAAAAGTACAAAGGACTCATGAAGGAAAATGCTATCAATATCCAGATAAAGAACTGATGGACTTTGAATGCAGATTAAATCATATTTTTTTCACTTACTTTATTCTTTCTCATTTTTTCTCCTTTTTGTTTCTTCTTTCACAACTATGACTAATATGGAAACATTTTTATATGATAGCACATCTATAAAATATATCACATTGACTACCATTTTCAGAAGACGGGAAGTAGGGAGAAATGGAGAGAATTTTGGAACTCAGAATTTTGTAAAAGTGAATGCTAAATTTTTTCTTGATGTATAACTGGGGAAAAATAAAATGTTATTAAAAAAAAAAGAAAACGGCGTGATCACATGGTGAGAGCAAGGTGAGATCCCACATGTTCTACTGTTATCTTTGAAATATCAGTAAGAATGGAGGAGGGCCCCTAACTCATTAAATTTATGTGAAGATAAAGATAAGAGTAGCACAACATAGGCATAAAAGGATAGGTTGCAATTGCATTGTTAGAGGAAATATTTAAATTGATGAGATTTTGAGTATTTGAGTACTTACCTAAAGCTTGATGAGAGGATGAGGAGCCTACTAACCTGATTAAAAAAAACAAAAACAAAAACAAAATATAAACAAACCTTTTTTGAATGCTTATGACTAGAAACAGTTCCCCCATGTTAGTTAAATCTACTATTTTATAAAACTACTGTTTAACTGATAAAATTGATCATTCTTACTTAATGAAAATGACACATGTCTACTTCCTAGCCCTGAATTTTCCTTCTCGTCTAGTCCCATGGCACACTCCAATGTTAATCACTCTGAACAGCATGGTTTAGTATATTATATTAAGCACTAAACCTTTCAGCATGTGGCATGACTTGGAGAACCGGTTTTGCTTCTTCTAAGCTGCAATCTTAGATCAATAGCCTAATCTTTCTGAGCCTCAGGAACCTTGTCTGCAAAGGAGATAAGAATACAAACATATAATGGTAAGGGAATTTGAAGATCTTCCCCGTATCTTGCCCCCTTGATAGGCTTAAGTGAATTTGTAGACCTTCTTGTTTGGAAAATATACTCTGCCCCATAATAGGCTGCATGTGGTCACATGGACATTATGGTGGGAGGTTTGTTTTTCAGAAACACCCACACCTTGTTACTTTGTGATTGGGCAGTGGGTCAGGAGTGTTGTGATGTTTTCTGACCCTGTAGAAGGCTACATATACCCTGATGTGAGGTTTTGCTTTGGGGCAGGTGTTGAGACCCCAACTTTGGAAACTCAGATGTTGGTGCTTCTCTCTCTAGTAACTGACTAGATATGGCTGTAATGGTCAGACAGCTGGAAGCCTTTCAGCGTGCGGCATGACTTGGTCTTTTTCTCTGTATTGTTTTTTTTGTCTGCTTGTAACTTGTTTGCATTCTCTGAAGTTCAGGATGCTGGCTTTTCCCCCTGAACTAGGTAAATGACATGTGTTTGATTAAAGTAAGATTGTTAACACCTTTTTTGAGTTGTTTCCTTTAGAAAAGCAAATCAAAAAACCTGTGCTAGCAGTCATTCTGGGTATGCTAGTGTTTTTGCTACTATAATACTACAATATGCTAACCACAGAGGCAATGTGGGGCATTGAAAAGCACATTGGACATCAAGTCTGGGTAATTGGGTTTAAACATTGTCATTTAGTGACTGTGTGACCATGTATAGGTCACTCACTAATTTCTTTCTTAAAAACCTTACCTGAAATACAATTCGCTCTAGCTCTTATTGATTGGCCAACAATAGGTCTCTATCCAAGCACCACTAAATGGCTATTTTTTGAGCCCTGATGACTCAGAGTGAAAGAAAATAGTAATTATTTCTCTTTTGGCCAGATATAACCCTGAGGGTCTCCCCCTTCCAGTTTAATTTTTTTTTTAATTGTTAAAGAGGTCATCCCTTGGCTCACTTCTTAAACATCCCTAATAACTGAATGGGCATTACCATGGTCAGAATGAGAGCTCCAGAAGACCTTAGCTTAAAAAAGTCAAGATCTCTCACTGCATTCTGGTCCATCTCCTATCATCTTGAACTATATCTGGCCACTGGACCCAGATGGCTCTGGAGAAGAAAGTAAGTTTGGTGACCTTGCATAGCCCTCCCTCATTCAAATCAAAGTCAACTGCAAGTCATGACATCACCTCCATGAAGTCACAGTCCTTCTCAAGCTGGAAGAACAAACCACAACCTCTCTGAGTCTCATTTTCGTTATATATAAAATAGGGATAATAATAGCCCATATCTCTCATAGATGCTGGAAGAACTAAAAGATAAAATATATATATAAAACACTAAGTAAATCTTAAATTACTATTATTATCATAGTACTTTGATAAAACCACATAACAAATTGAATATCTCCAATGTCTTTTGATAGTAACAGGGCTGCTGCTGAAGTACTTTATACATACTCTAACAATATTTCATATGGTTATGGCAAATATATTGGAGTGTTTTGCCAGTTCCTTCTCCAGCTCATTTTATAGATGAGGAAACTGAGTTAAATGACTTGCCTAGGGTCACATAGCTAGTAAATGTCTGAGGTCAGATTTGAATTCCTTACACCAGACCCAGAGTTCTATCCACTGTGCCACCTAGCTGGCCTATATAAATGCTAGCTCCTATCATTTATTCACTTTTAGATTCTATTTTGTAATAAAAGTATTTGTGTGGCATTCTGATGCTTCATGGTAGCATGGCGATGACTCTTTGTCCTTGAAAGTTCTACTAAGAGAGTATATTCTTTGGCAAGTTCTATCAAGCCAGAAAAAAAAAAAAAACTTTAATCTGGATCTGGTTCCATGTTATGTCATCTTTGGCTTTCATTCAAAGCACACCAGCAAATTTGAAGAGACTTCTCACTATCTTGGGGGCAGGATAATGAAGTTTTGGGACAAAGCAGCCCTCTCTCAAACATAATTTAATGAGTTCATTAGAAGATTGTGATCTTTGTGGAAGGAGAGAATACTGTTAACAAAAAAGATATTTGAAGAATCAAATTCTTATGCAGATGTTACCTTTTCTCTTAGAGAGTAAACTTATTCAGGGCCTTCTGTCTTTTTTTTTATCACTACTACTTAGTAGAAAGCTGAACTCAGAAGAAGATTTCAATAAAATATATGACAAATTTAATGAATGGTAGACACAATTTTTAAGTCGTCTCAGAGACATTCTCCAATTTTGGAGTAAACTAGGCATTGGTGTCTTGGATTCTATGTAAAGGACTTTTGTAGTTATTCTTGCAAATTCCACTTTCTTTCCTTACTGATGGCCTATGTTGTGCTCCTTCTCATTGGCCATGGCCTGTGTGCAAATGATGGTGATCTTGTTCTTCATTGCCATAACCTGCTCAGCAATGGATTCTTTGCTTCTAATTCTTCATTATAGAATTAAAGGATTTTAGAGGTTGAAGAGACCTTAGAAATTGTCTTGTCTCTTTCATTTAATAGATAAGTAAATGGATTCCAGAAATAAAAAAGACATTTTACTCAAGCCCTAGAGGACATGTGACTGAGCTTTTTACTCTCAGTTTTGTGTTTCCATTATACCTCAATGACAGTTGTTTATTCCAAGTCACTCACCTAAAATATATACACACACCCCTCCCCAACACACTTAAAGCCTTTAGGGGCTTTCCAGGACCTACCCATCAGAATGCAAATCCTTTCACTTTGTTTCAAAGCCTTTTGCCAGAGCTCCACAGGCTATTTCACTACCCTCACCCACTCTTTTGTCCCTTTTGCTCAGCTCAGGCACACTTGCTCCTCAGTCTTTGTTCCTTAGTCAACTCTCATCTCTAAGCCTCCTCCCAAGCTGAGCCATCAAAATGCCCTTCCCTTCTCTGCCTGCTAAGCCTTCTCTCTTCCCCATTCCTCCTTTTCAAAAGGCTTCTGAAATCCCATCTTCCCAAATTTACCATAATCATGAGCTCAGAGAGAGAAAGTTGGAAAGGACCTTAGAAGTCTTATAGTCCAACTTTGATTTTACATATGTTAAAACTGAGGCTTAGGGAATTTCAGTGATTTGCTGAAGGCTACTTGGGAAGCAAAGGTTTAAGGAGGGATTTGAATCCAGATCCCCTGACTCCAGAGTCTGGTCTTTTTCCACTGTAAGAATTTCCTTTCACAAAGGCCTGAGATGTCCAGGATCACCCAGATCCTCAGGAAGATAAACACTGGTGACTATTTAGGTATGTTTTGAAAAGTCTTTCAAATTAATTGAGAAAAATTCAATGACATATTTGGTTTGTCTGCTAATGATGATGATACCTTCATATAGAAGTAATTGCAATTACAATTCCCCAAATATGACCTTGTTCTTTTGTTAACTCACGACCATGAATTCACCTACATGTATTTCTCTGTGAATTATGTCATTACTTTTTCAAGAGTGGGAGCTTTCAGATTTAAAGTGCTGCTCATTGATAGTTCTGTAATTAACTCAAAAGGATGCTTAGTGTTTTTTGGTAGGTTATCAAATGTTCTATGAGATATATTAGCCAAATCAGGGAAAAGAAGCAATTTAAAACTTCCTTGTATATCATTTATGTCTATGAATGAATAAATGTCATTATTTCAACATGCACAAGATATGTAGTGGTACATTAGATATTTAGAAGAAAATGAGGAATAGTGCAGTCATATATTTTAGCAATTTCCAACCCAAGAGTAAAATATTTATTTGAGTTCAGCCTTAGAAATAGAATGATGAGGTAGCTAGTAGGCACAATGTATGGTATGGTGCACTTGAAGTCAAATCTTACCTCAGACACTTACTATCTGTGAAGCCCTGGGAAAACTGCCTAACTTCTATCTCAGTTTTCTTATCTGTAAAAGAGGCATAATAGCACCTACCTCAAAGATTTGTTGTGAAGATAAACTGAAACTTGTAAAATGCTTTCAAATCTTTTCAAAAGTTCTATATAAGGAAGAGGTATTATTATAAAACAAAAATTTAATCTCACTGGTAAATCTATGACCAAATATAGAACTACAAGAACAAAGGGAATCTCCTTGAAATATTTGGAGACTAGATCAATGAGAATTGTACATCCCATAACATGGATGGTTCTTATCATATCGATTGCATAGTTCCACCCCCCATATACACCTTTTTTTTTAAACAAATTTGGGAGGTTCAGTTAACTTGGGTTAAGGTTTACTCAACCATCTGAAATGATTAAGTAACTGACTTACTGATGAAGTTTCCCATCATTCCAAAGCAGCAGAGTTTTAAGGTAGACAGACTAGCACCAGAGAAAAGAAGATTCAAGTTTATTCATTTTTTCCTCCTGGGGATTTAACAGATCTTTTAACCTAAAACCTCCTCCTCCTCCTCCTCCTCCTCCTCCTCCTCTTTCCAGCAGCTGCTACACACCACATATTTGAGGAAAGAAAGTTAAGCTGAAGGGCTTGCTGAGTGCAGCTGTAGATAGCAGATAGATCTTAGTGGCTAGAGTACAAAGGAAGAAAATAAATTGTATTTGAAAGTATCCCATGGCTCCCTGCCATGGAAGAATCTCCCCAGAGTTTCTCCTGCATTTATTCTTCTGGGTTATATCAAACATTGCCAGTGCCACTTCCACCCATACTATTTGATTCCACTGGGTGGTCAGCATAACATGCCTATTGCTTCAAGCCAGCTGAACACGATGTAATTTCCTGAATAGCTTTAGTTTTGATATAAATGTTACAACACCCAGGAGGCTTGAGGCATTGCTAGCTATCCTGCTTGGCTGACCTCAGTCAACTGTTGTGGTTGCTCACCCAAGGAGAGCCCACCTAGGAGAGACATGAGAAAAATGCTGGACTGCATTCCGGGATGAGGAGCAGCTTAACTAGGGGAGGGCTAAGTGACCACCTGAGGAACCAGAGCACTTGTCTGTTCCATGGAAAGATTATTGAATTTTCAGAGGGTGCCAAAATGTGTATGTGTGTGTGTGTGTGTGTGTTGTTGTTGTTGTTGTTGTTGCTAATAATTTTTTTTTTGTTGTTCCATACAAGATTCAGGTAATAATCCTTCATCTCTTTGTAGGCAAGTAGCTACATTATGGAAGTATCATTTCAAGCTGTTTGCCATCCCTCAGGTCAATTATACTCTCAAAAGTACTGCTTCATTTTCATCTTCAACAAAGATCAAAGCTTAGAAAATAGGGAAGGGCATGGCATAGTCCTTGTCCAATAAATCATTGAGTATCAGATGCAAAACATATAAATAAAATACATATATAATATATACAAATGTCATTTGGTAATATTTGGAAGAAACATGAAAGGACTCAAGTAAGAAGTAGCATATAAATGGAGACTTGAAGTTAGCTGAGCATTTTAGGAAATGTAAGCAAGGAAGAAGGGCATTCCAGGGATAGAAGACCAATAGTGCAAAGACATGGCGAGGGGAAATGGAGTGTCCCATGTAATCAACAATAAGAATGTCAGTTTGGTTGTTTAGAGTGCATGAAGGGAAGTAATGTATAATAAATAGGGCTGGAAAATTAGGATGAAGCCAGAATGTGAATAGGTTTGAAAAAACCATTTAAGTTAACATTTGCCTAGTATTATCATATTGTTTTTGCTTGATTCTAAACTTACCTCCCCTTCCCCCCCAAAAAAGAGCATTTCCATACATACAGCAGAACACAAAAATAGGATTCTGTGTGAACCTATGGATCTCCATTTTGTCTCACTTGCTGAAAAAATAAAATAGATAATAAAGTTTACATATTACTTTAAAAATATATATATCATGAAGAGACCTTTGGTAGGCAAAGACTAATACAGTTTCCTGCACTTTTCTTTCTCTTTTTTTAATGAAACATGAAGTGTTTTTTGAGAGCAGAGTTTCAAGATGAAACCAGGAGCCATTAGCTGGAGTAACTCCTAAAATGGACTCTTTTTTCCCCCTTTTTCCCTTCACATTTATTTCTTCCATTTAACAAATATTTCTTGAGCTGCTGTTCTGTGCAAGGTGTTACTTGGGGCACTTCATTTCTTCATCAGAGAAGGATGGATTCATTTGCCAGTCTGATCATTTTCAACTTCCGCATTAACATCCTGCTTCTTCCAGTAGGTTATTGCAATTTTATTTAAGGAAGAGAAGTTGTCAAGGAAAATTCAAATGCATGATTTTCCAGTTAACAACAGGGTACAATGTAATCACATATGGGAGAAAAAAAGAACTAGTGTTGCCAGAGTTAATAACTCATATGTCTCACAGGAACAAGTATGTTTTTACGTTGCTAAAGCATAATGGCTTCTAATGATTTTTCTTTCAAATCATTCATGTTGCATGCATCTGCTCCCTTTGGTGCCTAATTGAAGGAAGATAATGCCTGGATTGCCAAACCAAACATCTCTATAGCCCTTGAAAATGTTCCTCATTTTGAATGCACAGAGAAGGTTGACTTATTTTGATCTTCAGTCCGGCAAAGCTATCTCTCCCTCTTATGATTTGAAAATAGTGAAAGGCTTACAAATCAGAGCAATTAAAGGGTATCTCACTGTGAGGAATTTCCTTCCAGCATTAACCTTGGTACTGGACTGGGGTGGTCACTTGGTTCCCTTTTCCAATTCAGCTTGCCAGGAAATCCTGTCCATGATAAATATACATATGCACTGAGATCATTGTTGCTCAGAATCTGATGTAGCAGCTGCTTCCATGTTGTCTGTTTGTTGATACTAGATATCATAAATACTAATATTTCATAAACTTCAGCACTGTTTAGAAATGGATCTTTTTAGCAAAATTCCCAATTTCCAAGTATTTGTTTTGTTTTTAAACATATTGCCTAAAAGAAGTCCTACTCATGGTCTCTCTGTGGACTTGCCTAGTAATGCCTAGTATGTCCCTGCCAAAGTAACTTTATTCCTTAAATTATAGGAAGTTTGGGTTGTCTCGGGTCTCATTTCGAAACTTTGTCTTTAAGAAGAGTGGAAAAGAGGCTTCTGTTTATATAGCTGAAGGTAATTACTAGTGACTTTCTGAAGCTCCGGGTTAGAGGAGATGGATCAGGCCTATGATATGCATACTATTTGGAACTTGTATAAAGGATGAGAGGGAAGATACAGCATAGCGTGTAAGGGAAGGAGGTCTAAGAAAAAGGCATGGGTTAAAAGACCTTAGTGGTGAAGATTGAATATTTGCCACACTGATATTTTTTTTTTTTTATTTTCTGGCAGAGACAATAGATGATATGACATCGCATTCATGGCACTGTTTTAGGATTAAAATTCTTATCAAATCAGAGCAAATCAATTCATCTTCTCTTTCTAATTCTCCTGCTTATAAAAGATTTGAGATCTGTCCATTGGTAATCTTTTACTCCAAGGAGATTAAAGATGGAAAGAAAGGCCCCATATACACCAAAATATTTGAAACAGTACTTTTTATAATAGCAAAGTCTTGGAAATAAGTAGATGTGGATTCATCAGTGAATGATTAAACAAATTGTGGCGTACAAGTGTAATGGACTATTACTGTGATGTAAGAATCAGTATGAAAAGTACAAAGAAGTTTGAGAAATAAGTAAATGTATTGACTCACAATTAAGTAAACAAAACCAGGAAAACAATACACACAAAATCTACAATAATGGACACAAAGACTGCAATGATGTAAATGGAAAGAATAAAACAAAATTGATTACTGTCTAATTTTAATGACCTAACATGAAACTAATGTTCTTTACTGAAATCATTCTCATAGCAAACACCTCTTTCTTTCTTAGGCTAAACTCATATTACATTCACACCAAGATTTTAAGCAATTTTTAGATTTCTTAATTTAGCATTTTATGGTTTACAAAGAACTTTCCTCACAGCAGCACTATCAGGTTGATAGGACCAATATTGTGCCCATTTTGCTGAGGGGTAAACCCTTCAAACTGAAACACACACATAGGTCATTGCTTATTTCTATATGGTTCGTGTCATCTTCTTGACTCTGCCATAGGAAGTGAATTCAGAGATAGTACAAGAGCATCTGGGATCATAGATGGAAGTGAAGTATCAAGGGAAGGGAATCTAAGGGGAGCTGGTAGGGGAAAGCAATCTGGATGTCAAAACCAAATGAATTGTTTGTATCCCAAGCCAGTGTTAAAAGATAAAAGCCAGACCAGAGTGCAACAAATGGAGTAGCCAAAGAAGATAGAAAAATGTGAGAGAAGCAGGAAGGAGGCCAGTAAGTATCTGTTCAGTAACCATTAATAAATCCAAAGTACACCAAGTTCATGCAAAGTGTTTTGAATAAAGACAGGCTGCCTGCCTGCCTTACCACCCACAATCTCTTTCATAGAATCACAAAAACTCCAATTGTGAAGAGACCTCCAGGGCCTTCTCATCAAACCCATGCCTTTAAGAACCACACACACACACACACACACACACACACACACACACACACCTCATTTCTAACATGGGCTCATCCAATCTTTGAAGTCCTCCAGTGAGGCAGAAAATGTTATACCCTAAGGCATTTCCCATTGCAATTTTTTAAAAAGACTAATTGTGAGGTTTTTCATTACATGAAGAATAAATTTACTTCTTAGAAATTTCTATATATAGCTCCTACTTCTGTCCTCAAGGACAGAGCAACTGTAGTCCCACATATTTTGAAGGTGGTGCTGTTGACCCACTCCCCATTGGACTTCTCTTCTCCAGGAAAAGCAATTCCATTTCCTTCAACTGACTGACTATCAAATAGCACACACAGTTATCCCTTCCATATTGCAGGAGTTAGGGGTGCAGCATTCCTGTGATCTGGAAAATCCATCTAAGATTTTTGGCCCTCCCTTTACACCAAAGAAGTTTGAATTCTTTCTTTGTCTTTTATAGGTTGTTTACAACACCTTATTGTAAAATTTGTTCATAGGCTCTGTGTCCTCTGCTAATGTCCTGTTATCTGTGGCTTCTGCAAAACTTTGCAAAACGTCCCATTTAATTTCTTTCTTTCTTTTTTTTTTTTATAAAGCAATTGGGGTTAAGTAACTTGCTCAAGGTTACACGGCTAGTCATTATTTATGCATGGGTGCTCATTTTCTGAGGCCAGATCTGATCTCGGGTCATCCCAACTCCGAGGCCGGCGCTCTTACTCACTGCGCCACCTAGCCGCCCCTTTAGGGCAATTGGGGTTAAGTAACTTGCAGAAGGTTACACGGCTAGGTTTTTGTTTGTGTGGATTAAGTGTCAGACGCCTGCTCCGAACTCAGGTCCTTCTGATTCCAGGGCCGGCGCTCTATTCACTGCGCCACCTAGCCGCCCCACCATTTAATTTCTTATGCCAGCTTGTGATATGTCAAAGTCACAATGGGGAATGTTGCAATATGGAAGGGATAACTATACTCAACAAGTTTATTCTGCCAACCTTTCTCTTGAATTCTTTAGTTTATTAGTATTTTGCCTGAACTGTGGTACCTACAATTGAACACAATCTTCTAAATGTCTGATTGTGATAGAGTTTAACAGAATGAACTCCTCCCTATCCCTGAAAACTAAGTCTTTCTTTATCCTACTCAAGTTGACATTTACTTCTGAGACTGCCATACTGCACTACTAACTCACTTGGTCACACAGTTCAATTAAACTCCAATATCTATACAGGCAAACTATTGCAGTCTATGCTTTCTTTAAATTACACTTGTGAAGGAGAATGTTTTGAACCCACATGCAAAATTTTGTACTTACTGCCTCATTTTATTCAGTGGTCTAGTCAGTTAAGACCTTTCTGACACCCATTATGTTAAGCAACCATCTTAGCTTTCTGGCATCTGAAAATCTGATATGAGTATCACCTATACTTTTTAAAGTCATTAGTAAAAATATATTTAAAAACACTGAAGCAATCACAGATCCCTGAGGTATTTGTAAATACCTATTCTATGTTGAAATCACACTGTTAATGGTTACTCTCTTGGTGTGGACTTTCAATTGGTTTCAAATTCATCTAAATAAGCAATTGTCTTTTCACCCACCTCTCTCTCTCTCTCTCTCTCTCTCTCTCTCAGCAACTGTGAAATATTTAGTTAAGCACCTAGATAATATAAATACACAACATTCTTTTTGTATACTAGTCTAATAATACTGCAAAGGAAATAAGGTTAGTCTGGTCTGGTCTATTTTTTAAATACATTTTTATTGATGTCTCCTGTTTTGTTTTTGCTTTCTTTTTTTTATCATCATGGTAATCCTCAGTATCCTTTTATCTCTGATTGTCTTAGAAAGCCATCCCACATAACAAATAGCATTTTTAATACCAAAAAAGAGGGAAAAATCTACACAATTGATCAAAATATTTTTTAAAAAGTCTTAAAACATATGCAATGCTTAACACCTGTGGACCTCCCATCTCCATGAGGGATTAAAAGGATTGGGTTCAAAATGTTCCCTTAAGTTATTTCATTCAATTCATCCTTGATCTTTATAATTTTGTTAAATTCACTTTCAATTGTGTGTGAATGCATGGTTGTTCTGTCATTTACACTGTTTTAGTTATTGTGTATATTCTGAGGAGGTTCTCCTTGCTTCACTCTATATCAGGCCACATAGATCATTTCATGTTTCTCTGTATTCATCACATGCACTATTTCTTACATGTGAGGCTAAAAGTTAGTTTCCCCTCTGTTCTAGGCTGAGAGTTGCATGGCTACATTTTTGAAAATTTTCCCTTGTACTGTACACAACTCAGGCCTCTCTACCTAGAAACCACTCCTCTCCTCCCTGGAACTGTGACCAAGAATTGGGTAACAAGCAACAAAGCTGCCAAAGGTCAATTGTTTCTTTTCCCAGTGCTAGTTCAGGGGTCCCCTGGGATTTATTTCTCCCTCAGTGCTTCTAACCCTGGTGATTGATTACAGTCCCGTTATATTCCCTGAGCTTGCCAGAATGTTCCCTACTATAGCTGCTAATGCTTCCACCATTGTGTCTGCTCTAAGCTCCTGGCCTGTCACTGCTCCTGTGTTGGCAGACCTATCTTCTTAAGCTGCCCTGGGCTGGAAAAAATAGCTCACTGTGACTTTTTCTTGCCTTTTCTAATCATCATCGTCTGGCACATTTTCTGGGTTGTTATGGAGATGTGCTGGAAAAGTTATATTAAAATGCTGACTCTCACCCATTCTGACTTCACTTATATATAATTTCTTAAAACAGGGTATTCTTCCCTCAAATGCATATACCATAATTTGTTTAGCTTTCTCCTAATCAACAGACATCTACTTGGTTCCCAGTTGTTTGCTATGACAAAAAATATTACTATAAATATTTTTGTATATATGGGAACTTTCTTCTTGTCAATGACTTCCTTGATCCTGATGTTATGGTCTTTGAGAATGAAGAACAAACAACAAGTCCAGTAATGGAGTTTCTGATTCAAAGGGTATAGACATATTGAAAACTTTATTTTTTTTTACATTTCCAAATTGCTTTTCTAAAATGTTTTTATTATTTCACACCTCCTAAACCAATATGTTGGCTTCTCCAACATTGACTACTGCCATTTTTTGTCATCTTTGACAATTTGTAGAGTGTGAGTTGTTCTTATTATTAATGACTTGAAGCATTCTTTCATGTGATGTTGAATACTTTGCAATTCTTTCAAGAACTGTTTGTATACTTTGACTACTTATCTATTGGAGAATGGCTATTAGACATAATATATACATATACAGGTATATGTATGTATATATGTACATATGTATGTTCATATGTATATTGTGTAAATTATTTATACATTTTGTATTCCAAATCTTTATCAGATAAATTTGATACAAAGATTTTTCCCATTTGACTCTTTTCATTTTTGAATATAAATTTTAACCATATAGAAGCTTTTGCCTCTCTCTCTTGTCTGATAAAGAATACATTTCCTCCCACAGCTGTGGGATGTATATGATCTGCTTCCCTACTAATTTTTTAATAATATGATCTTTAGTATTGAGGTCACACATCCATTTAGAATGTATTATTGAATATATTGTAAATATTTGTTTAAGCCTAATTTTTACAGACTGCTTTCCATTTTTCCCAGTAGTTTTTATTAAGTGAGAAGCTTTTTGCCAAGGTAATTTATATTTTCCACACTTTATTAATCATTTGGTTATTGAGTTCTATTTTTTTCTGACTCTCCTTTTTATATTGTGTTCTATTCCTTTTGTGTTCTCAATTGTATTAGCACACACGTATTCAAAATAGTTTCTATTGTTTGTAATTTCTTCTTATCTTCTTGTAATTTCACCTTCCTTATGTGCCATCTTATTGATTTATTTTCTTCCCTCTCCTTTTTAACCAGATTAGTTAAAGGTTATTATTTTTATCAGTCTTTTCAAAGTTAACTTTTAGTTTTACCTATCACTTATATGAAGTTTTTGTATAAATTTTATCTTTTTATCTATTTTAAAAAATTTCCACTTAATTTTAGGTTTGTTTGTACATTGACTTTTTAATATTTTAAAATGCATATTCAATTCATTGAACCTCTCTTTTTTCCTATGTTGTTATATTTCTGTAGGGATATGATTTCTCCTTATAGACTGCTTTAGTGACATCCCAGATATTTTGTCATGTTGTTTCATCATTATAACTTTTTTCTAAGTAATTATTAATTGTTTCTATGATTTGTTTTCCAGCACTTTCATTACTTAAGGATTTCATTGTTAAGTCTCCTTTAGAGTCTGTGTCTTTCATTTGCAATCCCTGAGCCAATAACTATTTTTATTGTGTTATAACCTGTAAGTATATATTAATTTTTTTTGTCTTTTTATATTTGTTTGTAATATTTCTGTGTCTTAATCAGTTTTTGTTAAAGTTCCATGAAGCACTCATAAATATGTATATTCTTTTGCAGTCCTATTAAGAAGACGCCATAAGTATTTTAGCTCTAGTTTCTCCAGCAATTTATTCAATTACATATTTTCCCTTTTGTTTTATCTTTCTGTTAGATTTGTCCAAAACTGAGAAAGGGATATTGAAGTCTGTTATGATTAGTGTGTTACTCTATCTTCTTGTAGCTCAGCTAATGTTTCCTTTATGAATTTAAATGCTATAGTATTTGAAGTGAATAAATTTATAGCTGATATTTGAGGTCTATAGCTCCATTCTACATAGTACAGTTTCCTTTTTTTCCCTTTTTAATTTGGGTGATTTTTTTTTTTGTCAGAGAATAACTACAACAAAATGAAACTTTTCCCTTTGACTCCCTACTCTGCCTTTTTCGGTGCTTTGGAGAGTTGGACTCAAGGCTACAAAATTCTAGAAAGGTGTAGGACATATGTTTTGGTTTGAAATAGAGCTCTCCTTCACACTGTCCTCTATTTCCTCCTCTCAAAACCTCCCAGATCTAAATACGAGAAAAATAGAAATGACTCAGGCTGCAGTGATCCTAGTGTGGCAGTGCTCTGAATCGCTGGGTCAGAGAACTGAAGAGCAGAGGGAATGACACAGGACACTGTGTGGGAGTGGGGACAGGGAGGTGTGGCATTCCACTCTGCCTAAGAGAAAGACCCCAGCATCTAATTGAAGCCAGCTCTATCCCCACACAGTCATTTACGTCAGAGACCTAGGGTTGGTGAACTGTCAATTGTTCAGGATGGGAGGAGAATAGAAATCCAGTCCATAAGGAAACCAGGGCTTTAGAAAGTGAGCAATTGGAGACAAAAAGAGAAAACTGGAGAAAGAAATGGAGAAAAAATATCAAAGATCTTGCTAGGAAGAACACACCAAGAACTTAAACATAAGCAGAAAAATCTCCAAGGGTTGGGTTCTTGAACTAGCTAGTAAAGGGAAAGGAAGCATAAGGAATAAGCACTTATAAGGTACCTACTCTGTGCCAGGTGCTGGGCTAAGACCTTTTTGAAATTCATTCATTCATTCATTCATCCATTCATTTATTCATTTGTTTGTTTCATATTTGTTTCTTTTACAAATAGCATCTCATTTGACCCTCATAACAATTTTCAAGGTAAGTTCTATTATCATCCTCATTTTACAGTTTAGGAAACTGACTTCAGATGTTTGAGTGACTTACGCAGTATCACACAGCTATTAAATGTCTGAGGCTAGATTTGAACTGTCTTCCTGACTCTAGGCCCAAAGCAGCCTATTCTCTCAACTGCCAACAGTCTCACTACTGCTGGTGGGAAGTGGGGGAAGAGGTTAACTCAAGGTAGACATCAGTGTGTGTGTGTGTGTGTGTGTGTGTGTGTGTGTGTGTGTGTTTTAACCTCCTTTTAGTTTCTTGGTTTCTGGGTGTCCTAGACCATGGAAACAGCTACAGTTGTTTTACTTTTGATAGCCATTCTCCTCTTTGAAGAGGTCATGGTGAACAGAGAAAAAGTGTACTCTTCCATTGTGTTGGTTACATGACCCAGATGTATCTAGCATAGTCTAGCTTCATGGCATCATGTTGGCTCTTTGTGACCATTCTCTCTATGTTTCTCAGTCTTTCTCTGTCTCTGTCTCTGTCTCTCTTTCTCCTTCTCTCTCTCTCTCTCTTTGTCTCTGTGATTCTGTCTGTGTGCATGTGTGTGTCTGTCTGTCTATCTCTCCATTAATTTGTTCTGAAAATTTCTTAGGAATTGAAGTAATGCTCACTGGCCCACATTTGTATCCTCCAGTCTTTTTCGTATTTTGAAAATTGGGGAAATGTTTGACTTTTTCATTCATCTTTTTTTTTTTTATAATTCCCATCCTACCGTCATTGTCTTGAAGAGAAAAGTCTCTGGGAATTTGGAACTGAACACTAAAAGCACCTAAGTGGAAAAGTCAAGATTCATACCACGTCTTCTGAGTCAAGGTCCATTCTGCTATAATAGTTGTTTTGGTTTTTTTTGTTTGTTTGTTTTTGTTTTTTTTAATACAGATATAAGGTAGAGACAGATGTCTTTTATGATACTAATCCCAGTTTTGGAACACTAAAATAAAAACCTCATGCAACAATATTTCTTCATGGAGAGGTATAAGTGTGACTATTCACAAGACAGCAGTGAAAGCAATACAAACAGTGGAAAAGAGGACAGCACAAGTTTGTTCCTCAGGCAGCTGATTTCCAACAAGCCTGCAGTCACAGAGAAAGTCTTGCAAAAGACAAATTGCTATGAATGATCAAACAAAGGTAAGGATACCTGAAATGCCCATCCTACTCATTCTTTAGTCTTTCCTGTTGAAGGAAATGGCCAACCTAGGCTATATTAAATGTATAGCAACAAGGTATTTTTTTTTTAAAGCAATTGGGGTTAAGTAACTTGCTCAAGGTTACAGGGCTAGTCATTATTTATGCGTGGGTGCTCATTTTCTGAGGCCGGATCTGATCTCGGGTCATCCCAACTCCGAGGCCGGCGCTCTTACTCACTGCGGCCACCTAGCCACCCCTTTAGGGCAATTGGGGTTAAGTAACTTGCCCAAGGTTACACGGCTAGGTTTTTTTTGTTTGTATGGATTAAGTGTCGGAGGCCGGCTCCGAACTCAGGTCCTTCTGATTCCAGGGCCGGTGCTCTATTTACTGCGCCACCTAGCCGCCCCTCAACAAGGTATTTATTATATTCTATAGAAATAAAATACAAAATCCTTGAAGGCAGAGATTATTATTATTTTAAAGATCTAGCTACATTCTAGAACAATTCCTTGATCTCTTGCCTTAGAAAGCTGCCTTATTCGTAGCAGGGGATAGGGATAGGACATACTTGTGATTTCACTGGCATAGCGAAATCTCAGGTAAGGGAACTCCTTCTACCAATGCAGATTTCTACCTTCTCAGGAGTTTATAGTCTCAGAGAGTTGCCTAGGTCACTGAGAAACTGAGACTTGTCCGAGGTCACACCATTGTAGTATATGTCAGAGGCAGGACTTGGACCAGGTCTTCCTGGCTCTGAGGCTGGTTCTGTATCCACATGTCATGCTACTTCTCATAACAGGAAGCTTAATAAGTATCTTTGAATTGAACCACTTACTGCTGGTGAACTTATGTAGATCACTGCCATTCTCATGCCTTATAGGGCAAGTAATTACATCAGGGAAGGCTGAATGAATTTTAATATTAATTTGATCAGAGAAGTTCCTATAAGATTGATGAAAATTCTCCCATTCCCCCCAATAATGTGGGACTCTTGTTTCTTCTTACTGAGGGAGGTGCAATAAGGCAGAGGTGTTGTTTATATGTCCTCCAACCCCTCGACCTCCACCACTTTCAAAGAACAACCCCCAAGGATGATTATGGTACCCTAAGAATGGTAATCCATAAAATGCATTGTTAGAACATTCTAAAATAGTGTTGTGGATGATGATTTTCTTTCTTTTCTTTAAAGAGTATATTGGCATTGATTAGAATGAGCTATCCACTTCCTTTTTATAAACTTAGCCTTAAGAAAACTCTAGAATTGCCCCTTGTATAAAAGCTTAGCCATGGATTTTTTCCCCTTAAATCAGAAGCTGCTTGTGCTATTTAGATAATAACTTATGAAAAGCCTAAGGTGCCAACCAATTTACAGTTAAGTCGCTAATTAGGGCCCAAAGCAAAGTTACTAGAGAGTTCTATCTACTATCTTTAAAGGTAGTGACACATTAAAGCAATTAGAAGGGGCTTGGCATTGCTAGGACATATTCAAATTTGGACAAACGTTTGGGCCAGTTATTATCTTATGCTAATAGATTCTTCTCTCAGACAGGGATCCAGAGAGAAAAGAGAGCTACTTAGAATACATGAAAGAAATTAGAGTATTAGTTGGATTTGATAAATTCAGATACAAATGCAAAGCACAGATGTTGAATTCCTTTCTATATTTGCCACCATGATAGGGCTACCACGTGTAATTTTACTTTTCCAGTCATACAGGAAAAAAAAAAGGAATTCCATAGAGAGGTACATAAAGAACATCGCTATCCAAGAGAAGAAAAGTCTCATAATACTTGGGTGTGTTGTCACCTGTCTGTCATATCGCATGAGTGTGACACCTAGCCCAGGAATGGCAATTTTTTTTTGAATTGTTAGATTTAAGCTCAGGACAATCAGATGTTATTTTTAACTATAGCTACTCTAGTAGCACAAAGAAAAATCAGGCAGGTACATTTTGGTGATAGAAAAAGGGGTATGAATAGATGAGGAAGGAGAAAAAAAGTAAAAGAGGAAGAAAATTATGGCACAAAATATCCATGTATTTAATTTTTTTTAAGTATATGACTTTTAAAAGAATGGCTCTAACATCATTTTTGGGTAGTGGTAAAACCCAGACCATTTGTACCTTACACTTCTGATTTATGGTGTCACCACTAAACCCCTTGATGGCATTATATCCTTGTAATTTGCGTTAGTGAGCATTCTTTTTTCTATTCACACTACAATAACTCATTGTGTTGCTATTTCACATACACATAAACACACAGATTAGTGTGCATATGTGTGCACTGAGTGTAGTTGGTGGAAGCCATGCATTTTAGATTCGATAATAAGTTGAGTTAATAAAAAAAAAAGTCCAGCATCTGACACCCTGACGTAGGAAAGCACCAAAATTGCTAGGATACATTATGTAGAGACTTAAGACATAGAATTTTATTGGAAGCCTACTTTCCAAAGCTTCCTTTAATGCATTTTTTTTTAAGTACAGGAGGACCAAAAATGCTTACAGGGTCAGCCAAGAGTCATCATGGAGGGAAATATGTGAGATCACACAGAGATTAAGGAGGAATATTCAATTCATTCAAACATCACAATAATAGGATTAGAAAATAATAGGATTAGAAACACTGAACCTTTAGGGCTAAATTCTGTGGTCCTAGAGATCTGTGAGTGGATCTCATTGTCTGTGTATCTCTGCTCCCAAAAGAGTATAGCAGAGTAATGAGGGGCACTCCTCCTTTTCAGCCTACATTGTTGATCCTGAGAAGTGGTTGGAGAGAGACATGTATCGCAGAGTAAGATGCCATAATTAATTAACATTTACCTGAGAGTAAGAGATAATATTTGAACACTTGTCCTAGCATCTAAAACTGCCCTCCTTAACTATAACATTAGTACTATGTTATACCATTCTAGGAATTATTTCTATTATAGTTTTCATATTTTTTTCCTCTAAATATGTGAATGAATAAAGTGAATACAGATCACTTTATACGTTCTTTGCAGATTCTATCTTTCCAAATGACCAAAAGAAACATAGCTCTTGGCTCTGGAATAATTGTTAGCTATACCATAGAAAAAATTCTTGTTAATAATAATAGTAGTAACAATAGCAACAACAACAGTGCTCATTTCTATAGCTCTTTAAGTCTTGGAAAGTGGTTAACAAATATTCTCATTTCATTATTCTTGTTCAGCTAGAGGCTGACCCTTATAACTAAGTGATTCTTAAAATAGAAAAAATCATATATGTAAAATTGTGGCCTACCCTAGTGGATAGAATGTTGAACCTACTGTCAGAAAGACCTGGGTTTGAATCCTTTCTCAAATACTATCTTCATGGTCACAGATGAATAAGCCATTTAACCTCCTTGAAACTCAATTTCTTCTCTTTGTAAAATGTGGATAGAAATAATAGTACTTCAAAACACTACTTTGGCATGAGGTTGATATTAATTATAATTAATATAAATACATATTTTATGTATATTACATATGAATGAATAAATAAGTATATGAATAATAATAATAAATATAATAAAACAAACACACAAATAGAATTTTGCAAACTTTAAAATGTGTAACACACCAGCCATGGAGTTAGGAGGACCTGAGTTCAAATCCAGCCTCAGACACTTACAGCTGTGTGACCCTGGGCAACTCATTAAATCCCATTCCCTTCTCCCCCTCAAAATAATAATAAAATAAAATGTGAAGTAAATATTTGACAACCTAAGGACCTGGTGGTTAGAGTTCTAGACTTGGAAGCAGGAAGATTTAAATTTGAAATCTTCCTCAGACACTTAGTAGCTGTGAGACATTGGATGAATCCTTGACCTCTCTTGTGTCTACAATTTCACATCTGTAAAATGGGGGTGATAACACTAACTTCTGCCTCACAGGGTTGCTGTCAAATCCAAATGAGATAACATGAGGCAACTAGGTGGTACTGTGGATAGAGCATTGAACCTAGGGTTAGGAAGAACTGAGTTCAGATCAGGCCTCTGACTATTAGACTAGGCAAATCGATTGACTTCTGTTTGACTCAGTTTCCTCATCTGTAAAATAAGAATAGTAATAGAACCTACCTCCTAGGTTTTTTGTGAGCATCAGATGCGATGAGATTTGTAAAATGCCTAGCACAGTGCCTATCATATAATAGACAACATATGAATAATAGATATTATTGTCATTGTTATATTGGGATATGATTTACACAGCCCCTTTTAAATCTTAAAGCATTATATAAATACTAGTTAGAATTATTACCATGAATGACCTTATCAGATAAAATTGTAAAAAATGTACTTTACAAACCTTAATGAGATATCTTAATGTTAGCTATCATTATCCAAAGATAGCTAGGTGGTATAGTGGATACAGCCCTGGGACTGGAGTCAAGAAGACTCATCCTCCTGAGTGTAAATCTGGCCTCAGACACTTACTAGCTGTGTGAACTTGGGCAAGTCACTGTTTGCCTCAGTTTCCTTATCTGTAAAATGAGCTGAAGAAGATACACTTCAGTATCTTTGCCAAGAAAATCCTAAATGGGGCTGCAAAGAACTAACTCTTCATAATAAATGATTAATTAATCTCAAATTAATAATTAATTGTAATAATTTTAATAACAGCTAACAATATCCAAGTCATTATCTTTAGGATTTTCATTAATTCATGTCCCTAAATTATGTCTGGGGTTACGAAGCATATAAATTATGGACCTGGCTGATATGATTTAGTTCTTGCTTGCTTTTTTAAAATAATCTATAAGCTTAGGGTTCAGAGACTTCAGGGAAAAGACTATGTGGCTTTCTTTAAAATTTTAAGCACACACACACATACACACACACACGAGGCAATCTACTAAAACATGTAAAAATCTACAATTAGTAGTAAGTGCTGATAACTGCACTAGACCCTATATGTTAACAATTGTACTTAGAACAATAAAGGCTGGAATAGCTTTCAATTAATCTGCCTCCTATCTTGATTAAAGGGGTCATCCCTTGACTAACTTCTCAAAGAGGCCTATTCTCTGAATGGGTGCTGTCTCACTCAAAGTGAGAATGCTTAAAAGATCCAGGGTCTCCCATTGCATCCTAAGCCTTCTCTAGTTGTCTTGATGAATATCTGGCCACTGGACACAAATGGCTCTGGAGGAGAAAGTGAGGCTGGTGACCTTCCACGGCCCTTCCTCACTCAAAGCAAAGTCAACTGCAAGTCATGTGACCATCTCCCTGATGTCTTGGTCTTCTTTGAGAACAAGGACAAACACCACAATTTGTGCTAATGCCTAATGATAAAAATCAGAATTTTGACTAGCTGTCGATTGCTTTTCTCTTTCCCTCCTGTGAAATCATTGAAGTTGAAATGATAAATGTGAGTGATATATCTCAAAGGATATATAACTTGACATCTCAAAGACATATTTCTTTTTGGAAGTTTTTTGTCCTATTGCAAAGAAAGTAATTAAAAAGCTAGTCCCAAATCAAACAGAGTATCAGGATGAACAAAGAATCAAATGACCTTTCTATCACACATTCCAGTCCTAAAGGATCTTACTACTACTTAATTTTTGCCTTATGGACTTTTTTCTTCTTTTCTACTTACTGAAGCACAATGTGCAATTACCTGTTCCCATCATCTGTCCTGTCACTGAACTCCATTTTACATGTTATCTCTCCATCAAAAAGACTTTGAGCTCCTTGAAAATAGGGACTCTCACTTTTTCTATTTTCATTCTCAGCACTTAGTATAGTAGTACTCAATAAATCCTTAAGAAATACTTCTTCATTGTACAAGTTGCTTAACCCCAATTGCCCTCCAAAAAAAGCAAAAAAATAAAAAAGAAATCTATTTAAATTAAAAGAAATACTTCTTTATTCACTCATTCATTCATTCACACATTTGTTCATTCATTCATTCATTCATTCATTCATTCATTCATTCATTCATTCTTCTGCATATTTAAAAAGAAGAGAACCCTTAACATGTCACTTATATTTGGGACTATCTACCAAGAGTTAATGTGATCAGTGTATAAATAAAATACTACAATGTTTACCCAGAGTTGTAATTTTAAAGCACTACCTACTTGTGTTGGTAAATGAGGATTTATTTGTCATGATATTGCTACTGTAATGTATCTTTCCAAATAGCCCTTACATAAAAGTTATATTCTGAAGTATATTTCCCAACTGCTTGAGTTATTAACTAGCACCTCTGGTGTCTGTTGAAAATGCCTTCATCTTTTTCAATGACCACTCCATCATATAATCATGGAAAACTGGTCGTGGAACATGTTCCAAAGAAGTTAAGAAAAAATGAATATGTGCTGACTCCTTTGTTTTTTCTGATGCTGACACACCCATTATATTCTTCCCTACAAGCCACCATTTACTAAGTTTAGGAAAGACCCCTCCAGTCAATGTGGACCTTATTTATAAATTGAATGAATGTACTGGGATGACCTCTAAAGTGAAGTAAGTACATCAGTTATTCCCAAAGACATTTAGGCTTAGTTCCTCACCTTCAAATGGAGGTTTGACCTTAGATCCCATTATTCAGTGAGAACTTGCTTGATTTAGTATATTTTTGGTGAGCTTCTATTTGCTTCATTATTTCCTCCCTTAAGCATATATAAAATTCATAGAATATAGGCTCTACCTATTTGCTAATCCCATACACACAATGTCAGATATAGTGTAACAGTCAGACTATAGTGTAACAGATTTGGAAAGTGTCATGCTGCTGTTCAATGGCAATGTGACTTGTCATCTGAAAGCTAACATTGTTTTAACTTTTTGTCATTTTAAAATTTATTAAAATAAAGGGTGTGTGTGTGTGTGTGTGTGTGTGTAGATTCTCAAACTGAAGTTACCCATTCTGATAACAGCCATGTACTTGGATCTATCCACAAATTCATTGTACATCAGTTACAATGTGTCTATTTCTAACAGGAAGGATACCATTCTTGATGAATAACTAAGAGGTGAGATCATTCATAAAGGTATGAGAGATTAATAATGACCATGCATAGGTTTGTGTTTTTTTTCCTAGAGTGTAAATAAAATATATCATTCACATGAAGGGCAGAAGCTTGGCAGAATGATTCATAGTGCATTTGAAAGCATAAAAAGCCAATGACAGGGCCCTCCTAAGCACATCAAAAAGGAAACTGATTTGGTTATTTGAACAATTTAAGTGTTTGTTGATATAGAAATCCTATTCCTTGTGAAATATTGAGAGGGGAAAATTTCTTTAATTACCACAAGTGAAAAAGAATCAGCACCTTTTCCCTTGACATTCAAAATAGCATTGTAGGGATGAATACAAAAAGGATAAAGGTTCAACTGCAGCATAGTGACCTTTGGATCTTATACTTCAGTTGAACCAAGATTGACTATATGGCCCTTAAATTGGAGGTTACTATGGGCAGAAAAACCTTAAACTTCAGGATTAGCATAATGCTTGGGCTTAAAAAAGTAGGTATTCACAGCAAAGTACAATGGGACCCTATTCAATTGCTAACTGTTTAATGCTCTGAGGCTAGAAAGGGCATGTGCTTCAAGGACAAAATGATCTATTTCAAATAGTAAAATTTGGGCATGGCACTAAGGTATCCCTTGTACAGAGGTGGTATCCATTTCTGTAGATTTAGGTCTTTGGGTGTCAGCTAATGGTACAGAGTATGTACCTTGATTACAAAACATGAAAAGTAAAAACTAACCTGGTACACAGGTGCATTCTGTTTCTTGTTGTAAAGCCAATCATAATAGCTCTCCTGAGGACTGCTGCTGTGAATAACTTTAAGGGTCTAATTGCATAGTATAATGAACTCTCTATTTCTTCAGCAATAAAGTGAGGCATAAAATTTAAAAAAAAACTAAAGTATAATATTCATGACAACATAATATAACAACTTATTACTAAGGTGACCACATAACCTTGAACAAAACATATCATTCAGTATATCTTATAGTCATCTTTAAGGGGTAGCAGAAAATACAAACACCATCCACTCCTAGGTCACAGTAAATGACAATCTCCTCAGTCAATATAGAGTATCCAAGTAAAGTCCTTTTTCTTCTTAACTCAAAACCAGCTTCCAATTATCCTTAAGACAATCATCCTTAAAGGGTAGCGGAAAGTACAAATACTATCCACCCCTAGACCACAGTAAGTTACAAATCTCATCAGTCAATACAGAGTATCCAAAATACATTCCTCTTTCATCTTGACTCAAGGCTGGCTTCCAAACCCCAGGTCTTCTTCTTCATGGGCTGACTGCTCCCAGTTCTTGCCTGGACTCACACACAGGCAGCTCTCCACTCCTGTTCCATATTTCAGGTCACAGGGGCTGCTCCACTCTAAACTCTTTGCAATTTCTGTTTCTAGGAAAACAAAGTTTAGCAGGGCTACAATAATATTTACACACATTGCCAGCATTTTCTATCTGAGAAACCAATACAGAACAACAGACAGGTCGCCTGTCTGAGGAATTAACATGGAACAACAGATGGGGCTTCTGTCTGAGAAATCAACACAGAACAATAGATAGAGTGCCAACATCACAAGCATACTCTCAGTTCTGCTTGCTTCCAGTTCTGCTCATGCTTTTATCTGCTCCTTCCTGTTCCACACTTTTTGCAATCTTCTCCCACCATGGGCTCCCATGTGCTTAAGTTCAACCTATTAAGGGGCAGGGGAGATTTTCAAATTCCATCAGGTTTATTAAGGGAAATACAATATATACTGTTTCCAATCAAAGACTCTTGATATCATCAAAGGCAAGGCTCAAAGTCACTTGATTAGCTAAAAATCAATCTAGAAAAACAGCAAAAAAATCCTATTTTTCATGTCATTACACATAGTGTTCTCACTGGACTATCATCAGTGCATGCCCTGGAGTTAATTGGTTTGAGATGCTTCCTCAACCCCAGCCACAGGAACTTTTGCCTCTGGGATAGTGCAGGGAGTTAGTAATCTGCACAGGGGAAGATTGAAGGAACCTCTACTGACAAAGTCCATCCAGCTGTGCTGCAAAGAGTGGTGGGGGTGAGAATGAAAGAGCACACTGTGGGTGAATGCAGAAGCACTGGGGCAGAAAGTCCCTGGCTGGGGGCACTTATGGGACGTTGGAGGTTTGACTTTGGTTCCAGAGTAGAGAGGAGAACTGGAGATTTGGGACAAGAGACATCATCCATTCCCCATATTAGAGGTAATTACAAAAATTAAGCTATTACCACAAAAAAAAATACATAAGCAAAGGAAAAAGAATCCAACCATAGAAAGTTATTATGGGAATACAGAATATAGTTCATCTTCAGAGGAGGATATTGAAGTTAAAAAAAAAAAAAACGTTTTTACTACTAAGAGTAACATCAAATGGTCACCTATCCAAAAAGAACTCATAGAAGATCTTGAAAAAGACTGTAAAAATCAAATGACAGAGATGGAGGAAAAACTAAAATAAATAAATAAAGCATAATCCAAGAAAAACAAGAAGATTATGAAAGCAAAGTCAACTAATTAGAAAAAGAGATCCGGAATTTTAGGGAAGAAAATGATACCTTGAAAATCAGAACTGCACAAAGCAAAGCCAGAGAAATTATAAGAGATCAAGAAATAATTAAACAAAATATGAATAATGAAAAAATAGAAAAGGAGGTGAAACATCTTTTAAGAAAAGCAACAGATCTGGCTAATAGATCAAGAAGAGAAAAAAATAAAAATAATTGAACTAACTAAAGGCTATGATAAAAAAAGAATATTGATACAATAACACAAAAAATAATTAAAGGAAATAGTCCTGAAGCATTAGAAAAAGTGGGGTAGAGGGAGAGTAGAAATAGAAAAAAAAATCCATTGATCACCACTTAAAATCATCTTATGAGAAAAATTTATAGGAATATTATAGTCAAATTCCAAAACCCCCATCTCAAGGATGAAGTATTAAAAGCAACAAAAATAAAACAAGTTATATATGATGGTGCCACAATTAGAATCACATAAGACCTAGCAACAGAGACATTAAAAGATCGAAGGTCTTGGAGCACTGTATATTGGAGAGCAAAAGAATTGGGACTCTGGCCAAAAATATCATACCCTGCAAAGTTAAACATAATCCTGAATTTAAAAAAATGGACAGGATCAACTGTCAGACTTTCAAGACTTTGCTAAAAAATAACCAAAAAACTAAACTTAATAGAAGATTTGACATACAAGAGCCAAGAGAAACATAAGGTTCATACAAAGACTGATTACAAGGGATTCAATAAAGACATACCATTTACTTTTTGTATGTAAAACATATGTCTAAGATCCTTATTCATAATAATTGTGTAGCTCAGAAACAAGATTGGAGTAAACCTGAGTATGATATGATTTTAAAAAGTAAAATCATTTACAAATAGTTAAAAAGAGCAATTATTTCATACAAATGAGGTGCAAGAGGAAGAATCAATAGAGAGGAATTAGATGGGGGCTAGAAGTTCTGGTAACCTACTTTCATCAGGAATGGGTTTAAGAGGGAACTAGATATATATATTTAGAAGAATATAAAATTCTTCTAAATTAAGAAGAAATAAAATGGTAAGGGGATGGGGGGAGAGGACAAGGAAGGGATCTTTAGAAGGGTGAGTGAGGGAATAAATAAAAGGGGGCTATAGAAGGTGTTAAGATTTATGGAAATTGAAAGATAGGGGATGGATCCCTGGAGGGAGGAAGGCAACTAATAGGAGGACATGGTAGAGGGGAGAAGTAAGGTAAAGAAGGCAAGAGGGATAGGAAATGAGATATGCATAAACATAAAAATAAATATCAAGGGTAGAATTTGTTTGGGAATGTATGTGTCTATATATGTATGTATGTATATATGCATATGTGTAAGTATATATCTATAGTATAGAGAGATATATTAGCACTTAACTGCAGCCTTCTGGGGGGGAGGGAAAAAAAGAACAAAGTAAAAAAGTACACAGTAGAGAGCAAAAGAAAAATGACAAGGAAGCAAAGAAAAGATAGACAACTTTCAGCACAACATGTAGTATTTATCATACAGGCTTTCTTGAAATGAAAATTGATTTTTACTTATTTTGAATTCTCTCATGTTCTACTATGCATATGAAATGCTTTTTCTTTCTTACTTTGTATTTGAATTCCAATATTTAAGTTTGTGATATGTTTTTGTTTCTTTTCTGTATTTTATATTTGTGTTCTGGTGTTTGAGCCCAAAATATAAAGTTAAAAAACCAAAACAAAACAGACTGTCATCATATCATGCTGAAGTGATTGATTATATATCTTAGGTTGAGGTCAATTCCTCTCTAGCCAAACTTCCAAATAAAGAAGAGGTTTTGAATGTCATTAGGTTCCTTTCATAGGGCAAAGTGCCTGGTGCTGATTCTATTTCAGCTGAGATTTACAAGACAGGGGGTTCACTGCTCATACAAAAGCTTACTGAAATTTTCTGGGGTATATGACAAGAGGACTTGTCCCCCAGGAGTTCAAGGATGCCTCCATTATCCATATCTATCTGCATTGCCAGAGCTCAATGTTTGGGAGACTCTGAAGGAAAATATAGGAGAGAACAGGTAGTAGACTTCCTACCAAACTAAGAGTCCACAGAGCCATTGTGCTGACTTCATACCTATATGTGTGTGAATCCTGGACAGTCTATCAGCACCATGCTAGGAAACAGAATTGCTTCCATTTAAATTGTCTCAGGAAGATCCTGAAGATTACCTGGCAGGATAATGTACCAGGAACTAAGGTCCCTCTTTCAAACAGAACTACAAAACTTTCAAACTATTGCAGAGAGAACAATTGATAGGCTGGCCATGTTTTCCAAATGTGAAATATAAGTTGACCTAAAAGACTGTTTTATAAGGAACTCAAAGAAGGCAAGCATTCACACGGAGGTCAGAATAAGTGATACAAGGACACTTTTGAAGTCTCTCTGAAGAAATTTGCAATGAATTGTGAGACATGGGAGAAACTGGCACAGGACTACCCAGTATGGCATGCCTTCATCAAGGAAGGTATAAAAGCACTTTCTCTGAGCAAAACAGAATTGCAGCAGTTCAAAAGACATGTGAAATGCACACATTTAGAGACATCTCCACTCCAAATGTCCATATGGACTATTTTTGCCCAATCTGTGGTAAAAACCTTAAGAGCTCATTTTGGTCTGATAAGCCATAGTTGGACACACTGTATCTTGACCCCAATATAGTTGTGTCATTTTGGTCTCTTTGAGCATGAACGACAACAACCATCAGCAACACCTACTGGTTTTTATTTTCCATACTGAAAGATGTAGTTTATCTGGACCCAGCTGATTACTATCTACTCACTTATCTGGAACAGCAAGTTCCTATTAGCCATTTTTATTCTTTCTAATCCAAAGGTCATTGTACTTATCAGGAAAATGGAAGCAAAATACGAACTAAACCTTTCTGCTTTCTCTGTCTTGTCAGTTATGATCATGCCATTCAACATGATCACTGATCCTCTCTGACCTATAGACCTTGATTCCCTCTTTGGTAGTGTTGCCATGGAGACTTAGATTGCCAGAAATGACTATAACATCTAAGCAGAAATTTTTACTCAATTTCCACATGCCTGGGATATTGAATTTGAACAGGGTTCCATCAGAAAGAGTGGAAGATATGGAGCAGTGAGACGTCAGAGAAAGAGTGTCAACAGTGTTGGTTTGTTTGGCCTAAGCCAGCACTGAATCCTAGACTGTCCAAGTCAGAAGCCCCATTGACAGATAGGAGGCAAGTTGGGGGAGTGGCATAAAATAGAGAAAAATAGCACCAGTTATAGAATCACATTGTGAATTGGGCTAATATGAGGGCCCCGAAAGGATCCTGATAACTTCTTTTTTGTTCTTGTAGTATCATGCCACTTTTGGGCTTTTACATTGAGGTCAAAGTTCACAAAATCTCCAGATCTTCACTTCGGTGGTAACATACCACTCCCATTCTATGTTTGTAAGCTTGTTTGTGAGCTTGATTTAAAAAAATATATGCCAAATGTAATACCTTATATGTGAATCTATAAAATTTCATCTTATTTGATATAGCCAATTGGTCTCAGTTGTGAAGAACTTTTTGGATCCTAACTCTGTCATTAAATTTATTTCCTATACTTTTCAGCCATTGATCATCTTTAAATCTGATACATTTTCCATCTTTGTCTTCATCCTCATCATTGATAAAAATGTAAATAGCAACCCATAATGTACTAGAAATATGTACTATGCTATTAACATTCAGAATTTAATACAGTGCTTTGCATATAGAAGATAGGTATTAAATGTTTGTTGAATGGATGAATGAATAAACCTAACCATTTTTTTAAAATAGGGTTTACAATAAATCCCAGGGCATTTCCCTAGTGATCCCCTTCCTAGTTACCACTGAATCCAAGTTACCCTGGTACCACATCAGGACTAGGTTCATTCTATCTTCTTGCCCAATCTGATGATGCATGTCTCCATATCTCCAATTTCTTTCATAGTTCTAACTAAAATTTTAGTACCACCAACTTCCTTTCTGGAGTCCCAGATTCTTTTGAGGCTGTTCTCTTATGCTATCTTGAATTCTCCTTTGCACTTGTTAGCTAGATTCACTAAAATTTTCAAAGCCAGATCATAGGCTTCTGAGGAAGGTAGTTAAGGAAACATGGTATCTATCCAGTGATTTGGATTCTTACACTGAAAATCAAGACACTTTGATTGATGCCATCCAGAATAACTTCTGTTCTTCTCCACTGTGACAATCAATTGCTGTTTTTAAGAAAGATGCAACTCACTCTTTAGGCATTTACTTAGTTATAACTTATTGGAGAGGGAGTGGGAAACTATGCCTAGGTTATGTGCCAGTCTGTAACATATCATCTGAGTTACTTTTGTCCAGAATAGCTTCTGAAAATAGGTATTTATACTGCTTTATGCACAGGAGTAAATGGAGGCATTTGGAAGCCTTTACAAATACAACTACATAGAGTAGTTAGACCAGAGGCATCTGTAGATACAACAGTAATAGGCAGAGTGGACAAGAAAACATACAGCTATTTGAATGATTTCTTTGGTGCTTAGTAGATACACCTCTAGATTCATTAGCTACTTCAGATGCTTCTATCTGAATCCTATTCTATCCATATTGCCCCACCTATAGGCCTTCAAAGATCTCTGCCAGTGGCTCAACAATCATATCTACCTGCTCCTTGAGCACCCTATTGAGCTGTCCTCATTGAGGACAGCTACACATTCTTACCATCTCTTCAACTCTCTATTAGTCATTTAATTTTCCACTTTATAATCCTAAGATCATTCTCCTGTTTGAGAAAACAATTGAGTAAAAGTTATGCAGTCCTCTCTCCTCTGTCCTTTATCTACAACCCATCTATCTTGAGCAGCAGTCCTATTATTACCTTGTAGATCTTCCTTTTGCCCTTAACGTATCCAAAAAAGTTCTTTTCTGTAGCCCTTGGAATTAATAACCAACTTAGTTATTCTGAACTTTAGCACTATCAATAGCTATGCTATAAATCTTTAGCACTCCTGGTACTGTTTTACAAGATGGTGCCACTCCTTTGTTTTTCATTTTCATTTCCTATTCTTGTACCCAACTTTTATTTTCCCTATGGTTCACAATGGTCTGTTTAGATAACTTATTTTCATTTTCTTCCGTATCAGAATTATTTCTGTGTGTTTCTTTAAGAGATTCCAGGCCAAACTAGGGGATTGTAGGCAGCAACCCAGATGAACTCTCCCAACATTCCCCTTCAGACAACTTGAAAATAACTCCTGAAATTGAATTGGAGGGAAGTGGGAGGAGGAGATCCAACAAAAGGTCAGAGGAAGACATTTATCCAACCTAAGATGACTTAGGAAGTTGATGTTGGGGCCTGCCTGAAGCAGAGCAGCAGTAAACAGCAGTTGGCTCCTTAGAGGAAGCTGTAATAGTCAGCAGAAGCAGCAGCAGTTTGGGGAGCTCTCAACCTAGAGACGGCAACTTGAGGGTTGAGGGGGTGAGGTGGGGAGGGGAGGAGTTGGACAACAGGTCAGAAAGAGATTAAGAGCTACACTTTGTTGGCACTGGGTACAGCTGGTCCTGATTTGGCAACTTTATTGCCCATGTGCAGTTATATACATCAAGGGTTGAGAAGACCAGTGGGAAGTTCATCATAAGGAAGCAGGGGTCCTGCTCATAGTCTCAAGGTAGAGAAGAGCACTATCACCCCACAATCATCATGTATCACAAAAGTCAGGATCACAAAAGATCTAAGGTCTTACATGTTAAAGGAGTGGAGGTTGTGGAGTATGATATTCTGGAGGACAAAAGAACTAAGATCATAACCAAGAATAACCTACTCATCAAAACTGAGTATGATCCTTCAGGGGAAAAATTGATATTTAAGGAAATAGAGGACTTCCCTGCATTTTTTATGAAAAGACCAGAACTGAATAGAAAAACTATTTTATGTACTAGACTCAATAAAAACATAAAAAGATAAACAAGAAAGAGAAATCATAACAGACTCAATGAAGTTAAACTCTTTACATTCATATATGGGAAGATGATACATGTAACACTTAAGAACTTTTATAATTGGACAGAGCCAAGATGGTGGAGAAAAGGCAGCAACTTTCCTGAGCTCTCCCCAAAACCTCTTCAAAGACCTTTAAGTAATGCCATAAAACAAATCCTGGAACAGCAGAACCCACAAAATAATTTTCTAGCCAAAGACAAATTAGAAGGTCATCAGGAAAGGTCTGCCTCATTAAGTGAGGGTAAAGCACAGTTCAGTGCAAGTTGCAATAGCACATCCCCAGCCCTAGCACAGCAGGTCAGGCCTTGAGAATCACTGAATCAGCAGCTGCTCTTGGAGCTCCCAGCCCACAGATGGTAAGGGGGTGGAAAAACTTCCCAGAAGGAGATTACTGGGGCCTCTTTGTGCCCACTGCGGCAGGTTTCTTTTCCTTTGTCCATACTCAGATACTGGTCACAGACCTGTTCTAGGGCAAGGAGGAATACTAACACACCAGAGCTTGCTGCCTCATTGGAACAGGGATTTTCATTGAAGTTCTAGGGCAGAAAACAGTGCTTGTGGTCACCCACAGACCAGAGCAAAGGCCAAGAGAGTAGTAAACACACCTTTCCTTAGATCTTAGCACTTTGAAAGAACTGAAAACTTATAGATTTCTAGAAGTATCTCTGAAAACAGTTGCACAGAATCACTAAAGCTTGGGAAAGAAGCAGAGTGCTCCTTTAACAAAGAGTTAAAAGTTAAGAGATAGGCTAGAAAAATGAGCAAAGAACAGAAAACAATTCTGACCATAGAAAATTACAGTGATGACAAGGAAGATCAAAACACACATTCAGAAGAAGATAAAAAAAAGTCAAAGTTCATATATCCAAAGACTCCATGAATTGGTCTCAGGTCATGGAAGAACTTGAAAAGAAGTTTGAAAATTAAGTAAGACAAGTAGAAGAAAAAATGGGAAGAGAAATGATAGTTATGTAAGGAAAATCATGAAAAATGAGTGTAATGGTAATTTGAAGACCTCTTTTTGTACTGGCAAGTAAGCAGGTACTTAGCACTTGGTAACTAATCAAACCTCTGTGAAGGAAACAGAAGGTATGAACCCCTGTTCCTGATGTAACAGGAAGGGGTTGGCTGAAACAGGAAGTAGCTAATGCTGTGTATATAAGAAAAGTCCCAGAGAGACACAGTCAGAATGTCTTCAAATGAGAATCTGGTGGCAGATGCTGTTCTGCTGGAGAGAGAGAGAATTTCTCTTGGCAGCATCTGGAGATTGGGCTGCTACTGCTGGATTGAGAATTGAGAAGAGGAATGAGAATTGAGAACTGAGTCAGAATTTCTTGGAGCACCATGGAGGTAGAAACAGCTGCCAGGAGGAGGCTGAAGAGGAGCCCAGGAGCTCCTCCCCCACTACCCCCCACCGAGACTGGATAAAGTGATTCTGATTTTTTTAACAAGCTGTAGAAAACTGAGGAAGCATGACCAGGATGCAGGGATTTTGTTTGTGGTTTGGTTGAACCTTGAATTCCCAGAAGCAGAAATTGCGAAGTTTTTGAGATGGACTAGACACTGTGAACTTCAGTGTGGAGCAGGACCTACCCAGAGAGCTGGACAAGGAACTGGGAACTGTCTGCCATTGAACCCAGGTGACAGTCTGGTGAATCCAGGTAGAATCTGGGACCATGGAAGGGGATCCAGGGAATCTGAGAACAGGCACCAAGTCAAGATGAAAAGATCTCTCCATGGGTACTGAGTAAAGATGAAATTGTAGTTTACTTAGGGGTGGAGGGTTTGTATATTCTATAATGCTTGTACTTAATGATTAATAATACTTAGTAATTGATTGCTGAATAAGTGACTGATTGAGTTAATTTAGTGTGCTCCATGAGTGGAAGACTTTGACCACTGTACTTTGAGATGACTGTTCTTTGTTCTAAATATTGTGACCACTTTGGTGAAAATTATGTGGCCATTTTAATGATAAGCTGTTGAGAATACTTATTGTGATTTTCTATGATAAGATGTAACATTGTGAATGCTGTACCTTGATTTACTGTGAATGTTTTGCTCTGATTTTTTATGGAATAAATAGAGTGTTCACTATACATGTAAACAGAACCTTAAAAACTGTTTACAGCAGCAGTCCTCTGGAAAACTGCTCATGTATGGCATTATAATGAGTAAACAGCTTGGTAAAGGAGGCACAAATATAGTGAAGAAAATAACACTTTAAATAACAGATAAGGCCAAATGGTAAAAGAAGTACAAAAAAAAAAAACAATAAGAAGAATACTTTAAAAAGTGGAATTGGTTAAATGGAAAAAAAAGTGGCATAAAAATTTGTTGAAGAAAAAAAAAGTCCTTTAAAAGTAGAATTGGCAGGGGCGGAGCCAAGATGGCGGAGTAGAAACAGCTCATCCCAGCCACTCTGCCCCCAGATTCCCCCCAAACTATGTAAAAGGGGACTCTGAACAACTTCTGGAGCCCCAGCACCCACAGAACGATACAGAGAAGTTAACCGCCTGCTGAGGACAGCCCAGCAGCCCTGCAGGAAGGACCAGCTCAGCGGTCTAGGACCTGGCAGCGCAGTGCAAAGAGCGCAGGAGCCGAGCAGAGCCCAGGTCCGCATGAGCCGAGGTTTTAGCCCCAGGGCAGCAGGGCCAGCAGCCGGCTGGAGGAACCCCAGAACACCAGTAGCTGTGGCGACTCCAGAATTATCAACATAGACATGCCTAGGACAAAGTAAGAGGTTAGTGTCCTATGGACTTTGGGACCTGTTTTTGGGGGAATGCGTTGGCTCCCTCCCCTGGGGGCTAGAAGCTGCTGAGGAGACACACCATTTTGTAGTTTTCAGAGGCAGCTCCAGCTCTTGGCCTGCAATTAATTGTAGGGAGATCCAGCAATCAGTCTTGGGGGGTAATCGCTCTTGCTTTAACCTCCCTGGATCTGGATTGTGATCTAGGGTGGAAGTCGTGGGTGGGTTTACAGCTTGCCAGAAACGGAAGTTGCCCCCACACGTTTGGGACGAAAATTCCTCTATCTGGCCTTAAAGCCATAGTGTGGCAACAAGCCCAAAAGTCAAGCAATTAAGTGGCAACATGCCAAGGCAAAGGAAACAGAAAAATGCAACCCTAGACTCCTATTTTGGGGGCATAGAGCGGAAAAGGACTGTGAGGTCAGAAGTCCTGCTCCAAAAGCCCCAGGGGAAAATATGAGCAGATTGCAGGCCATAGAGGACCTTAAGAAGGACTTTAAAAATCAAATAAGAGAAGTGGAGGAAAAACTGGAAAGAGAAATGAGAAGGATGTAGGAAAAGTATGAAATGAGGGTCAACAGCCTGACTGAGGAAAACAACACCTTAAAAAATAGACTGAATCAAATGGCAAAGGAGGCCCAAAAGGGCAATGAGGAGAAGAATGCCTTAAAAAGTCAAATTTGCCAGATGGAAAAAGAATCTCAAAAGTTCACTGAGGAGATTCATTCCTTCAGAGTTAGACTGGAGCAATGGAAGCTAATGACTTTATGAGAAATCAAGATGCTGTTAAGCAGATCCAAACAAATGAAAGAATAGAAGGCAATATGAAATATCTCATGGGAAAAACCACTGACCTGGAAAATAGATCCAGGAGAGACAATTTAAAAATTATTGGACTACCTGAAAGCCATGATCAAGAAAGAACCTAGAAATCACCCTTCAAGAAATTCTCAAGGAAAACTGCCCTGATGTTTTAGATCCAGAGGGCAAAATAGAGGTTGAAAGAATCCACAGATCACCTCCTGAAAAAGATCCCAAAAAGAAAACTCCCAGGAATATTATAGCCAGGTTCCAGAATCCCCAGATCAAGGAGAAAATACTACAAGCAGCCATGAAGAAACAATTTCAATATTGTGGAAACACAATCAGAATAGCCCAAGACCTGGCAGCTTCTACACTGAGGGATCAAAGGGCATGGAATATGATATTCCAGAGGGCAAAAGAACTGGGAATGAACCCAAGGGTCACCTACCCAGCAAAACTGAGTATTTTGTTTCAGGGGAAAATATGGTCATTCAGTGGAATAGAGGACTTCCAAGCATTCTTGAGGAAAAAACCAGAACTGAATAGAAAATTTGACATTCAGACACAGGAAGGAAGAGATGCCTGAGAAGGTAATCAGGGAAAAGAAATCAAAAGGAACTTATCAAAGTTGAACTATTTACATTCCTATATGGAAAAGCAATAACTGTAACTGATGATATCTTTCTCACTATGAAAATAATGAAGAAGGGTGTGTGGTCATATGAATACATATGTGAATGTGTGTGTATATGGTTACAGTTATATATGGATAGAGGGCATAGGTTGAATTTGTTGGGAAGGGAGAATACTCAAGCGATGAAATTATGAGGTGAGAGAGGAAAGTGGCAAGAGGAGATGGGGAGAGACAGGGTAGGGTAAACTATCTCATGTAGAAGAAGCAAGGGAAAGTGGTTGCAAGGGAGGGGGAGAATAGGAAAGCAAAAAGGCAAAACTACATTCTCATTGAATTTGGTTCAGGGAGAGAATGACATACATACTAAATGGGATGTCTCAACCTGCAGCAGAATAGGGGGAAGGGCGATGAGAGGAGGGATGATGGATGGGAGGGCATCCTTGGGGGGAGGGGAGGTTGGAAGTACCCACTATAGAAGAGGGACAGGATCATGTATGTAATGGACCAGGTGGGGGGTGGGATGAGTGGGAGGGAATTATAAGCAGCCTTGTACAATATATCTACTATGATAATGTTTTGCATAGCTAGACATGTACAACATATACTGAATTACTTATCTCCCCAGAGGGAATGGGTGACAAGGGAGGAAGGAAATGGATCTGAAATTCGAGGTCTTAACATTAAATGTTTCAAATACATATAAATACTATCATTAATACTCTTTTGCTTATAATTGGGAGATAACATGTGCAGGCATTGGGACACAAAGATTCACCTTCCTCTAATGGAAAAGTCGTAGGGGGTATGGGAGGAGGTATGGGAGAGAGCAGATTGGAGGAAGCAATATCTTTTGGGACTGCTATTCTGGGAGGTTGGGTAGGGGAATAACTGGGGGGAGATGATTGTAACACAAAATATGGTGGAAATGAATGATGTAAAACAGAAGTTAATAAAGCATTTGTTTAAAAAAAATCAAAAAAAAAAGTAGAATTGGCCAAATGGAAAGGGAGAAAGAAAAACTCACTGAAGAAAATAATTCCTTAAAAATTAAAATTGAGCAAATAGAAGTTAACAATTTCATATGAAACCAAGAAAAAATAAAACAAAACCAAAAGAAAGAAAAAAATAGAAGACAATATGAAATATCACATTGTAAAAACAATTGACCTGGAAAAAAGATCCAGAAGAGATAATTTTAAAACTATTGGACTATCTGAATGTCATGATTGAGAACAAGATCATAGACAAAATCTTTCAAGATTTTTCATCGAAAACTGCCCTGATATCCTAGAAGCAGAGGGTAAAATAGAAATTCGAAGAATCCACTGATCACCTCTTGAAAGAGATCCCAAAATGAAAACTACCAGTAATAGCATAGCAAAATTCCAGAGTTCACAGGTAAAAGAGAAAATATTGAAAGCAGTTAGAAAGAAACAATACATGTATTGTGGAGCCACAAGCAGGATAACAAAAGAACTAGGATTAAAATGAAGAATTACCACCCCAGAAAAACTGGGTATAATTCTTCAGGGGAAAAAACAGATATTCAACAGAATAGAGGACATTCAAGCATTCTGGGCAAAAAGACCAGAGATGAATAGAAAATTTGACTTTCAAATACAAGACTCAAGAGATGCATAAAAGGGTAAAAAGGAAAGGAAAATCATAAGGAACTTAATAAAGTTAAATTGTTTACACCTACATGGGAAGATAATACTTGTATCTCCCAAGAACTTTCAGGGCAGTTAGAAGGAATATGTGTGTATGTGTGTGTGTGTGTGTGTGTGTGTGTGTGTGTGTGTGTGTGTGTGTGTAAAGAGGGCACAGATGTGACCTGAATATAAAGGGATGATATCTAAAAAAAAATTAAGGGCTGAAAGAGGAATGTACTGGGGGAAAGGGGAAGAGAGAGGTAGAATGGAGTAAATTATCTCAGACAAAAGAAGCAAGGAAAAGCTTTACAATGGATGGGGAAATGGGGGAAGTGAGGAGGAGTGGGCGAACTTTATTCTCTTCAGAATTGCCTTAAAAAGGGAATAGTATACACACTCAATTGGGTACAGAAATCTATCTTACAGTATGGGAAAGTAGGAGGCACAGAGGATAAGAGGAGGGGGAAGTGATAAAAGGAAGGACAGATTGGGGGAGGAGGTAGTCAGAGGCAAAACACTCTTGAAGAGGAACAAGGTGAAAGCAGAGAGAGGATAGAATAAACAGGGTGGGGGATAGAATGGAGGGAAATACAGTTGGCGATAGTAACTACAAAAAAAATTTGAATCAAGTTTTTTCTGATTAAAGCCTCATTTTTCAGACATATAGAGAACTGAGTCAAATTAGTAAAAATAGCAGCCATTTCCTAGTTGATAAATGTTCAAAAGATATGAAGAGTTTTCAAATTAAGTTATCAAGGATGTCTAGAACTATATGAAAAATACTTTAACTCATTATTGATGGGAGAAATGCAAATTAAAACAATTCTGAAGTACTACCTCATACCTATTAAATTGGCTAATAGGACAGAAAAAGAAAATGATAAATTTTGGAGGGCACATGGGATAAACAAGACAGTAAGATCTATTGGTGGAGTTGGAAACTGATTCAACCATTCAGTAGAGCATTTTGGAACTATGCCCAAACAGCTACAAAACAATGACCTAGCAATGCCACTACTAGGTCTGTATGCCAAGATGGATTTTAAAGAGGAAAAGAACCTACATGTAAGGATTTATAGTAGCTCAATTCTGTTGGCAAAAAACTAGAAACTGAGGGGAAACCCGTCACTTGAGGAATGGCTGAACATATCGTGGTATGTGATTATGATGGAATACTATTATAGTATAAGAAATGATGAGCAGGATGATCTCAGAAAAGCCTGGAAAGACATAAATTAGCTGATGCAAGGTGAAATGTATTATGTAAAAATAAGAGCAATATTATAAGATGATCAACTGTGAATGACTTAACTATGAATACAACTCTGAAGGACTTATGATGAAAAATGCTATCCATCCCCAGAGAAAGAACTGATGGTATCTGAATTTGAAGCATTTTTTTAACTTTCTTTGTTTTTCTTGAGGGCTGTTTTGGTCTATGGTTTCTTTCACAACATGATTAATATGGAAATGTTTTTTCATGACTACATATGTATAACCTATATTGAATTGCTTACATTCTCATTGGGGAAGGATAGAGAGGAAGGGAGAGAATGTGCAACTTAAAGTTTAAAAAAATTAAATTGTTTTTACATGTACCTAGAGAAAAATAAAATAGTAAATAAAGTTTGAGAGTAAAGACATTGAAAGGTGAAAAAAGATAATTTTATCATTATTAGAGTATTTTGAAGGAGTCTATAGCATGAGTGTGAGTCTATTATGTTAGCATTACCTTAAAAAAGGGGGCGAGGGGGGGGCGGAGCCAAGATGGCGGAGTAGAAACAGCTCATCCAAGCCTCTCTGCCCCCAGATTCTCCACAAACTATGTAAAAAAGGACTCTGAAAAACTTCTGGAGCCCCAGCACCCACAGAACGACACAGAGAAGCTAACCTCCTGCTGAGGACAGCCCAGCACCCTGCAGGAAGGACCAGCGCAGTGGTCTGGGAGCCGGCAGCGCGCAGAGCGCAGGAGCCGAGCCGAGCCCAGGTCCACCTGAGCCGAGGTTTTAGCCCCAGGGCGGCAGGGCCAGCAGCCGGCTGGAGGAACCCCAGAACACCAAGAACCCTGGCGACTCCAGAATTATCAACATAGACTTGCCTAGGACAAAGTAAGAGGTTAGTGTCCTATGGACTTTGGGACCTGTATTTGGGGAATGCGTCAGCTCCCTCCCCTGGGGGCTAGAAGCCACTGAAGAGACACACCATTTGGTAGTTTTCAGAGGCATTTCCGGCTCCCAGCCTACAAATCATGGGGAGATCCAGCGATCAGTCTTGGGGGGTAATCGCTCTTGCTTTAACCTCCCTGGATCTGGATTGTGATCTAGGGTGGAAGTTGTGGGTGGGTTTACAGCTTGCCAGAAACGGAAGTTGCCCCCCACACGTTCGGGACGAAAATTCCTCTAGCTGGCCTTAAAGCCATAGTGTGGCAACAAGCCCAAAAGTCAAGCAATTAAGTGGCAACATGCCAAGGCAAAGGAAACAGAAAAATGCAACCCTAGACTCCTATTTTGGGGGCATAGAGCGGGAAAAGGACTGTGAGGTCAGAAGTCCTGCTCCAAAAGCCCCAGGGGAAAACATGAGTGGGTTGCAGGCCATAGAGGACCTTAAGAAGGACTTTAAAAATCAAATAAGAGAAGTGGAGGAAAAATTAGAAAGAGAAATGAGAAGGATGCAGGAAAAGTATGAAATGAGGGTCAACAGCCTGACTGAGGAAAACAACACCTTAAAAAATAGACTAGCTCACATGGCAAAGGAGGCCCAAAAGGGCATTGAGGAGAAGAATACCTTAAAAAGTCGAATTTGCCAGATGGAAAAAGAATCTCAAAAGTTCACTGAGGAGATTCATTCCTTCAGAGTTAGACTGGAGCAAATGGAAGCTAGTGACTTTATGAGAATCAAGATGCTGTTAAGCAGATCCAAACAAACGAAAGAATAGAAGGCAATGTGAAATATCTCATGGGAAAAACCACTGACCTGGAAAATAGATCCAGGAGAGACAATTTAAAAATTATTGGACTACCTGAAAGCCATGATCAAAGAAAGAACCTAGAAATCACCCTTCAAGAAATTCTCAAGGAAAACTGCCCTGATGTTTTAGATCCAGAGGGCAAAATAGAGGTTGAAAGAATCCACAGATCACCTCCTGAAAAAGATCCCAAAAAGAAAACTCCCAGAAATATTATAGCCAGGTTCCAGAATCCCCAGATCAAGGAGAAAATACTACAAGCAGCCAGGAAGAAACAATTTCAATATTGTGGAAACACAATCAGAATAGCCCAGGACCTGGCAGCTTCTACACTGAGGGATCGAAGGGCATGGAATATGATATTCCAGAGGGCAAAAGAACTGGGAATGAACCCAAGGGTCACCTACCCAGCAAAACTGAGTATTTTGTTTCAGGGGAAAATATGGTCATTCAGTGGAATAGAGGACTTTCAAGCATTCTTGAGGAAAAAACCAGAGTTGAATAGAAAATTTGACATCCAGACACAAGAAGCAAGAGATGCCTGAGAAGGTAATCAGGGAAAAGAAATCAAAAGGAACTTATCAAAGTTGAACTATTTACATTCCTATATGGAAAAGCAATATCTGTGACTGATGATATCTTTCTCACTATGAAAATAATGGAAGAAGGGGGTGTGGTCATACAAATACATATGTGAATGTGTGTGTATATGGCTACAGTTATATATGGATAGAGGGCATAGGTTGATTTTGTTGGGAAGGGAGAGTACTCAAGGGATGAAATTATGAGGTGAGAGAGGAAAGTGGCAAGAGGAGATGGGGAGAGACATGGTAGGGTAAACTATCTCATGTAGGGGAAGTGGGTGCAAAGGAGGGGGAGAATAAGGAAGGCTAAAAAGGCAAAACCACATTCACATTGAATTTGGTTCAGGGAGAAAATGACATACATACTAAATGGGATATCTCAACCTGCAGCAGGATAGGGGGAAGGGGGATGAGAGGAGGGATGATGGATGGGAGGGCATCCTTGGGGTGAGGGGAGGTTGGAAGTACCCACTATAGAAGAGGGACAGGATCATGTAGGGAATGGACCAGGTGGGGGGTGGGATGAGTGGGAGGGAATTATAAGCAGCCTTGTACAATATATCTACTATGATAATGTTTTGCATAGCTAGACATGTACAACATATACTGAATTACTTATATCCCAAGAAGGAATGGGTGACAAGGGAGGAAGGAAATGGATCTGAAATTCAAGGTCGTAACATTAAATGTTTCAAATATATATATATATAAATACTAAAAAAAAAAAAAAAAAGGGGCGAGGAAAAGGCATGCATTGGGAAAAGGGAGAGGTAGAATGAGAAATTTTTTCTCACATAAAAGAGGCATGCAAATAACAACTTCTGTGGTAGAGGGGGAAATGGTAGGATGGTGAGCAATGCTTAAAGCTAAACCTCATTGGAATTGGTTCAAATAGGAAGTATATATGCATACACACGTAATATATAGTTACATGTGTGTATGTATGTATTATGCATACACACACACAAAGATACACTCAATTATAGAAAGCTTTTTTTGCCCAATAGGGAAATAGGAAGGGAAGCAGTTAAGAACTATTGAAGGGAGAGATGATAAAAGGGAATATGGATTAAGGGATGGGATGAACAGAAGCAAAATAAAGTTTTTAGGAGGAACAGGATGATAAAAATAGAGAGAGAAATATAAACAGAAGAGATAGGATAGAGGGAAATACACAGACAGCAAACATAGCTATGAATGTAAGTGGGATGAGCTCACCCATCAAACAAAAGCAGGTCGTAGAATGGATTAGAAATCAGAATCCAACAATAAGTCATTTAAAAGAGATACACTTTAAACCTAAAGACACACACAGAGTTCAGAAAAGGTCTGGAATAGAATCTATTATGCTTCAGCTGAAGTAAAAAAGGTAGGAGTAGTAATCATGATTTCAGACAAAACAAAAGGGAAAATAGACTTAATTAAAAGAGGTAATTAGGGAAAGTTCATTTTTCTGAAAATTCCTGCAGACAATGAAATAATAAAAACATTTTTTTCAACAACTTCCTCTGATAAAGGCTTCATTTCTCAAACATATAGTCAACTGAACCAAAATTATAAACATAAGACCCATTCTCTAATTGGTAAATGATCAAAAGATATGAAAGGTAGTTTTGAAGAAAGGAAATCTCTCTATAGTCATATGAAAAATGCTTTAAGTCAGTATTGATTAGACAAATACTTTTAAATTTTATTTATTTATTTTTATTTTTCAACATTCACTTCCATAAAATTTTGAGTTCCAAAATTTTTCCCCATATTTCCCCTCCCCCACCCCAAGATGGTCTGTAATTTGATACAGATTCTACACCATATACATTCATATTGAAATTATTTCACATTAGATATGATGTAAAGAAGAATTAGAACCAATTGGAGAAACCATGGGAAAGAAGGAACAAAAAAAAGGAAAATTAAAATGAGAGAGCTAATAATATGCTTCAATCTGCATTCAGACTCTGTAGTTCTTTTTCTGGATGAGGACAACAGTTTCCCTCACGAGTCCTTTGAAATTGTCTTGGATCCTTGCATTGCTAAGAAGAGCCAAGTATATATAAGTTGGTGATCACACAATATTGCTGTTACTGTGTACAATGTTCCCCTGGTTCTGCTCAATTCACTAAGCATCAGTTCATTTAAGTCATTACAGGTTTTTCTAAAATCCACCTACTCATCATTTCTAATAGAATAATAGTATTCCATTACATTCATATACCACAACCTGTACAGTCATTTCCAAATTGGTGAGCATCCCCTCAATTTCCAATTCTTTGCTGCCACAAAAAGAGCTGCTGTAAATAATTTTCTAGCTGTGGGTCCTTTTCCCATTTGTGTGATCTCTTTAGGATACAGCCCTAGAATTGGTATTGCTTTGGTCAAAGAGTACACGTGTTTTTATAGTCCTTTGGGCATAGCTACATATTGCTCTCCAGAATGGCTAGATCAGTTCACAACTCCACCAATTAACCATTAGTGCTCCAATTTTCCTGTATTCTTTCCCACATTTTCCTGTATTGTCATGTTAGCCAATCTGAGAGGTGTGATATGGTACCTCAGAGTTGTTTTGATTTGCATTTCTCTAATCAATAGTGATTGAGGACATTTTTTCATATACTTATAGATATATCTTTAATTTCTTCATCTGAAAACTGCCTGTGTAGCCTTTGACCATTTATCAATTGGGGAATGACCTGTATTCTTATAAATTTGACTCAGTTCTCTATATATTTTAGAAATGATGTCTTTAGCAAAGATACTGGTTGTAAGAATTCTTTCCTACTCTTCTGCTTCCCTCCTAATCTTGGTTACATTGGCTAGACAAATTCACTTTAAAACATCTCTGAGGTATCAAATCATACTTATCAAGAATGATAAATGTTGGAGGGGATGAGGGTAAATACACTCACTAATAAACTGTTGGCTGTGCTGTTAACTGGTCCAACCATTTTGGAGAACAATTTAGAACTATACCTAAAGGGCTATAAAATCCATACTCTTTGACCCAGCAATACCACTATCAGTTCTGCACACCACAGATAAAAGGAAAAGGAAAGGCACCTAAACATACAAAAATATTTATAGCAGTTATTTTTGTGGTGACATAGAACTAGAAAATGAGGGGATGTTCATCAATTGGAGAATTGATAAACAAGTTGCAGCATATTATTGCAATAGAACACTATTTTGCTATAAGAAATGAAAAAGTAGTTTAAGAATCATTAACAACAACAACATGGCAATACCTTTATCAACTGATGCAAAGTGAAGTGAGAAGAACCTAAAGATCATTGTGCACAGTAACAGCAAGGTTGCAATGATTATCAACTGTGAAAGACTTCACTACTCTGTTCAATACAATGATATAAGACAATTCTAAAGAACTCAAGAAAACATGCTATCTCCCTCCAGAGAGAGAAAACTGATGAACTCTGAGTATAAATGTCTTGCTTTCTTTGTTTTTCAATGCTTTTGTAATATGTCTAGTATTAAAATATGTTTTACATGATTTCTCATGTATAATTTATGTAATTTTCCTTGCATCCTCAGTGGTGTGGGAGGGATGTGAAGGAAGGAGAGAATTTGGAACTCAAGGTTTAGAAAGAAAGGAATGTTAAAAATAAAAAATAAATTAGCAGGGGAAGGAGAAAGAGATTCTCATCCTTGAATCTATAGAAATTTCAGTCATAGAAAGCATTCTTTCTCTGAAGAATAGGAAACTATGATTTGGAATTTGGAATTATGTTAAGAAAATGACTAAAATCCCCATACTCTTTTACTAGGAGATCACATTACTGAGAGTTCAATGATAGAATACTCCAAGGATTCTACAGTTGATAAATAAGTATCTCAAAGGATATGAAAAGGCAGTTTTCAAGTGAAGAAAATCATTCTATCAATAGTCATATGGGGAAAATATTCTAAATCACTAATAATTACAGAAACGCGAGTTAAACAACTCTAAGGTCCTAGTTCACACATTTCAGATTGATAAAGTTGGGAAAAAAGGAAAAAAATAACAAATGGAGGAGTTGAATTGATCTAGTCATTCAAAAAAGTAGTTTGCATTTTTTTCCCAAGAAGCAAATTAACTTTGACCCAGTGATGCCACTCCTAGTTCTACATTCTAAATAGATCAAAGAAAGTGGAAAAAGACCCACATTTACACACACATATATGTACATATCTATATATCTATATCTATAACAGTTTTTGTAGTGGGAAGAGAAACTAAGGGAATATCCATCATAGTGGAATGTTCCCAATTAGAGGGAAAGAAATTATAATATTTGATAGCAATAGATACTATTGTGCCATATAATAATGAAATGGACAGTTTTAGAAAAACCCGAGATGTGTTTGAATTGATACAGATTCAAGTGGACAAATTTAGTATTGTTCAGACATTTTTCAGTCATGTCCAACTATTAATTGTCCTATTGAGGTTTTCTTGGAAAAAAATAATGGAATAGTTTACCATTTCTTTTTCCAACTAATTTTACAGATGAGAAAACTAAGATAAACAGGGTTGAGTGACTTGCCCAAGATCACACAGATTGTAAGTGTCTGAGGCTGGATTTGAATTCTGGAAGATGAGTCCCTAGGCCCAGCATTCTATCCACCATATCACCTGGCTGCCCAAGTGAGCAAAACAGGAGAACAATTTATACTATAAATATAATGTAAAAACTTAATTGTGGAAGACTGAGAAACTCTGATCAATGCAAAAATTATAGTATATATTATGTCTAATTTTATTATTCTTCTCTATTACACATTCTAAGATGGAGTGGCCATTTTCTCTTTCTCTCCCCTGGGACTTGATAGTGTACATATAGAATAAGACACTGACAAGGACTTTGAAGATTATCTCATGCAATCTCCATAATTCTACAGGTGAGGAAATTTAAACCATGAGAAAAGAAGTTTGGACCTCAGACCTACTCAACAGAGATTGATAAAATATTGAACTTCAGTCAAATAAGAACATTGACACTCAGGTTTCAGATACTTAAAGATATGAGGAAGAAGATATATATATATATATATATATATATATATATATATATATATATATATATATATATATATACATATACAAACTTTGAAAGACTTAAGAACTATTCATGCAATGATCCACCGTGTCCCCAGAAGATTGATGATAAAGCATGCTACTTACCTCCTGAAAGAGAGATGATGGACTCAAAATGAAAAATAAGACAACTTTCAGACATAGCAAAAGTGGGAATATGTTTTTCTTTTTCAAATCTTTGGGTGGAGAAGGAAGGGGAAGACACAGAGAATAAGGAAAGAAAGAAAGAAGGAAAGAAAGAAAGAGAGAGAGAGAGAAAGAAAGAGAGAGAGAGAGAGAGGGAAGGAGGGAGGGAACAAGGAAGGAAGGAAGGAAGGAAGGAAGGAAGGAAAGAAGGAAGGAAGGAAGGAAGGAAAGAAGGAAAGAAGGAAGGAAAGAAGGAAAAAAGAAAGGAAAGAAGGAAGGAGAAAGGAAGGAAAGAGAATGAGGGATGGAAGGAGAAAGGAAGAAAGGAAAGGAAGAAGTGAGGAAGGAAAAAATAACAAAGAGGGGAACAAAGAATAGCTTCAAAAGTTGCATATTAACTTTATCATATTTTTAAAAGAAACATGAGGTGAATATAATATCCTCGGTTATTTCCTTCCCTTCTTGTATATGTTCTCTTCATATTCATGTATGTGTGTGTTTGTGTGCACATAGAGGAATGTTCACTTTATTTGAGGTTTCTTAGGTTCCGAATTTTTATTAAATTAAAAAAAAGAATCACTATGAACTGTTTTTGGATAAATTCTGACTTTGCTCCAATCCCTAGGATGCATGGAGGCAAGGTATATGACTGATGTGAAATCATAGATATCTTTTCTTTTCCAGCACATTGCTGTTTGAATGACTACAATATAAACCTCTAATTTTGCTGTTGGGCCACTGCAACAAACTCAATCACTATTGCTTTGTACTTAGACTTCATGATGATGAGAAAAATCTTGTCATTTTGGTTAGATGATAAAAAAAGACCTAAGTTTTTATAGCCTAAAATATTTTTTGAATAGAATCAAAGGAATTGTTTCACAAAGCAATTAGTTGTTCAATGATTAACCTAGAAATAGATAGTCTTGATTGTGAGTGAATATGAAGCTTCAGTCCCATTCACCCATTCAAAAGCATTTACAAAATATAACAAGATTGAATAGAGGGACCTTTTCTTCATTTAAGTTGATGCTATATCTCATTCAAATTAATAAACAAAAATTTTAGCAGTCCATTTTCAATAAACCTATTTTAAATCTGCATCACAATCTTAGAATATCCTCTTAACTGATCTCCCCACTCCAGTTCCTCCTACACACTACTGCCAAAATAATTGTCATTTATCCTAGATTTGACCATGTGACTTCTCAACTCAACCAATTGCAAGGACTTTTATTTTGCCTCTAGGATAAAATATCAAACCCACTATTTACATTATAAATCTGCACACAACCTTGCCCCAACCTGTCTTTTCATTTTCATTGCATTTTACTCCTGCCAGTTAGACTAGCTTTCCTTTTTGTTTATCACTAATAAATCCCCAGCACCAGACCGTCTTTCTAACTTGGTTGTTCCCCATGCCTCAGATATATTATCTTCTTACCTTCACCTCATAGACTTCCTTTCTTACTTTAAGATGAAGCTTGGGTATCATCTTCTGAATAAAGCCTCTTCTGATCCTCCCACGAAACAATATCCAATAATTCTCTATATACCTGGAATCATAATCATAATCGCTAGAATTTATTTGAAACAACTACATGGCAGGATGGAAGATAGCTGGGCTGATCTTCTTGATTTCAAATCTGGACTCAGAAACTTTCTAGCTATGTAACCTCTGGCAAGTCACTTAATTTTCTTTGCCTGAGTTTGCTCATCTGTAAATAACTGGGGAAGGCAACAGTAAATTGCCTTCCAGTATCTTTGCAAAGAAAACATCACTGAAGAAATTGGCCATCACTAGAAAGTGACTGAACAAAACATTTATATCACACGTTTAGTTGGGTAAGTGTTTTACCTATGCTAACTTATTTGTTCTTCTCAACAACCCTGGGAGGCAGACACTATTGTTATATTCCTCATTTTATAGATGAGGAAACTGAGGCAGAGAAAAGCTAAGTAACTTGCCAAGGGTTTGATGTATTTGATTTGGGAGAATTTTTGACTTTGAACATATGTCCCCAGCACCTAGTATAGAGTATGTTGTTGCTCAGTCTTTTGTTTTTGTTTTTGTTTTTGTTTTTTTAAACAAATGCTTTATTAACTTCTGTTTTACATCATTCATTTCCTCCAGATTTTGAGTTACAATCATTTCCCCCCACCCTGTTTTTCCCCTACCCATCCTCCCAGAATAGCAGTCCCGCAAGATATTGCTTCCTCCAATCTGCTCTCTCCCATACCTTCTCCCATACCCCCTTCGACTTTTCCATTAGAGGAAGGTGAGTCTTTGTGTCCCAATGCCTGCACATCTTATCTCCCAATTACAAGCAAAAGAGTATTAATAATAGTATTTATATATATTTGAAATATTTAATGTTAAGACCTCTAATTTCAGATCCATTTCCTTCCTCCCTTGTCACCCATTCCCTCTGGGGAGATAAGTAATTCAGTATATGTTGTACATGTCTAGCTATGCAAAACATTACCATAGTAGATATATTGTACAAGGCTGCTTATAATTCCCTCCCACTCATACCACCCCCCACCTGGTCCATTCCCTACATGATCCTGTCCCTCTTCTATAGGGGGTACTTCCAACCTCCCCTCCCCACAAGGATGCCCTCCCATCCATCATCCCTCCTCTCATCCCCCTTCCCCCTATTCTGCTGTAGGTTGAGATATCCCATTTAGTATGTATGTCATTCTCTTCCTGAACCAAATTCAATGAGAATGTGGTTTTGCCTTTTTGTCTTCCTATTCTCCCTCTCCCTTGCAACCACTTCCCCTTACTTCTTCTAAATTAGATAGTTTGCCCTACCCTGTCTTTGCCCATCTCCTCTTGCCACTTGCCTCTCTCACCTCATAATTTCATCCCTTAAGTATCCTCCCTTCCCAACAAATTCAACCTATGCCATCTATCCATATATAATTGTAACCATATACACACACATTCGCATATATATTTATATGACCACACACCATTCTTCCATTATTTTCTTAGTGAGAAAGATTTCATCAGTCACAGTTATTGTTTTTCCATATAGGAATGTAAATAGTTCAACTTTGATAAGTTCCTTTGGATTTCTTTTCCCTGATTACCTTCTCAGGCATCTCTTGCTTCTTGTGTCTGGATGTCAAGTTTTCTATTCAATTCTGGTTTTTTCCTCAAGAATGCTTGAAAGTCCTCTATTCTACTGAATGACCATATTTTCCCCTGAAACAAAATACTCAGTTTTGCTGGGTAGGTGACCCTTGGGTTCATTCCCAGCTCTTTTGCCCTCTGGAATATCATATTCCATGCCCTTCAATCCCTCAGTGTAGAAGCTGCCAGGTCCTGGGCTATTCTGATTGTGTTTCCACAATATTGAAATTGTTTCTTCCTGGCTGCTTGTAGTATTTTCTCCTTGATCTGGGGATTCTGGAACCTGGCTATAATATTCCTGGGAGTTTTCTTTTTGGGATCTTTTTCAGGAGGTGATCTGTGGATTCTTTCAACCTCTATTTTGCCCTCTGGATCTAAAACATCAGGGCAATTTTCCTTGAGAATTTCTTGAAGGGTGATTTCTAGGTTCTTTCTTTGATCATGGCTTTCAGGTAGTCCAATAATTTTTAAATTGTCTCTCCTGGATCTATTTTCCAGGTCAGTGGTTTTTCCCATGAGATATTTCACATTGCCTTCTAATCTTTCATTTGTTTGGATCTGCTTAACAGCATCTTGATTTCTCATAAAGTCATTAGCTTCCATTTGCTCCAGTCTAACTCTGAAGGAATGAATCTCCTCAGTGAACTTTTGAGATTCTTTTTCCATCTGGCAAATTCGACTTTTTAAGGCATTCTTCTCCTCATTGCCCTTTTGGGCCTCCTTTGCCATTTGCAAGTCTATTTTTTAAGGTCTTTTCCTCAGTCAGGCTGTTGACCCTCATTTCATACTTTTCCTGCATCCTTCTCATTTCTCTTTCCAATTTTTCCTCCACTTCTCTTATTTGGTTTTCAAAATCCTTCTTAAGGTCCTCTATGGCCTGCAACCCACTTGTGTTTTCCCCTGGGGCTTTTGGAGCAGGGCTTCTGACCTCACAGTCCTTTTCCCGTTCTATGCCCCCAAAATAGGAGTCTAGGGTTGCATTTTTCTGTTTCCTTTGCCTTGGCATGTTGCCACTTAATTACTTGACTTCTGGGCTTGTTGCCACATTATGTCTTTGCTGACAGATAGGGGAATTTTCGTCCCAAACGTGTGGGAGGGCAACTTCCGTTTCTGGCAAGCTGTAAACCCACCCAAGTCCTCCACCCAAGATCACAATCCAGATCCAGGGAGGTTATAGCACGAGCGATCACCCCCCCCCCCCCCAAGACTGATCGCTGGATCTCCCTACATTTTGCAGGCCGGGAGCTGAACCTGCCTCTGAAAACTACAAAATGGCATGTCTCCTCAGTGGCTTCTAGCCCCCAGGGGAGGAAGCCGATGCGTTCCCCAAATACTGGTTCCAAAGTCCATAGGGCACTAGCTTCTCACTTTGTCCTAGGCATATCTATGTTGATAATTCTGGAATCACCACATCTAATGGTGTTCTGGGGTCTCTCCAGCTGGCTGCTGGCCCTGCCTCCCTGGGGCTAAAACCTGGGCTCATGCGGACCTGTGCTTGGCTAGGCTCGGCTGTGCTGTGAGCTGCCAGCTCCCAGACCGTTGCTCTGGTCCTTCCTGCAGGGCTGCTGGGCTGTCCTCAGCAGGAGGTTAGCTTCTCTGTGTCATTCCGTGGGTGCTGGGGCTCCAGAAGTTGTTCAGAGTTCCCTTTTACATAGTTTGGAGGGAATCTGGGGGCAGAGTGTCTTGGATGAGCTGTTTCTATTCTGCCCTTTTTGCTCAGTCTTGCCAGTTCTTTATGACCCGACTTGGGGGTGTCTTTGCAAAGATAATGTAGCAGTTTGCCATTTTCTTCTGCAGCTCACTTTACATATGAGGAAACTGAGGCAAGTAGAGTTAAGTGACTTGTCTAGGGTCACAGAGCTAGTAAAAGTCTGAAACCAGATTTGAATACAAGAAGATGAATTTTCCAGATTCTAGGTGCAGTGCTCCAGTCACTGTACCTCCTAGTACATAGTAGGCACTTAATAAATATTGATTGATTGTACAAATCACACAAAATGGATTTTTTAGTAGAGACATCTTAACAAATCAATTAAAGAGAAGTATTTCCAGATTCATTGGATATTCAGTATAAGGTTATTTTCATTTCCCTAAATTATCTCCCATAAAATTTCCATGACTTGTTTATTGAGTATTAAGAAACCATAAGTTTTTCCTTTTCTTTTTTCAAAAGTTAAAACTTTTATTTAGGGCCCATATCTTGTCCATCTGAAAATATCAACATTTTGGGAACAAACAACAACAATAATAACCACCAAAAAAATTGCTGCCAAAATGCTTTCAATGTAATTTCTTTATATTATCCCACATTAGCTTCGCCTGAATTCTATGAGGTAAATACTGACATCCATATTTTCCATATGAGGCAACAGAGACTTAGAGAGACTAAATGATTTTTGAGGGTCATTCTGCTACTGTCAGAAGCAAAATGTAAGCCCAGTTCTTCCCCACTCCAAGTCAGTTCAGCATTCTAGGAAGTACTCTTCTCTGCCTTATAACCACATATTCAGGTTTGCCTATTAAAACTATAATCCTCTTAAATGGATATTATTCCCTTCATTTTTACAGTACATGAAATTTTCTTAGCCTCATCATTCCCTGACATAGACATAACACATACACACAGAGAGATATATAATTTTAAAGTATCCAGATGACAGGATAAGTCTAGAAAACACATGAGTGATAAAATGTAAATTCATGGATCTTAGGGGTTTAAATGGTGCAGAAAACTTTGAAATGGGCCAGATGTTCTTCTAGAAAAAGCAGCAATCCTGATAATGAGCTATGAAATACTCTAGTGGTAAACAAGAGAATGTCAGTATCTTGAGGGACAGCTTTTTCCCCTACTTTTAAAAGTGGACGAATTCAAACTTTAAAATGGTTTGTAGTGTGTGTGTGTGTGTGTGTGTGTGTGTGTGGTATAGGCTTTGGTGAGCAAATTTTCCTCCAAGAAATTAATGAAGAAAGTGTAGCGGCAAGCACCCCAATATCCCCAGGGTGACTGCCAACACAGGTTCTTAGATCTGCTTTTCAAAAGGAAAGCAACTCAAAATCAGTTAACAAGCTTACTTTAATCAAACAAACACACATTACCTAGTTCAGGGGAAAATAGGTCAGCACCCCAAACTTCAGAGTTACAGAACTTCAGAGTTACAGACAGGCTTCCAAACTGTCCCAACATTACATACATCAATACCAAATCACAGTTGCCAGAGAGGGAAGCATCAACATCTGGGTTTTCAAAGCCGGGGGGCTCTCAACAACGGCTTCCCAGAGTCTCATCTGGTCAAATCACACAACACTTCTCAAAGTGAGCCCCAAAGCAAAGTCTCTCCTCAGGGTTTATATAGTCTTCTCCTAGCTCAGAGATTGTAACAACCTCCTTGACCCACTGCCCAATCACAAAGTATCAAGGTGTGGGCTTCCCTGAAAAACAAGCCTCCCACCACAGGCTCCAGGTGCACTTAAGCTAGGGGCAGGGAAGATCTTTAAATTTGCATTTCCATTACAGAAAGCCATTCGGTTTCTTTGAAGCCTGATGCCAAAGAGAAATAGAAGACAATTAAGAATCACTAGCATAATATATATAAATATGAACTGGCTTCTCCTCAAAATTCAGAATAAGTTGAAAGTCAGAATCTGGGTCCCATTTAAAGAAAGATAATAGGAAACTATTTAGATTGGCACCGCAGCCTTATTAAGAGTTGTTCATGGAAAAGTGCTAAAAAGGAAGTTTTGACAAAGCTAAAAATATTTAATGAAATTAATTTGAAGAGAAATATCCAAATTTATTTACTAATTTGTCACTGAACTTTGAAATTGTACCTTCTCCCTTCCAAAACTGACCTTTTCTGTTTTAGTGGCACACACCTGAGATCACTGCTGGGAGGGAGGCTGAGTTTAGATGATCATTTAAGCTCCAAACATTTGATCTGCAGTTGATTTACCTGTTTAAATTTCCCTAGTAAGTCCAGCAGTGATGGGGTGAGGTTCCGGGCCAAGGGGGGTGAAGAAGGAGCAGGGTGGTGTAATGGTATAGGAATTTAAAGACCCCCTTGTATTGGCTTGGTTTTCAGGTTAAGTGGCAAGACCCAGAGCTTGTGAACCCTACAGTGGGATGTACTTGTTGAGGGGGCTGGACTGGGAGGAGCTGGAGCTGTGGATAGAAAGAAAGAGACCCAAGCTGAGAGAGACCAGAAGAACTTCTGGGAGCCAGCATCTGGAGACTTCTGCTACTGCTGGAGAGAGAGAAATGAGAACTGAGGACTGAAGTGGAAAGAAGTATGACTGTGGAGCCAGTATTTGGTCTGTCTGTTTTGATGTCACTTTGTAAGATTCGTCTGCTGATGGAGGACATTGCTGTTGTTGCAGAAGTCCTGGGGCCTTGCTGTTGGTTCAGAAGCCTTGAAAGAGGATTTTCTTGTTCTTTGTTTACAGAAATCCTGGAGGAGGATCTTGTTGATGTTTTCAGGGGTCCTGAGACTGTACTGATGATTTATGCTAATTCCTCAGACCTTGTTGTTGGGTCTAGGTTGATTTCATAGGCAGAGATTGAATTGAAGAGGATGCCTGCAATGTGAATGAATGTTATTATGGCTTTGTTAAGCCTTGTCTTCCCAGGAACAGAAACTCTTGAGAACTTGCCTTGGGTCAGGATGAAGAAAAGACCTCTCCTTGGGTATTGAATGCTGTGATGATATTGTAACCTAGCTGTGACCTAAGGGTGGATGCCCTTTGTGTTTTGAGACTGACCAAATGAATGTACTTTGTTTATGACTGGAAACTAATCTCTAATTGAGACTACCCAGTCTTTTTTGTACTTTTGTACTTTGTGATTGAACTGAGAACTTTCTAAAGCACTGAGTTACCATATATTTTGATTTTCCCTTTTCTGTGAATGTTTTGTCTTAATCTGTTACTGAATAAATGGAGAGTTATTATGCCCGTAATCTGAACCTGGAAGTTGCTTGTGCTTGGCATTACAGGTGGGAAGGTGTAGTAGCAAGCACCCTAGCATCCCCAGAGTGGCTGCCAACACAGGTTCTTAGATCTGCTTTTCAAAAGGAAAGCAACTCAAAATGGGTTAACAAGCTTACTTTAATCAAACAAGCATATATTACCTAGTCCAGGGGGAAAAGGTCAGCACCCCGAATTTCAGAGTTACAGAACTTACAGATCAAACGGACAGGCTTCCAAACTGTCCAACCATTATATCAATACCAAATCACAGTTACCAGAGAGGGAAGCATCAACATCTGGGTTTTCATAGCCGGGGAGCTCTCAACAATGGCTTCCCAGAGTCTCATCTGGTCAAATCACACAACACTTCTCAAAGGGAGCCCCAAAGCAAAGCCTCTCATCAGAGTTTATATAGCCTTCTCCTGGCTCAAAGATTGTAACAACCTCCTTGACCCACTGCCCAATCACAAAGTATCAAGGTGTGGGCTTTCCTGAAAAACAAGCCTCCCACCACAGGCTCCAGGTGCACTTAAGCTAGGGGAAGGGAAGATCTTTAAATTTGCATTTCCATTATAGAAGGAGGTATCCTTCATGGTTGCATAAAAAGCTTAGCTTGGAAACAGCAGAGGTCAATGCTCCCATGTTGATCAGTAGTGGGATCAGGGCATATAATTAACTGATGTACTTTTAACCTGTGAGAGATACAAAGACCCAGTGTCCAACAGCAACAACTACAATAACAACAACAACTATGAGGATGGTGATTTATTAATAACCCTTCACCAAAGCAGCCTATCCCCTTCAAGTGAAAAAAACAAATCAAAGACCTTGAAGGCCAAAAATGTCATGTTGAAGCATTACCAGAAATTACCACAGAAAAGGAAGAAAATCAAAATATCTTGCACCTTTTGAAGAGTCATGATATATTAGCTTCATAGGAAGCTCTAAGAATGACATCATCAAATTTTCCTTGACCACTGAGTCATCTGTGAAGAATATCAGATGGGACATGGAGAATGCCAGTGGACTATAGACAATTGAATAAGGTGACTCCTCCTTTGTATGCTGCTGTTCCAGATACCATCACCTTAATAGAAAGGATCCAGAAATATGATGGGACTTGGTATGCAGTTATTGACTTAGCAAATGCGTTCTTCACCATCCCAATAGACCCTAAACAATGGGACCAGTTCGCTTTCACTTGGCAGGGTAGACAATATACTTTCACCCGCTTGCCACAAGGGTACCAACATAGCCCCACTATTTGTCACAGGATTGTGGCTGAACAGTTAGATGAATTAACGCTACCTGGTGTACAGCTTACCCACTACATTGATGATATCATGATACAGGGAAAAGATGCAAAAGAAGTGGAGAGAAGTTTGACCCTTCTAATTGAGCATATGAAAAGTAAAGGGTGGGAAATTAACCCTGCAAAGGTTCAAGGACCAGCTCAAAATGTAAAATTTTGGGGTATACAATGGAACATGGGACTACGAGAGATTCTTCCACAAGCCCGACAAAAGATTCAGGACTTTCCTACCCCTACCAATAAGAAGGAAGCCCAAAAGTTCATAGGAATATTTGGGTACTGGAGGCACCACATTCCACATTTGGGACAGATTTTGAAACCTTTGTATAGAGTCACTCGAAAGAAATATGAATTTGATTGGGGACTTGAGCAGAATAAAGCTTTTGAAGAAGCCAAGGCTGCCATATAATTGGCCCTAGATTTGTGGCCCGTGCAAAATGGTCCAGTGGAATTACAAGTGACAGTACAAGATGGTTATGCAAACTGGAGCTTATGGCAAAAACAGCAAAGCAGAAATGTACCCTTGGGATTTTGGTGTAGGAAGCTCCCTTCATCTGGAGTCCAGTATACATCTTTTGAAAAGCAGTTGTTAGCTGCATACTGGGCTTTGGTGGAGACTGAACAACTGACTCTGGGCCATGAAGTGATATTAAGACCTGGAATCCCGAGTATGACCTGGGTAATAAGTACCCCAGCTTCTCACAGAATTGGACATGCCCAAGAGGCTAGTATAATCAAATGGGAGTGGTATATTCAAAATAGAGCGAAAACTGGCAAAAGTTGAGTCTCTGCTCTACATGAATCTGTAGCAAATGTAGAAATTGAGAGGAATGACACACCCCCTGAGCCAAAGCAACAGTTGGTACAATCCTCTGTAAAATGGAATGAGGGATATGATGGACTAACTCGAGAACAAAAGAGACATGCATGGTTTACTGATGGGACAGCGAAATATTTGGGCCAAAAGAGACATTGGAAAGCAGTGGCCTATAACCCATGTACTAGAAGGACTTTGGAAAGTACTGGGATAGGTGGAAGTAGTCAGTATGCTGAACTTATGGCAGTACATCAAGCCATCAAAATAGAACAAGGAGGACAGTGTCATATATTCACTGATTCATGGGCAGTAGCTAATGGGTTAGCTACATGGATGCCCATGTGGAAAAATCAAAATTGGGAAATTCATGTCAAACTAGTCTGGGGCAAAGAATTATGGGAAGATATCTGGAATATGTCTTTGGTCACTGACTTATCAGTTTTTCACGTAGATGCTCATGTGGCCCTCACCATGCCAGAACGTGAGTATAATGCTCATGCTGATCGACTGGCAAAGATTGCTATTCAACATATTGTCCCTACCTTGACAACAATTGATGATCCAGTATTAGCAAAATGGGTCCACCAAATGGCTGGGCACTTGGAGGTTCAGGCCACACACCTGTGGGCACAAGACCGAGGTATTAGTATCTCTCATTCACTGTTAAAACAGATAGCAGCAGAATGTCATATATATGTCAATTGGAAAAGGAGCGAACTGTCCCTCGGGTAGTAACTGGAGAGATAGCAAGAGGAAAAGTCCCAGCCCAAATCTGGCAAATAGATTATATTGGTCCCCTCCCCCCAAGATAAAGGATGCAGATTTATACGTACTTGTGTTGACACCTATTCAGGTGTACTAGTGGCTTGTCCTTATAAGAATGCTACCCAGAAAAACACTTGTAAAACTCTAGATCTCATAAGTCTATATTATGGAACCCCAATGCAGATTCAAAGTGACTGTGGGTCACATTTCAAAGGTAATGAAATGAAGAGGTATTGTATATTAAACAATATAGAATGGAGATATCATATTCCATATTATCGAGAAGCATCTGGGTTAATTGAAAGAATGAATGGATTACTGAAAGAATAGTTAAGGAAGTTAAGTTCCAATAATTCATATCAACATTGGAAGGATAATTTGTTCGTGGCTTTACGTAATTTGAATAATGGGCCATTGGGAGGAAGTACACCTCTAGCCAGAATGATGACACCAAATCTGCAAATTAGAAAACAACAAACACATAAGATCCCAAATATTGAGTATTGGACCTTGAGGCCAGATGTCCCAGCACCATACCCAGGAATACCTGGTTCAGTGGGATATGATTTACATTTTTTAGAGGACTTTTGGTTCAATAGAAAAGAAATAAGAAAAATCTCCACTGGGATATGCATAAGAATCCCTCAAAATCACTTTGGACAGATTTTACCCAAATCAGGACTAGCAGCCCAAGGAATATTGTATTGGCTGGAATAATAGATTCTAATTATCAAGGAGAAATTGTTGTGACATTCCATAATTTAGGTGAAAGGCCCATACGGATTCATAAAAATGATAGGATAGTCCAAGTGATTATCATTCCTTGTAAAACAATACCACTTGTAAAAACTGACCCTCCTCCCAAAACGACTGTCAGAGGAACTGAAGGATTTGGTTCTACTGATAGAATAAAATCGGGAGCTAAAGTATGGGTAAAAAGGAAGGCAGATGATATTCCAAAGGCTGCAGAGATTATAGCACATGGGAGGGATAACACTGTAACTATTGTTTATTCCAGAGAAGATGATTACAAAATTGTACCCTTAACTCATATATTCTACCGTGAGTGAGGCTACAGTAGTCTGGTTATTTTCTCTTTGCTTTTTCTTGGCTTTTTGTCTGTTTACCTTCTTTGCTAGATTTGTTTCCACAGGCTTGGTACCCTCCACCTATAGAAGCCTGATAGCTTAAGCTGGATGTCACCCCCTGTCTGCAACTGTGATGTGTCACCCTTGGACTTGGCATTTCCATTACAAATGGCCATTAAGAGTTACATAAGAATTTTTGGATAATATCACCATGAAAGTGAAAGTGTTAGAAGAACTGACATTTCCTCTTTTCTGCCAGCTGCCTAGGATTACATAGATGGAGGTGGGAGGCAGGAGTGGAGAGGGATGGTCTGGCTAGTGGGAGAAATCACTTCTACCTTGGTGGACAAAGAAAGATCAGGAATAAATTGTTCATTGAACTAAAATCCCTCATCACTATAGGAGTTGAAGGTGATTATCTCACTCCTTCCAATGTGTACCTGTTTTAGCCTTATTTTAAGCTTATGATCTGGCTGCCTCCTCCTCTCCTGCTACAATCCATTTTTCTATCCCACACCAGTACAATACTTTATTGTCCCCATATGTATTTCTCCTCCAACCCTCAATCATTTTTCCCAGAAGTCTGAGAAAGTTCAGAAACTAGCTAACATTCCCTAGAACCAGGGAATTTGGGGATTGTCTACTTAACTATCAGGCATGTTCCTGATTCCACCTAAGATTTCATGGTTATGCCTCTGTGGGTGGGGTTAATCACAAATCAGACAAACTTTTTAACACTACTTCCTTCTATAAGCAATGTGCCATCTAAATAAGACCACTGGCTTATCCATGTACAGAATTCTACATATCCCACTTTCATGCATTTGCAGACTAGTTCCTAATGACTGCACCATGATTCTTCATCTCCATTTCTCATATTAGTCATCTTTCCTTGAGGAAGGTGGCACCCCTTTCATTATGACTTCCTCAATTTGTCCTTTAAATTTCTTTATGCTGTAATTATTCCTGTACATGTTTTATCTTTCAAATAAAATATAATCTCCTTGAGGACAGATACTTTTGTATTTGTACATAATAGAGAAAATAGATAAAGACTGTATCTATGGATTGCATTAGTAGAGGAAAATTCTAGGTGAGGAGACTATCTATGAATTCTGCTCATCTTCTCTGGAATTAGAAAGAGTTATCCGGAGTGTAGAAAGGGTAAGTGATTTTTTTACCCAAGTTTTTAAAGCTGGTATCTATTAGAAACAGGACTTGAACACAGTTTCTTGCCTTCAAGGCCAATCTACACTATTCTCCACACCAACCAGAGTAGATCTTTAATGAATATCCGTTGAATTAAATTAATTGCCATGAACTTTTTCCCAATAGCAAAAGGCTATATTACTAAACTTTTAGAATTAAAATTCTGGGCATACAATTTCTTACTGATATTAAGATCCAAGAAAAAACAGTCATTTAATATTGTGAAGCTTTCAGACAAAGAGCAAGAATATCCCATGCCAATTATTTAACTAGGGAATGTTCCAGGTGTGTCCTAAAATTCTCGTTATTAATTTTCACCTTTCCCTTCACAAAACACTTTTCAGACTTCAGATATTCACCCTTATGTCTTCTCTCCACCACATCAAATTATTCCAACTCAGTTAAACAATAATTTATTGTACAATTTTTATATGTGCACTAGGGACTAGGGGCTAGAATTAGAAAAAATAAAAAATTACCACATATACCCTGCTCTATTAGCAAGGAAATACTACATTTCCTTCAAGAAAATACTGAGATTCCTTTCTTCCACAATGCCTTCCCCTATTCCACATAGACCCTTCCTTTTCTTTGAATATATTTATCACTTAAATACACAGTTTGTAACACAGTATCTCACACTTGCTTATATGTGTTATTTACATCTGTTTTCTAATTATATTGTCTCTCCAACTTGATTTTAAATTCTAGGGAAACGATTAAGTTTCTCCACAACACAGTAGTGGGCAAATACTGTAAGTTCATATATAGATCTGTGCTGGACAGGACCTTAACAGCCACTGAATCCAAAAATTTCATTTTATACCTGAGTTCACTGACTTTCAGTGAAGTTTAGTGACTTACCTACCACAAAGAACTGTTGCAAGGATCAACTTAGATAACATATGCAAAGCCTTTTGTGGATCTTAAATTGTTATATAAATGCTTGATAATATTAGCTATTATCAGAAGTATAGATCAAATATACATTTATTAAATGCTTAATATAGGATCCCTGCTCACAAGCAACTCACATTCTAATTAGGAGAGACAGCATGCAAACAGCTGTGTAAATGTAAGATATCTACAGTAGAGGGATATATCACAGAAAAGGGACTGGGGGAGTGGCAGAAAACCAAGGAAGGTCTACTGGAGAAAGTCAGATGTGATCTGTGTCTTGAAGGAAGTAAGAAAAGCTAGAAGTTGGAGTTGAGGAGGGAGAACATTCCAAACCTAAGGGAAAGCCAATGTAAAGGCATAGAGAGTCAGGAAATAGAGTTTCATGTGTGAGAACTGTATAGCTGAACTGCAGATTTTGTAGAGAAGAATATAAAGCATAAAAAGCTTGAAATAATAAAAAAATAAGCTGGGTGAAAAAGGTTGATTGTGAAGGGGTTTAAATACCAAACAGAGGATGGTAATGTTTAATCTGAGAGGCAATAGGAAGTTACTAGAGTTTACTGAGGTAATAGGAAACCAATTAAGTTTATTAATGAGAAAAGTTTATGACATGGTCAAATACCTCGTGTTAGGAAAACCAGTTTGACAGCTGAGTAGATGAATTAGACTGGGGAGAGACTAGTATCAGAGAAAACATTTAAATGGCTACGGAATAGTTTAAGTGAGATTCCATTAGAAAGGTTATGGCTGTACCAGCAGAGGAAAAGGAAACATATACAAGAGATAAGGAAAGAGTGATAAGATTTGACAACAGATTGGATATATGGAGTGAATAAGAGTGACACTGAGGTTAGGAGAGATAGTGGTTCTCTCAACAAAATAAGAATTGGGAAGAGAGGGGATATATTGAATTTGAGATACTTATGGGACATTCTTTTTTTTTTTGAGGGGGGGAAGGGAAATTGGGGTTAAGTGACTTACTTGAGGTCACATGGCTAGTTTTGTGTTAGATGCCTGAGGCCAGATTTGAACTCAGGTCCTCCTGACTACAAGGCCAGTACTCTATTCACTGAGCCACCTCTCCACCCCTGGGACATTCCTGACAGGTCAAAAAGAAATTGTTAATATGGGGCTGTAGCCCAGGAAAGAGATTAGCACTGGATATAAAGATCTAAAGATTATTTGATAGCTGAACCAATGGTAACTGATATAATCACCACCCAACATAGTTTAGAGGGAAAAGAGAAGCAGGAACAGGAAGAAGCTTTTAAAGAATTAGTAGTTATGATGTGGCGGGGCAGAGCCAAGATGGCGGAGTAGAAACAGCATTTCCAATGTGCTCTGCCCCACACAAATTTCAAACAATGTGAAAGGGAGCTCCGAACAACTTCTGGAGCCACAGCACCCACAGAACAGCACAGAGAAGCTAACCTCCTGCTGAGGACAGCCCAGCAGCCCTGCAGGGAATGGCCAGCACAGCGCTCTGAGAGCAGGCAGCACAGAGCACTGGGAACCGACAGCGCAGCCCGCAGAGCTGAGCCCAGGTCCGCGGTTTTAGCCCCAGGGCAACCGGGCCTTCAGCCGGCTGGTAGAACCCCAGAACACCAGTAATTGTGGCAATTCCAGAATTATCAGCACAGATATGCCTAGGGCAAAGTGAGAGGTTAGTGCCCTATGGACTTTGGGACCAGTATTTGGGGAACACATGGCTTCCTCCCCTGGGGGCAAAAAGCTGCTGAAGAAACAGCTGCACAGAAGCCATTTTGAAGCTTCAGTAGTGGCTCTAGCTCCTGGTCTGTGAACTGTAGGAAGATCCAGCAATCAGTCTGGGGGTTAATGGCTTTTGCTTTAAACTGCCTGGATCTGGATTGTGGTCTGGCGGGGAAGTTTGGGGTGGGTATCCAACTTGCCAGAGTGGGTGGAGGCTTTGCAGAGGCCACCCAACTGGCGGAAATTGTGAAGACCCCACGTTTGGGCGGAAGCTCCCCTGTCTGGTGGCAGAGTCCTACTGTGGCAACAAGCCCAAAAATCAAGTAATTAAGGGGCAATATGCCTAGGCAAACAAAACAAAATAAACAGAAAAGTTCAACATTGGACTCCTATTTTAGGGGCAAAGAGGATCAAAGCATGGAGGAGGACTGTGAGGTCAGAACTCCTGCACCAAAAGCCCCAAATGAAAATACAAGCTGGCTACAGGCCATAGAGGACCTTAAGAAGCAGATAAGGGAAGTGGGGGAAAATTTGGGAAGAGAAATGAAAAAGATGCAAGAAAAGTATGAAATGACAGTCAACAGCCTGACAAGGAAAATAACACCTTAAAAAATAGACTAACTCAAATGGCAAAAGAGGCTCAGAAAGGCAATGAGGAGAAGAATGCCTTAAAAAGTCGAAATTGCCAGATGGAAAAAGAATCTCAAAAGCTCACTGAGGAGATTCATTCCTTCAGAGTTAGACTGGAGCAAATGGAAGCTAGTGACTTTATGAGAAATCAAGATGCTGTTAAGCAGATCCAAACAAATGAAAGATAGAAGGCAATGTGAAATATCTCATGGGAAAAACCACTGACCTGGAAAATAGATCCAGGAGAGACAATTTAAAAATTATTGGACTACCTGAAATCCATGATCAAAGAAAGAACCTAGAAATCACCCTTCAAGAAATTCTCAAGGAAAATTGCCCTGATGTTTTAGATCCAGAGGGCAAAATAGAGGTTGAAAGAATCCACAGATCACCTCCTGAAAAAGATCCCAAAAAGAAAACTCCCAGGAATATTATAGCCAGGTTCCAGAATCCCCAGATCAAGGAGAAAATACTACAAGCAGCCAGGAAGAAACAATTTCAATATTGTGGAAACACAATCAGAATAGCCCAGGACCTGGCAGCTTCTACACTGAGGGATTGAAGGGCATGGAATATGATATTCCAGAGGGCAAAAGAGGTGGGAATGAACCCAAGGGTCACCTACCCAGCAAAACTGAGTATCTTGTTTCAGGGGAAAATATGGTCATTCAGTGGAATAGAGGACTTTCAAGCATTCTTGAGGAAAAAAACAGAGTTGAATAGAAAACTTGACATTCAGACACAAGAAGCAAGAGATGCTTGAGAAGGTAATCAAGGAAAAGCAATCAAAAGGAACTTATCAAAGTTGGACTATTTATAGTCCTACATGGAAAAACAATAACTGTGTTTAATGAAACCTTTCTCATTATGAAAATAATTGAAGAAGGGTACATGGCATATGTTCACAGGCATACATGGATAGAGGGCACAGGTTGAATTTGATGGGAAGGGATGATTATTTTTTTTTGGAGGGCAATTGGGGTTGGGTGACTTGCCCAGGTTCATGTGGCTGGGTTTTTGTTTGTGTGTTGGGTATCTGGGGCCGGATCTGAGCTCGGGTCCCTCTGGCTCCGGGGCTGGCTCTCTGCTCGCTGCGCCACCTAGCCACCCCAAGGAAGGGATGATTCTTAAGGGGTGAAGTCAAGAGGTGAGAGAGGAAAGTGGCAAGAGGAGATGGAGACAGACAGGGCAGGGCAAACTATCTCATGTAGGAGAGGCAAGGGGAAGTAGTTGCAGGGGAGGGGAAGAACAGGAAGGCAAAAAGGCAAAAGCATATTCTCATTGAAGTTGGCTCAAGGAGAGAATCACATACATACTAAATGGAATATCTTACCCTCACTCACTCTCCTGAGTAGGGGAAAGAGGGGTGAGAAGGGGGATGATGGAGGGGAGGGCATTCTGGGGAGAGGGGAGGTTAGAAGTACCCACTATCAAAGAGGGACAGGATCAAAGTAGGGAATGGACCAGGTGGGAGGTGAGACAGGCAGGAGGGAAATATAAGCAGTCTTTTACAATATATCTACTATGGTAATGTTTTGCATAGATATAAATGTACAACACATACTGAATTGCTTATCTTCTCAGAGGGAGTGAGTGACAGAGGAGAAAGGGAATGGATCTGAAAATCAAAGTTTTAAAATTAAATGTTTCATAAGATGTCCAGGCAGTGTGGCTCAGAGATTCACCTTGCCCTAATGGCAAAGTCGAAGGGGGTATGGGAGAAGATATGGGAGAGAGCAGATTGGATGAGGGGATATCTGGTGGGACTGCTATTCTGGAGTGGTTGGTAGGGAAATAATGGGGGGAAAATGTAACTCATAATCTGGTGGAAATGAATGATGTAAATCAGAAGTTAATAAAGCATTTGTTTAATTAAAAAAAGAAAATAAAAAAATTAAACAAGTAGTTATGATGTGGATCAATATAAAGCAAAAGATATATTAAAAGAGGAGTAAGACAGTTAAGAGAATGCAGAAAGAGATAAGTCACAAAAACTTAGAAAAGAGAAAATCAGTCAAGTTGTCAAAAACCACTAAGAGTTTAAGAAGGGTGAAAATTGTGAAAAAAGGCCATTAGATTTGGCAATTATGCAGGAAATATGAACTTTGGAGTAAGTATTCTTCCTTGAAGCCAGATCATCATAAGTAGAACTTGAACTCAGGTATTTTGACTCCAAAACCAGAGGTTCTATCTAAATACACTATACTGCCAATTACTCATAAAACACTGGATTTGTAGACAGAAGACTTGGGCTAGAATCTCATCTCTGCCTCCTGCTGCCCATGTGACCTTGGGCAAATGTCATCACTTCTCTGGTCTGCAGACTTCTCTTCTGAAAAGTAAATAGTTGGACAAGACAACCTTTAAGTTCCTTTATAGTTATAAATCATGTGATCCTATATAGGGCTTACATGAAATATGGACTCATCTTTCTAAAGCTTCAAGATTTAAATAAAAAATAACAAATTGTACTGTTTATGGTGGTGGGTGGTAACATAAAAATATCTAATCGGGTGTGAATTTCAACAATTACGCATCCATACAAACTAAACTCACACAAAACCAATCTGATCAAAGTTTTTTTCCCCTGCTAATTTGCCTTTCTGCATTAATCCAAATCATACCTGTGCAAATCACAGAACAGGAAATTAATGGGAATGAAGTAATTTCCTTCCTTCCATAACTCTCACCAGAAATTTTGCAGCATTGATAATTACTTTGCCAAAGGTGCGTCAGAGAGGAAAATGTTGTTACACAGTTACAGACAAATGGCACAACTACCTTTGTTCAAGAATTAGTCAGAAGGGAAACCAGGATGAAGAGTATAGATGGCTCAGTTATCCATCAACACTATTGAGAGTTCATACCCATCACAGTGTTATCTTCAGACAGAAAGAACAGAACATTAAATCAAAAGAGGAATAAAAATCTGATTATTTGCAAATATAGGGAAGACGGTACTTTAGACATTCTAGAAGAATTTTAGACATTCTAGAAGAGTTATGGAATTTAGGTGAAAACAAAGAATTCAAGATAAATAATATGCAAAAAAGTTGTGTTTCAGTAGTCTATGAAGTGCTGCTTAATTAAACAAAAACTCAAGAATTTAAATTACAGATTTTTAGGGAAAAAATGCCACTAAGTTTTTCAGATGTCTAAAGACTTCTCTAAGTTTTCTGCAATTATATTTCTTTTTTTTTTTTTTTTTGATACTTGAAATGTCTTCCTTCCTTTCTTCTGCACACTCTTTTTTGGTAGATAAGTAGGTCACTTTCAGAATACAAGAAAGCAAGAATGTTCTTATTATATTTTTAAAAAACCCCACCCCAAAACATTATGAGAAAATGTGTCTACAATCTCTTTTGTTGTTGTTTTTTTTAAAGATGACCTTCTATATCCTCACCATTAGATGGATCCTGAATGATAATTATTTTAGATGCTCAGTACATATTCTTTATCCTAATAAAGGAGATAACCACATGTTCCGGGGTAAAGAAGAGCCCAGATGCATAAACTTTATTGTTATTGCTGCCCGTTTGACAGGAGCACATCCCAATAAATCACTATTGGTTATTCAATTGGAAAATGAAAAGCTGTTAATCAGTAGACTAATTATACTAAAATATGAAATAAGATTCCCATCTGGGAGGGACTATCCCACCATGATTCTATTTCTCTCCTAAGGTACAAACTATTTATTCCTGGATTCATTTTCCACATTTGAATTCTCAATCAGTCACAGGTGACTCCTAACCTTTGAACTTTTTTAGGTCCAACTAGCTGTGTGAGGTAATGCATATTCATAGGAAAGGAAGAAACTGGTTTCCTGACATTGTCATCTTCCTTTTAACTGCATTCCTTCCTTGGAAATGAGATAACAACTGAAATCTGGATGGTGGAAACATATATTACACACACACACACACACACACACACACACACACACAGAATGAACCCAGTGATTTAATGCATTAATGCATTGCTTTCCACAAAAAGGCCCTCAGGATTTTAAGTGTAGTGTTTATCCCTCCTCCCCATATCCCCCACCAACAAAAATTGGGAGAATCAAAAAATTACTCATTGCATGGCCCAAAAATTTGATCAATATTCAAATTCAAAACTATTTTTTTTATCAGAACACCCCACAATCACCAATCTTCTCACATCTCAGAAAGGAGACTATCCATTTAGATATAGAGGATCAAACTTCCATCTGCAGAATGTTGTAACCAGCCTGGGTAAACATAAAATGGAGAGAGATCCAGGAGTTTATATAAAGTACTACACATAAGTGAAAGAGACTGTTCTATATATTACTTTGCTGATGTATAGTTCCAGGAGGATCACATCAGGACATTCTTGGGGTAAAATGAGTAGTCATACATCTTTTCATTCACTCAACAAACATTTATTAAATACCTGCCATATACAAAGTAGGCACTGGGGGAGAAGACAAATATTTGATAAGTTTTGGCTCATACTTTATAATAGGTTAGAGCTTAGGAGGGCAAATAAAGTACTGTAAGGGAAATTAATCCATGATAAATGAATAAAAAGAATATAAACAAAATCATAGTTAAGCAGAGATGGTTAAGCAGAGAATAATGATGTTGACTGGGGGGAGGCAGGCATGGACCAGGCTTAATGGAGGTAGTTGTATTTGAGACAGGATTTTAAAAGGTGGGATTTTTTTAAAAAGGGAGTAGGGGTGGAAGAGGCTGTATTTTAGGAATAAGGAACTGAATAAGCAAAGATATGGAGTCAGCCAAAATGGAAATTGACAAGTAGCTTGCTTTGACTGGAGTGTAGAATCAGTGACTGGAGGTAATATGAAATATAACTAGAAAAGTAATGTGGTGTTTGATCGTAGACAGGACCGTGATGATAGAGAGCAGGAAACTTGAACTTCCTTCTCCTTATGTTCTCCTTTCTCTCTCTCCCTCCCCTCTTTCCCTCCTTCCTTCCCTTCCTCCTTTCTTTCATCATTGATAGACTAAACTGTTTTGAGTAGGGGGAAAAGTTGACCAGTTCTTTCTTCTAGTGAATATGAGCCCAAACAAAGACAATACAGCTGTTATTTGAGGGTTTTTTTTTTAGTTTTTTTTTCTCCCCTCTGTGTCTGAAATAGAATGTGCAGCTAGGTGCCCATTAATGCAAATAATGAACCCCATGAAGTGGTTGCATATATACAAAATTATGATTATGTAAAATATTGTAATTTGTTCAAGCCAGTGGTGTACTAGTTAATGTTTAGCAATCACACTTTTAAGTTTAATGTGCATTATTAACATTTACTCCATAACCTACTTAAGTTTAGGCAATCAATAAATCAATTCTAATTTTAACATTTGTTAATTTCCAGGGTATTAATGTTCACTCTGAAAATTTACTAATTGGCTCTCTCAAGATATGAGCTGGTACGAGCTTGCTCCAGCACAATCCTGGTTCCAGTCACTACTGAAATATGCATGTTAAAATAATTCAACTACTTTATGGGATTTATTATTTATATTAATTGAGAACCAGTTATATAAGTTACTTATGCTGACTAAATAAATTCCTTAGTGTTACATCAAGAATTACTTCAATATTTCAAAAGAATTGTAATTTCATTCTTGTGGCTACTCCCTCCACTTATTCATATCATAAATCCTTTGTGTAGATGATTTCCTGAGTGTTTTTGAACAAAAAGTTTTATCTCAAGATGGCCAACTTTATTGTCAAAATACCTCTACAAACTTAGGGTGGTCCTCAGTGCTCTCTCTCTCTCTCTCTCTCTCTCTCTCTCTCTCTGTCTGTCTTTCTCTCTCTCTCTCTCTCTCTGTATCTGTCTCTCTCTTTCACACACACACACACACACACACACACACACACACACTTTCCACACTCATGGACTTTTTCCATTTTCCCCAGGACCTGCCAGAGTTGATATACTACTGGAATGGCTTTTGAAAGTGAAGAGTCATCAGTGAATCACATTTAGGTAGCAGAGGACTTTAGTGGATGATCCAAGCATTGTAATTTTAAAAAATAAAAGAAAAATGAATAAAAAGAATGTTCAATTTAATACATTTATGAAGGATAGTAGGTAGACATTGGGAGTCCATAGAACTTCTAGTAGTACTTTTAAAAAAATCATACTATTCCATAGAATTGATAACTTAGTTGACTTTCATTTAATACCTTGAATATGTAAAAATTGAGTATCTAAATATGAAAAATAGTTTCTTCAAAATTTTGCTTACTTGATGTAGTTCTTTAAAAAAAAATAATGACTTATCTTGATCCAACTATTCCAGATTTAAATTTGGATTCTGAAAGAAAAGTGATGAAACTATCAATATTTTTTGACCCAAGGATTCCACATATGCAGCAAGGAAGGCACATAATAAAAAGAAAAGAAAGAAAAAGAAAGTACAATATATGCCAAAATATTCATATCAGCATTCTTTATACTAGCAAAGAACTGGGTGGAAGCCATTGATTGGGGGATGACTAAAGAAACTATGGTTTTCAGATGCAATGGAATATTATTATGCAGTGAGTTCTGATAAATATATTTAGAGAAATGGAATAATTTGCATGAAATTATGTAGATAGAACAAAATAAATAAAAACAAGAGAAATACATATATATATATATATATATATATATATGTGCCTGTGTGCCTCTGTGTTTGTGTGTGTGTGTGTGTGTGTGTGTGTGTGTGTGTGTGTGTAATGACTATAGCAATATAAGGAAGCAGATCCCAAAAGGAAGCCATCAAATGAGTAGACAAAAAAAACCATTGGAGGTTTTGGAAAACATTTGGATACCCCAGATCCCTTAAGTCAATGACTAAGTCACAGCAAGCACAGAACTGGTCAACGAAGCCTACACTGTCTATCATGGAAAAGAGCTGGTCAGAAGGATGCTGGTGAATGTTTAACAAGTGACTGTAGGAAAAAAATGTACCCCAAATCAAACACTTAAGTTTAATCTGCATTATTATCACTGTCTCCAACATTTTCTAAAGTCCAATAATCAACAAAATAATAAATCAAGTATTGATTTTCAGTGTTTGCTGATTTCTAATATATATATTCTCACACTAAAATTTAACAGCCATCTTCCTCGAGCTGGTACAATGCTCCAGCATACCACTGAAGTTAGCACATTTTGAAAACAGAATGCTGTATACATTTTCAAACATTATTTCAGACACTGTTTCAGATGATCTTTTTTTGACATAAGTGAAGGTTCAGTGTTGGAGGGAGATTTGAAATTACTATTATTTAAAGAAACAAGTCATAAATTTTTAAAAGAAATAATTCTTATAAATTGCCTTATTTATCTAACTTCTGAAATATTACATAATGAAAGTAATACTTTTTTTACTTAAAAAGGGAAAATATCAATCTTTTCATATAGCAATATTCTTTAACACTAAAGTTGAATATAAGTGTTATTTGCTAATTGCTTAATTGCAATACAGAATATAAAAAAATATCAATGACTTTATGTAATGTGTTCCATTAAAATCCTTTGGTCTATTTTGTTCCTTTTTTGGAAATTTGAAATATCTGTTTTTAATGATTTCTTTTTTATGTTCTAATTAACTTATTTTTAGCTTTCAATACTCACTTCCACAAGATTTTGAGTTCCAAATTTCCCCCCATTTCTCCCTTCTACCACCCCAACACTATGTGCACTCCGATTACCCCCCTCCCCCAATCGGTCCTCTCTTCTATCAACCCCCTTCTCTTATCCTCTTTCATTCTATTTTCCTGTATGGCAAGATAGATTTCTGCACCCCATTGCCTATATATCGTTTCCCAGTTTCGTGTAAAACCAATTTTTAATATTTGTTTTTAAAATGCTGAGTTCCAAATTCTCTCCCTTCCTCCCTCCCTACTCACCCTCATTGGAAAGTTGTGTGTTTTTTGGTTTTGGATTGGTTTTGTTGGTTTTTTTTTTTTTTTTTTTTTTTTTGCCATTTTGACATATTTCCATCCCTGTTTCTTTTCTCATGCCTTTCTCCTTAACTGGATTGTTCTCCCACCCCAATACCATTGTCAAAATTCTACCTTTTCTTCAGAGTCTTGTTTAAGTTTAATCTTTTTTTTCATGAAATGCTCCTTAATCACTTAACTAATAATTAGGGATGTTGCCAGAACCACCTCTCGTACTTACAAGAGCTCACTTTTTTTATTTTTCAGTGTGAGCATTTACACCTCAGAAATCCACAATTGCTAAAATCAAGGCACGATTTATTGTTTTGTTCATTGCCCAGACTAAAAAAGAAAATTGTCAGCATTCAGTGTGAACTTAAAGGTGTGTACGTACACACACACACACAACATTAACAAAATAGTTAAACATTAATCAGCATACTCCTATATTCCTCTATAAGCCTTCATTGAGCTCAACAGGAAGTCAGTAGAAGCTTCACTGAAGACATGAAGTCAGAAGCAGATGGGATGCCTGGAGACTATAGGCACATTTAAAAAGTGCTTTAAAGTCTGCAAGCTGCTTTTCATCAATTATTTCATTTGAGCCTTACAATACTGCTGCCCATAAGTGATCTCTGCCTCTTCTAAGAATATTTACTATGATACAGTGGAAACTCAATGCCTTTATGGCAAAAAAACAAAAACAAAACAAAAAACCAAACCACAGCTGTATAGATACTTCACAGATTTTATGCTTTAGCATACACAACATTCTCTTCAGAGAGACCCCTTTGAGGTCTTTCTACCCCATCCATTAATGACCACACTGGTTTTCTTAATCATTGATCAGAAACACCCAGTCTTCATGTAGTATGTATTAATGGTTTATTAGATGAATATAGCATGAGTTTAAAATAAAATAATTATCATTTAGTGAAGAAATTTGAGACAACTTAGAAAGGAAAAAGGTCCATTTGCATTTATGATTTTCATCAAGTGTCTAAAACCTCAGCCAGGAATTAATGATTGACTACCACGTTTTGTTTTTTTTTTTATTGATTCAAAGTAGATGTCTTTGGACATATACAAGTGTATACATACAATGAATACAACAAGTTATACTATGTAGGAATAGAGATAGGGACTGTACCTATGATTTCATTGCTATAAGGAATTCCCTTATGAGTGAACTCCCTCTACCAACTCAGGCCAGCACTTTCTCTGCAACTTATGGTCTTAGAGAGCTGCCTAGAGCCCTGAGAGTTTAAATGACTTGCCCAGGTTCACAGAACCAGTAAAGGTCAGAGGCAATATGTTTCTCTTGGCTTCAAACACCATTTTATTGTACTAGGTATCTTGTTCAATATAAGTTAAAGGCATAATTGAATATCTTCATTTAAGAAGTACTTATTTTAAAAACTTCCCAGATGTGACAGAGAGAGAGAGACAGAGAGAGGGGTGGAGGGGGATCAGATATGTATTGTGTAAAAGGAATAGAATACCATTATCATTTTTATGCAACTCCTGAGAGTGACAAAAGTTGTAATCCTTAATCTCAATCATTTGAGCTCTCCCAGTAAACAGAAATTGGTTAATTAAACTTGCATGCACTTAATTATATGCATTAAAATATGCCCAGCAAACAAATGAATCAATGTGGAAAATTGGCCTTTCAGTTCTCCTGGGATAAATTTTCTCTTCAGGTTCATGTACTAGGCGAAACCAGGTTTAGCATCCAACAGTAGAATTTAAATATTAGTTTCTGAAACTGATCCTATAAGGGTGAATTGTTTAAATAGCTGCATCTATAATTTTCAAGTGCTCATGTCTAAGATGTAGAGCCCATTTATGAGAGAATAATTTTTTCTTTTTAAAGTTTGTTTTTGTTCTCAAAATGTCTTTATGAGAGTATGGGCAAATAAATAGCAGAAATGTAATGGATCCCAAATATGAACTGCATGTGAAATTTTTCAGAGATTAGTCATGATTGTTTTGTATTCTTATTCTTCCGAAGTAAATACCTGATGTAAGTGAGCTAGTAGAACCTAATAATCCCAATTATTTTTGAATGAATGATTTTCACCCTGTGGCTAGACCAATTGTACACACAATTCAGTAAATTCACATACAATCTTTTGGGTCAAATGTACTGGAATTGCATTTCTTTTAGACTGATTCGTAAGATGGGAGAAATGAAGATTTCCTGGCCAAGAGCTTTACTTTCTAGTTTCATGGTAAAATCAAGTAACTGGACATATTTTACAATGGGTAACATAAATATTTTTCAATGTTTTCTTTCCCAAATTGCTTTTTCAGTGTTATATGTTTTTTGGGAAACAAGGCAGGGGTGGGATTATATAAACTACAACTTTTCCAAATTCCATTTATTATTTAAAGAAAGTTTTCCCCCCTTTTACCTGGTGGAACAAAGGAACCAAGAAATCAACTTACTCCTGTTTTTCTTTCTTTCTTTTTTTTTTTGGAGGTCAATTGGGGTTAACTTGCCCAAGGTCACACGACTAGGTTTTTTTTATTTGTGTGTGTGTTAAGTGTCTGAGGTCAGATCCGAACGCAGGCCCTTCTGACTCCAGGGCCGACACTCTGCTCACTGCGCCACTTAGCCACCCCTGTTTTTCTTGTTTTACTTCAGCTTTACTCCCTTCTTCCTTCATTCATAACTGTCTAAAGATTTAGAATGATCAGCAACACCTGCTGGGATGGGAACAGCACTTTGAGTTTCTCCTTAAGGGTGCCCTATGTGCACTTATAGTGCTACAGATCACTGTCTCTATCACTCTTCCTGATCATTGGCCAGTTATGTCTGGCCTCTGAAATGTAGCCACATTGAAGAACTCTCTTTGTGCCTACTGTGGCAAGACCTGGAAACCTGGTGTTCTCTGCAGGTGTGACTCTTCATCAGTCTGATGGGATTGAGAATAGAATCATTGTCCTCCCAGTACAGACAATCAGCAGACTATAGTGAACCAGAGAGTTGAGAAAAGGCCAGAATTCCTTTAATTACTAAGTACCCACCATTCTAAGTTTGTTATCTCAATCAGGACTTGTATATATCACATAAAATATTAAAGTAAAACACAGTCAACTTAGGACACATTATTTAAGAAGCCATTAAGTCCTTTTTTTGTTTGTTTGTTTATCCCTTTCAGCCTTTCAAGGCAAAGCCTAACACATTTTGGGGGGATTTTATGTGAGAATCTAAAATAAAGATTTATGTGAGAATCTAAAATAAAGTTTTAGCTCTGGAAAATGTGGCCAGTTGTGACTTAAAACAAGCTGATCCTTCCCTTGGAACAACAAAGGAGGAGGATTAAAGCAGTCAGTAAAGATGAAAGTTTAGAAAAATATATTGGGAGAAAAAAATAGCTTGAGAAAAGGAGTTCTGAAATAAGTCAAACAGAAATCATTCAACATTTTCCCCCTTTATTCTTGTTTTGTTGTTTATTTAGCAACAAGTTTATGAGATTGTTATATTTTATCATGTCAGATCTTCCATCTTAAGCAGAGAATTAAAGGGAAAAGCAGGTTCATGACCTTTCTGTGGCTTTCCCAACATCATTTAGCATTGTTGTCACAAGAAAAACACTTAATAAGTTGAGAACATTTTCCAGCAAAAATATACTGAACAGGGAGGAAAACCATGTGGAACTACTTAGTACCTTCTCCTTCATTGAACTAGTCTCTGAATTCACAGAGAACTTAGGACATATTTCCTTGTTATGTACATGCATTTATTTAATTTTATTTTTTTATTTTTTTTTTGGTTCAACAATGCCAAAAAGTGATAACTCTGAGTCTGAGAATTGTGCTGACAGTCAGCTGTCATTCATTGTCCTTTATTCTGACAACCTCAGGCATTCAGCCATGGATTCATGGGTTTTTCTCTTTCTCTTCATTTTTAAAGGGATTGGGGGATGGGTGAGTTTATCAGAGGATTCAGCCCTGAATAGACTTTTGTTTTGTTCTTTCATTTGCCTCCTGACTGTGTCCAATGCACTGTGTCTCTCATGCAGTCTCACTCTTTAGAGAGCCTTGGGTAGGCTGGCTAGTTAGTATTCAGATACAAGCCAAAGAGGAGAAAATTCTTCTCTCTGGCTTGCTGAGACTGCAAATAAGCAATTAGACTAAAAGCAGTGTATTGGGGGGGTGGGGGGGAAAGGCCATCACAGATTTTGTTGTTGACTGGGACCTGCCAACATAACTTTAACATTTTAAGAACTTCATAGCAGAAAGAAATACATAGTTGCTTAGAGGAACATAAGTTGCTTAATGCACTCACATAGTATTTGTTTGAGACATTTCTGCTGTGTAATGTACTCTGTGAACTGTGGGATTTTCCATTTAATCTTGTTTACTTATTGTAATGAGAAACAAATGGGTGAAATTAGCAATGGTGATAGAAAATGCAACCTTTTATTGTCCCACATGTTATGAAAACATTTACTAGAATGGCATCCTACTCCCGTTTCATTTGAGCTACTTTGAAAGATTATAATGGAAGGCCGAAGATTGCAAACTGTTTTATGTTTAGCCATACAAACCCCTGTAACTCTGTTGTATTGTTATATGATAGAGTCGGTTTGAAACAACGAAACCCAGTCATTGGCTAGGGTATCAATACAGAAATTTGGGCTAGGACTCTGTACTCCCTCATCTTTAATGCTGACCTTCTGTGTTGAACCATAGTAGTTGATGCTGTCCTCCCCAACATTCAAATGCACACACTCCCCTGGTGAAGCTGGGACTGTCAGATTTGTTTCTTGCAAGGGCCCAAGCTCCACTGAACCTTCAAACCTGCACAATTGAATGGGAGGTGGCCAGTACCTCCTGGTCCTACCTCTGAGGTCTTGATTTGATAAATGAAACTATTCCCCATCCCTCCTCCACTCCTCCAAGTTCCTTAAAGTTGAGATTCACTGGCCTGATGAATTTATTTTTACATGCTCTAAAGCAGGATAGAGAAAGGAATCTGAATTATTGACATTCTTTACCGGAACTACAGTAGACTGGAGTTAGCAGAAAAAACTGCTAATCACCACAGTTTTAGTGTTGGAAGCAATTTGCCTATAATTAGTAAGTTGATAAATACCAAGAAAATGGGTGCTAAAATGAACAACTCTTGTGCTGAGAGACATTTGACTCCACATTACACTCTGCATTTTTATATATGCAGCATTCCATTTTGTGACAAAGAGAGACAACTTCAGTGGCAGCTGAGGCACTCTAATCTGTCTTCTGAAAGGAAGCAGACATACATCTTAATATAACAACTTTCCTTAAAAACTCTGTTTTTGCAAAGAGTTTGCAATACACAGTCACAGAAAAGAAATCCATATTGCCATAAAAATGTTCACCCACAGAAGTTGTTTTACGTAGAACTGGGGAGAGGGGCATTTTTTATGTAAATAGCCATGGTATGTTTAACCAGGGCTAGTGTTATTTATGCCGTTTTTGTTTCTTTGTTGATATAGCATACATATTTCTCTGCAAAGATTTTGTTTTTTCTTCTTGTGATGTGAAATGGATATTCCACTAAATGATTCCATTCCATATTACAGAATCAAATCTGATCACTTCTGTTTACTGAAAACAAAGGACCATGCATAGGCTTTTTTTTAAGTTGTATTTCATTAATTAAAGACAGCTCTATTCTTGTGTAAATGTAAAATGTTTTATATCATATGGATATGTGGAAAAAATACTGACTATGGAAAAGATTCCAAAGTCATTTTAGGCATATTATAAACTATAAATAAAGGGATGGGGGGCTTTATCTGTGGGTATTCTGAAATTCTGGCTCTTTCATACTTAATCTATCAGAAAATGTGAAACCATAATAAATCCAGACGATGAGATCAGATGAACAAAAGATGTGATTCCACAGAAGAAATTCTGAGTGTGTAGGCACAGAATTTCTAGGAGCTCTCCTAGCATTTTCTATAAACTAGAAAGACTGTGGATGGGTAGATTTTACATCTTTCTAGTGGTTTTCTAATGGTAACTGGTGTTTGTAGACATAATTTCTGTGGGTATAAGCCTTCAAAACTAACAGTTCCAGTGAAAATAGCAGTGCTCTTATCTACAGCTACTATACAGGCAAATTTATTAGCTCTTGTTGTTATCAGAGCTTTCCCAGTATCTCCATACCACACTAAAAGCTATAGAGCATGCTGTAAATGGATTGGGTTTCTTTTTCTTTATCAGGTATCTCCCATGTAACTTTTATAATGTATTCTTGCATTTTAATACATTTCACCATGATGGGTTTTTTTTCTTTTAACAGTATGCCCATGGTATTCCCAGGCTCTGAATCATATGGAAAGAAATCATTGCAGTCAAATTATGAAAGTAAATGCATTTTTCTTCCCTTCATCAGGGCATTCTACAGTGGGTGGTGAAATATTTAAGCCATTTCAAAGTAATGTAAACTATCCCAAATATGCAATGGGAAGACGAAGAAGAGGCTGCAATTCATTATTTCGAGTAATGAATTGACAAGAAAGGGAACATTTTAAAGTTCCGAGTGGATAGCTTTGTTTTCTTTGTGTAGTAATATCAAAGATTCCAAGCAATGAATGTTTTGCTTATTGAAGATATGATGATTTCTTTGATCAACACAGGACATTTTTTTTCTTTTAAAAGTCAATGACTTTTCTGAAAGTGTGTGTTTCAGTGAACTACTTTCCACAATAGTCACTATGTGTTCTTGCTCTTTTCCCTCTTAATTCTCACTCTGATTCAAATTTGGAGTTCTATTAATTGATAATAAGCATTTTTCTATGGATGAAGAAGACATGGTTATAGTAGATTTTATAGATGTAAAATACATATTTTCTTGTAATATCCGTGCATTATAGTAATAAAGCAAGTTGGGATTTTTTTTGTTTATATGGAAAAGTAATTTCCAAGATTCTTTCATTCTCCTGTTTTATAAGATAAAGAAAATAATTGGGGAGAAAAATTGAACCCTAAAAATGAAAATCCTTCAATGATTTGGCTTTAACAATTCATGCTGACATTTTGGGATATATTGTTCCTTGTGTTTTCTTTTTCCTTTCAACCTCTAACATTTCTCAAAGGATAGAATAAATCATATTTGGTTATTGCTGGATCACTTATCAATGTGAAATCCTTTTACTTACCATGTAAAGCTACTTTTCGGTGAAACGTACAAGAGTTCCTTATACATGCCACACTACCTCAACCTTTTTGTCATTCAAAAGCAATGCTGACACATGCAAGAAGTGACAGATAGCATTAGTGTAATAAAAGAGTTAACTCAAACCCAAGCACACACATATATCAGGATGTTTGGAAAATCCTGACCTAAGCACCTCCACAAGATTTTATTAGTAAAATCTGAAGAAAAAGAAATGGAGGTAGACTCTTGGTATAAAATTGCTGACTTATTGATGTATGTTTGTGATACAATACAATTATTGGATCTTAGTTTCATTCTTATTTGTAGTAGAGGAATTTTCATTTGTGTCTGGTTAGAGGTTACTGGGTACCTTGTGTCAGGGCTCAGACCAAGCTTGTCAAGGATACAAGAATGTGCCAAACATGATTAATGGCTGGAGAAGCAAAACAGTTTTTTGGTATCAGACAAACTCTTTCAAGTTGTCCTTCATTCCTAGCTCACAAGGTTAACATATATACAAATTTTATTTGTCCTAAAGCAAAAATCCCATCTTCACATGAAAGGTTTAGAATCATAGCTCAATAACCACTTTTCATTAACCATTTTTTCCCTGATGAGTGGTGATTTCCTAGAACCTGGTGATTTATAATGTTGAGACAGAGCTAGTTTGGATTCTTTAATAGAAGATTTTTTTTTTGGTCAAATTGGCCCTTGGTCAACCCCAAATGATTAGAAACTTGTAATTGTTGGCTCCATTGTCTGTAAAATTTCTCCTTTTTTTCAGGTGTTTATTTCTGCTTTTTTTTGTTTTTGTTTTTAAATATAAAGTAGTAATAGAAAACACAAGGAACAATATATCCCAAAATGTCAGCATGAATTGTTAAATATGAAGTATAAATAGTAACAGTTGAAAAAGAGGAAAAGAAATAATTGTACAATATTCATTATCTTGACTTTTTTTTTCTGTCCATAATCAACTACACAGCAAACAGTTCAATTAGGATCCATAGTTACTTTTAATGAAGGTTGTTATAGACTAAGTGGAAACAGATGTTACCCATGATCCACCACAAGGGACAGCAGCAGAAGTAGATATCTCTCCCTTCTATTGACTGCCCCTGATCTTCACTGAATATTGTCAGTAGTGTTTTTAGAACAACTATACACATTTCTATCCCAAATGATTTATTCTTGGTATTCCCAAGGGATAATCCCAGAGTTGATTTCAACCAAAAGAAACAATCAAACACCTTCATTTTGGCATATATTTTATTGTGGTTGGGTTGGTAATGCCTAATTGTCCTCTCATATGCTGCCCTATTTTACCAGCTACAGTATGAATTCATTCCAGTCCTATCCTTAAAAGTTTGAAACCCCCTAGTGACAGGAATATTAATGTGCCAACACTGTCATATCTATTTCAGCTCATACATATGCAATGTCTTTGTTTTCAAAGATTTATGTCAGACTTTGCTGAAGTGAGGTATTCTACCATTTTAGATAATAGCATGCCAAAGTGATGTTATCAGCCACATCCAGTACTCACTCAAGCAGGCGGGAGGAGCATCCACTCCTTCATAGTTTAAACACAGAAAATGTTATTTATCCTTATTTGATGAGGAAATCTTGCAGGGAGAAATGGTATATTTTTAGGAGGAGATTATGGTCATCCTGTGGATTATCTTTTAATTAAGAATGGATGATTTGTGCCCACTCTGCTGTAGCAAACTGTTCTCCTGCTAATGAAGTTTAAAAAGACTTACTTTATTTAATTACAGCTAATCACTAGATTAAAATGTGGAATTGTCTTTGATCTGGTAGATAGATAGAAGGATAGATAGATAGATATGAAATCCCTGTGGCAGATAGCATCTTCTCAAACTGTTTTTTGCCTTAGCCACCATACCTCTCCAAACCCCTGCTCCCAAAGACTATAGCTTTACTAAGGTTTGTGCTATCATTTTGTCTGCTTCTATAAACTGATGGCATTAATTTAAGTATTGATAGACCACTGAACCTGGAGTCAGGGAGATAAGTTCAGATCTGACCCAAGACACTTGATCTTGGGCAAGTCACTTAACCACTGCCTCATTTTCCTCATCTATAAAATGGAGATAATAAAATTATTTGCCTGTTGGGAGGATCAAATGAGATATTTTATTTTTAAAATCTTTGTAAATGCTAAAGTCCTATATAAATATATGTATACATGTCATAATATAGCATATATTATATTTCTAAATAAATCGAAAGAGAAAAAGAAAAAAGAGCTTGACTTGGTTTAATAGGTAAATTAATATAAAATCAGGAACTGTATTAAAATTTGTCTAGGTAGAATGACTGAGCACCTTCACAATCCGTTGGACCCAGGTTTTGGGCTTCTATTATTTTTTTTCTTTCAGCCTTAGTCTGAGCTGCCTTCTTCCCTTAAAATGTGATCCTTATTCATCCAGTCCCATTACATTCCAGTTATCTGATACCCTTTTTGGTACTGCTCTTTGCATCAAAAAAAAATCTGTCTTGGAAACTATTCTGAACTAGGTTTGCCTATTCATATCATGATGGGTTTTCCCTAAAAAGAAATTCTCACCCAGTGGAATCTATTATAATATTTATTTTTATGCACAATTTACTTTTTTTCTAATAGCATAGGTTCATGCTAAGGGTTAATTGAGATAGTTAAACTGATGTAATTCATGTTTTGTTTTGTTTTAAGCTCAGGGACACTATCCTGCTTTTCCAAGGACTACTTTCTTTCTTTTTTCTGTCTGTCTGTGCAGTAACCTTTAATCTGTGTAATGTAGTAGATTCCTGCTTGTTTGACATAAGGGACCACAGGGGGGCAAGGTCCTCCTAGATCAGTGAAAGAGAGAACAGAAGCGGCTCGAGGCAGAGCAGAGGTTGGGAGAGGGCAGCAGAGACCAGTGTAAAGCAGGAGAGGGCACTAGTAAACTGACCTATTTCAACTGTTAACTGTTAAAACCCACTTTGAGATGGTTATCAAGACAGTTTAGAACAAAGTAGCTGATTTTATATTTGGGAAGCAGTATAAACAGTATAATCCTAGGGCCCCCTCCCCCCCAAAAAAGTCAAAACTAACTTCTCTAAATGGAAAAAAACAATAACATCAACAACAAAAAACTTACTTCTCTAAATGGAAAAGGGTTGGGGGTTGGGAGGTGGAGGGCTGGAGAATGATAAATCTTTCTCTCTTGAAACTTCTAATTAGCTGACCTTGGAATTTTTAAAATCATAAAACACCCCTCCTCAGAAAAGAATTCTGCAAAAAAAGAAAAAAAGGGAGAAGAAAACAAATTGAAAGGTGAAAGGCTGCAGATAACCCCAGGCTTCCAAATTATTACATTCTTCTTGCCTTCATAACTCACCTGGTTACACATTTCTTTTTCTCCCAATTCATAGAGCACAGTGTGAAATGAATGACACATAAAAGTAGGAAAGGCCTGTGAGCAAAAAGACTCGTTTCAGAGTCTAAAACTTTTCTGCATTCCTGACATTGGTCCAGGCTTCTTTTTTTCTACTTTTGGTTACAAAGGGCTAAAGTTTTTCAGGCCTTGGGTCCAGTTTCAGGAAGATTATTATAAAATCGGCCTTGCACATGTTTCTATCTTTTGTTTAGGCTTCCATTTTCATAGACTAAGGAAAGTACCTCTCCCTGCTTGAATTGTATATTTAAGAATCATGCCTCTGTTGCACATTTAATGCTTGACCTCTCTGCCTTCAGTGCACATGCCACTTTATCCAGTACTATCAACATTCCCCCTTTTTTTTACAGTATTTATTTAGTCTTACAAAGCGATTAAGCTTGAAGGATGTTATTCTGAAATATTCCTTTTTGTGTTAAATACAAGAAAGAAAAAAAAAGAAACATTAAACACTAAGAAGTAGGAGAAGTAAAACTGAGTTTGTGGTTAGTTGCCTTAATATGTTAAACATCTGCAGTTTTGTCTCTCCATCGGGATGCATAGTTGTGCTGAAGTCACATCCTGATAACATCTGCACATTAGTGATAGCTTTTGCTTTATTCTTTATGGTCTGCTGATGAGAGATTCTTTAGCATCCCCTCAGTCATCAAGACCCCAGTTGGATTTCTTTGCTTCTGACAGCCTTAAAGGTGGTTTCATTTACAGTTGCTAAAATGTCACAATATAGGAAGATATTTTCAGTTTGATGTTTCATCCTTTCCTTTTTTTACCCGGATGCTAGTTTTAGCTTTTCAAATGAATGTCGATCTGGAAATAGATTTCCCATGAAATATATTTTGTCTGATTTCTGAAACACCATGTCTGCGGCAAAAGACACCAAAAGGAAAAAAAAAAGTTTTCAAGGAGGAACAGCACCTCTGTGCCCCTCACACTGCAACAACAGCTGCAATCCTATGAAAAGGCAAGCTTGTTTAACATCATGTAACACCAAGTGAAGTGAATATTTTAAAGGTCAGGTATTGACTGACTCTGAGCTGCTTGTGTTTCCCTAATGACCCCAATTACATCCAAACTGAGTAAGAAGTCAATAAATGATGGCATTAACATATGTAGAAAAAGGTGTTTATTTTACATTTCCAAGACAATTGGCAATCACCTCTTGGGTTTTAGTAAGAGTTGGGACCAAAAAAGTAATGGGGAATATTGGAAAAGCCTAGGGCTGTGTGGAGGTTTCAGATTGACTGTGGGGTGCTAAAAAAACAAAATAGTCACAGAACAGATATATCTCCAGGCTTCCATTCATGGAAATGATCTAAGGGAACTCCAAAGGACTATTTATATTGCAACATGCATAATCTTCAGTATAACTAATAAATAGTTAACCAGAATATATGAAAGAACCTTAAGGGGCTAATCCTGCCTTAAATGCAAATATAAAATTGAGATGGGTTTTATCTTTCTATTTTTTCATTATTTTAAGTGGAGATTCCACTTTTGTATTTGCACGAAGACAAAACTGTTTCTACTGAGACACAGAATTATGGGCATGAAGATGTTACCTTACCATTGTATTCTTTGAATAATAGAAGTAAGAAGTCAAAGATTTATTAAGATTCCTCCTTTATTTGGGAACCCAAGATCTATAGTCTTTATCAACCAATATGACATGTTCTATCCCACAAATTATCAAGTGTAGAGTTGGAGTTTTGTTCAGTTGTTTTTTCAATCATGTCCAACTCTTCCTAATCCAATTTGGGTTTTGGAGGATTTTTGGCAGAGATACTAGAGTAGTTTCCCATTTCCTTCTCTGGCTTATTTTACTGATAAGGAAAATGAGGCCGATAACATTAATTACTTTGCCCAATGTGGTACAGCATAAATGTCTGAGGCCAGGTTTGAGCTTAGAAAGATGAATCCTCCTGATTCTAAGCCCTACACTCTATCTATCCACTGTACCACATGGAGACCTTAGACCTGGAATAGCATACCTCTTCATTTGGATGTAAGCTCTGAAATATCATAGAAGAAAACATCAGGACAAGACAAAGAACTAAGGAAAACAAAAATGGCTGGGGTATATTCTATATAGGCAAAACGTACTCTAAATTATTTATTAAAAACTACTGAGACTACTTCTGAATGCTATTTTAATAATGAATCAAGCCAGGATAACAGGATCATAGGTCTAAAATTGAACAGGATCTTAGTTCAACCCCCTAAGATGAAGAAACTGGGGCCTGGAGAGAGAGAGATATGATAACAATAACATCCTACTTAACAGAATCTGAGGATAGAAACCCTTTACAGTAAGGTTGGCTTTGCTTAAAAAAAAAGCCTTTTAAAGTCACATGATCATGTTTGATTAATTTAATTTACCCCAATGACTTTTCCAATAAAGTTCTCAAAGACCTACCACACTGAAGATGCATTTTACTTGGCAGATATAGGAATAATAGATGAGAAGTTGGAAATAGGCAGATTTTAATTGAACATAAAGAAAAAGTTCCTAACATAATTGTACAAAAGTAGAATGGGATGGTTCAAAAAGACTGCATGCTTCTCATTTTAATTGTATTTGAGAAGAGTCTGTTACATACATTTATTGTGGATGTTGCAAGAGTGATTCCTACATAAGAATGGATTGGAATAGACAACCCCTATGGTGCCTTCTAACTCTTAAATTTAATGACCTTCTTTAGGCCTTCAGATGGGTAGCTGAAAATGACAAAAAATAAAATAAAATAAAAAACCCTCTCCCTGAATGCTTACTTCCTTTCCATAGTTGTACTTCATGATAGGTCACCCCAGTTGAAATGTTGTTGTTGTTGTTGTTATTTTTTAAATGGTTCTTATACTTGCATGAATTGATGCTGAGTGAAGTGAGCAGAACCAGAACATTGTACACAGTAATAGCAACATTATTTGATGATCAACATATTTGACTTAGCTCTTCTCAGCAACACAAGGATTCAAGACAATTCCAAAAGACACATGATGGAAAAAGCTATCCACATCCAGAGAAAGAACTATGGAGTCTGAACCCTGATAGAAGCATACTATTTTCACTTTTTTTGGTGGCTTTTCCTTTTTGTTCTATTTCTTCTTTCACAACATGACTATTGCCGAAAGATATTTAACATGATTGTACAGGTATAGCCTATACCAGATTGCTTGCTCTCTTGGGAAGAGAGGATGGAAGGAAAGGTTGTGAAAGGGAGGGAGGGAGAAAAAAATTGAAACTCTAAATATCATTTAAAAATGAATGTTGAAAATTATCTTTACATGTAATTGGAAAAAAATCAAATTTTATTTACCAATTTTTAAAAAACTTTTCTTCCCCAGGTTCTTTTTGCTATCTCTCTCCTCTTCAATGACAACTCTTTCATCACTTATAGGTACCTCTGACCCACCTGCTCCCCAGTCTTCCTTTTATGTCTCCCTGCCTCCCAGTATCAAAATATAAAAAAATACATTAGTCCTTTAAATTTATTGGCTAATTGCTACTTCACTGTGATTGGAAGATCATGCCTCCTATGAATGACTTACATTAATTGGTTAGATCAGAAGAAAATATAGGAAGATGATAATGATGATTACTATTATTATTATTAATTAGTGGGAAAAATTACTCTAGGTAAACCAAATATTGTAATTTTAGGATAATTGTGAGGAAGCTTTATAGCTTTGTTGATAGCAGAGTTCTCACTTCATCAGGTAGCCCTTTAAACCTTAGAGAAAAAAAAAAAACGAGCTGTTTTAGTTGCTAATAATCCTGTACTTAAAGCTTCTAGCAGCAGAAAAGTAGGAATTTTTTTTTCTTTCAGGATCTGCAGTCTCTATGCACCTTAACACCATAGGTCTAACTAAAAAGAAAATCTTATATTCAGTCTCCCTTGCCTCTCTTTCCTTCCTTCCTTGTCCAACTACTACCTGGAACTTCCTCCTTCTAGCCTTCATTTATTCACTCATTCATTCCATATTTATTATGAATCTATCATGTATATAATCTTATCAATTACTTCTGCTACTCTCTGACGCACATTCCATGTTTTCTCATTTTTTGTGATCTTAATTGTATTTAATGTAATTTTTATTGTATGTAATTTTGAGTATTTAATGGAATTTTATACATCAAACACTTTCTCAAGTGCTAAGTTGTTACATTGTCTCTAACACCAAAGTTACTTACAATAAAATGTCATTGTAAGTCATTTCTATTCATGAACTAATTTAAACAATAATTTTATTTACCTAAAACCAAAAACCATAATTGCATGTAAAAGGACAATTAGATGCCTTTCCTATAAGATCAGTGATAAAGCAAGTCTGTCCATTATCACTTTTCTTTTTTTTTTTTGATAGACTGGTGAAAATGCTAGTTATTATAATAAAAGAAGAAAAAGAAATTGAAGGAAGAGGTATAGGCAGAGGGGGGAAAATTCACTTATTATAAATTAAATGATGGCTTACTTAAAAAATCCTAGGTCAGCTAAATATAATTGATATATTTGATAATTTTAGCCAAGTCCCTGGATATTAAAAAAATCCACATAAGTTACCAGGATTTTCTGTATCTTGCAAAAACGCAGAAATAGAAAGAGAAGTTTCATCTAAAATAACTACAGAATTTAAATATATTTGTGATTCTACCTACTAAGATACACACAGGAAATATATGACTACAACTATACTACACACTTTATGGGAATAAAGCTATATCTAAATAATTGGAAGATATTCACTGCCAATGAGTGGGTGTATCAGCAAGCACCCCAGCATCCCCAGAGTGGCTGCCAACCCAGGTTCTTAGATCTGCTTTTCAAAAGGAAAGCAACTCAAAATGGGTTAACAAGCTTACTTTAATCAAACAAACATATATTACCTAGTTCAGGGGGAAAAGGTCAGCACCCTGAATTTCAGAGTTACAGAACTTACAGATCAAATAGACAGGCTTCCAAACTGTCCAACCATTATATCAATACCAAATCACAGTTACCAGAGAGGGAAGCATCAACATCTGGGTTTTCAAAGCCGGGGGGCTCTCAACAACAGCTTCCCAGAGTCTCATCTGGTCAAATCACACAACACTTCTCAAAGTGAGCCCCAAAGCAAAGCCTCTCCTCAGGGTTTATATAGCCTTCTCCTGGCTCAGAGAATGTAACAACCTTCTGGACCCACTGCCCAATCACAAAGTATCAAGGTGTGGGCTTTCCTGAAAAACAAGCCTCCCACCATAAGCTCCAGGTGCACTTAAGCTAGGGGCAGGGAAGATCTTCAAATTTGCATTTCCATTACAGTGGGTCAAGCCAATATGATAAAAATTATAATACTACTTAACTTTATTTATTCAGTGGCATTCCAATCAAGATATTACAGGAATGCTTTATAGATCTAAGGGAAAATCTCATCTGGAGAAACAAAAAGTCAAGGATCTCAAAGGAAGTAATGAAAAAATAAAAAGTGGGAAGGAAAGTTTCCTAGTAGTATTGAATCTCAAAATATGCTTCAAAACAGTAATCATCAAAACAGTTTGATACTGATAAAGAAAGAGAGAAGTTAATCAGCTAGACAGATTTGGCACATGATATGTAGAAGGAAACAAATGTCCTAGTGTTTGGTAAGCCCAAGGACCTATCAATAAGTTTTAAGAACTCACTATTTTACATAAAATTCTGGGAAATCTAGAAAGAAGTCAGGAAGAACTTTATAAACCAATACCTCACACCATATACTAAAGTAGGTGCATGAATTAGAAATAAGTATAAAATTGCAAACAATTTAGAGGAACAAGGGGGAAAAAATAACCTTTCAGATCTAGGGATAGAAGAGTATTTGACAAAACAAGGGATCCTAGAAGATTCAATGGAAAAATGGATTATATAAAATTTTAAAGGTTTTACTAATTTTTACTAATGCTTCTAAATTGATAAGGAAACAGTTAATTGGGGGAAACATTGTTACAGTAATTTTCTCTTCTAAAGGTTCCCTTTTACAAGTTACTTTATAAGGAACTGAATCAAATTTATAAGAATAAAAGTCATTCCTCAATTAATAAATTGTCAAAGAATAAAACATGCAGTTCTCAAAGGAACAAATCCAAGCAACAAATAAGCTTTTAGTAAGTGCCCACTGTGCGCTAGACACCATGCTAAAAACTGGGAATATACAGGGAAAGAGAGCCTCTCTTCAATGAACTTATATTTTGATAGGGGAGGACAATACACAAAAGGAAGTTGGAAGGCAAAGATGAGGGTGGGATGGAATAGGTAACTCTCTTGGGATCTTTGCAGAGAAAGTCCTTGAGGAGAATCAGGAGGGTAGCCAGAAGAATGAAGACATTGATGATGTCAGTATACTCATTAAAATAGATGTTCTTTTGAGGAGCTAACCTGTAAGAATGAGGAGCTACTGGGGCTGTGTACACATCCAGAATGTGAAATCTAAGCTATCAATATGAGAAAAAGGAATCCTAATCATTAATAATTTGAAGTATAGATGAAAGTAATTCTAAAATTTCCTATTTTACCTATAAGATTGACAAAGTTGAAGGATAATAATAAATGATAGACTGTGGATAAAGTCATATTAATGCACTGTTGGTAGAATTGAGAATTGGCTCTACCTTTCTGGAAAGCCATTTAAAATCACATACAAAAAGTTATTACTCTTTTGATCTAGTGATAGCACTATTAGGTCTATATCGCTGAAGAGATTTTTAAAAGGTGGGAAAGAACCTTTCATATAAAAATAGATATAGAAGTGTTTTGTTGATATTTTGGTACGGATAAAGACTGTTAATTAAGGTTGTACTCATTAATTGGGGAAATGATGAAGAAATCATCATAGATAGATAGAGAAATAGATGGATACATAGATAATGTAATAAATTATGAGAGCTGTGGTTCATAGGAACTTTGGAAACAGAAGAACAATGTAGACAATTACAACATTGTGAAAACAACTTTAAAAGACTCAAGAACTCTGACCAATGCAATGACAAACCATGATTCCAAGGTATTGATTATGATGCATGCTATCCACCTCCTGACAGAGGGATGTTGAGCTCAGGGTCCAGAAAGAGACATCTTTTTTTAATTAATCTTTATTTATTTTTAATTTTCAACATTCATTTCCACAAGATTTTGAGTTACAAATTTTTCCCCATCTTTCCCCTACCCCCACCCCAAGATAGCAAGCCTACTGAATACCTCTTCCCCCAATCTACTCTCTCTTATATCCTCCCCCATCCCCACCCCTAACTTTCTAGTAGGGCAAGATGGATTTCTATACCCCAGTGCCTGTATATCTTATTTCCTAGTTACATGTAAGAAACAATTTTTTTAAACATTTGTCTTTAAAACTTTGATTTCTAGATTCTTTCCCTTCTTCCCTCCTCACCCAGCCCCACTGGGAAAACAAGCAATTCAATATAGGTTGTACATGTGTAGTTACACAAAACATTTCCATGGTAGTTATATTGTGAAAGATTAACTACATTTCCCTCCATCCTATCCCACTCCGAACTTATTCTATTTTCTACTTTGACCTTGTCCCTTTTCTTTTTTTACCCAAATGCTTTATTAACTTCTGGTTTACATCATTCATTTCTGTCAGATTTTGAGTTACAATTTTTCCCCATTTTCCCTACCCACCAACCCAGAATAACAGTCATACGGGGTATCCCCTCATCCAATCTGCTCTCTCCCATCTCTTCTCCCATACCCCCTTCAACTTTTCCAATAGGGTGAGATGAATCTCCATGCCCCATTGCCTGCACATCTTATCTCCCAATTATATGCAAAATAGTATTAATCATAGTATTTATATATATATATATTTTTTAAAATTGATTTTAAAAGGAAGATAAGCAACTCAGTATATGCTGTACATGTGTAGCTATGCAAAACATTACCCTAGTAGATATATTGTAAAAGACTATGTTTCCCTCCCTCCCATCCCAACTTCCACCTTGTCCACTCCCCATCTTGATCCTGCCCCTTTTCAAAAGTGGGTGCTTCCAACATCCCTCCCCCATAGCCTGCTGTCTCCTCCACCACCTTCCCCCATCCCCCTTTTATCCTCCTCCTGTTCCACGCTTTGATCCTCTTTGCCCCCAAAATAGGAGTCTATTAATGTTGCATTTTTCTGTTTATTTTGTTTCCTTTGCCTAGGCATGTTGACACTAAATTACTTGACTTTGGGGCTTGTTGCCACAGTATGCCTTTGCCACCAGCCAGGGTAACTTCCGTCCCAAATGTTGGGGTTTTCTCAGCTGCCTGAGGTATTAGTTGGGTGGCCTCTGTGAAGCCTCCACACACTCTGGCACAAGCTGGGCACACACCCCAAGACCTTCACCCCAGACTGCAATCCAGATCCAAGAAGGGTAAAGCAAGAGTGGTTCCCCCACAGACTGGTTGCAGGGTTCCCCTACAGTTCACAGGCCAAGAGCTGAAGCTGCAATGCGGCAACATGATGCAAGCTGCACTGGCTTCTCAGCAGCTTCTGGACCCCAGGGGAAGAAGCTGAGGTATTCTCCCAACCAGTCCCAAAGTCCATAGGGCATTAACCTCTCACTTTGCTGCCACAGCTCCTGGTATTCTGGGGTCCCTCCATCCAGCTGCTGGTCGGCCTGCCCTCAGGCTAAAACCGAGTCTCACGTGGGCCTGGCCAGAAAGCTGCGCTGGCAGCTCACAGAGCACTACGCTGGTGGTTCCCAGAGCACTGCACTAACTGGTTCCTGCTGGGCTGCTCAGCTGTCTTCAGAGGGAGGTTAGCTTCCCTGTGTCATTTTGTGGGTTCTGGAGCTCCAGAGGTGGTTCAGAGTCCCCCTTTTACATATATATATATATATATATATATATATATATATATATATATATATATATATATTTTTGCTTTTTGGAGGGCAATTGAGGTTAAGTAACTTGCCCAAAGTTACACAGCTAGGTTTTTGTTTGTGTGTGTGTTAAGTGTCTGAGGCTGGATCTGAACTCAGGTCCTTCTGACTCCAGGACCAACGCTTTACTCACTGTGCCACCTAGCCGCCCCTTTACATAATTTTTAAGTGGTGTGGGTTGGAGCTTCTTGGAAGTGCTGTTTCTAATCAAAAGACATATTTTTAAACATGACCAATGCAGAAATTTGTTTTATTCCATTTTTTTTCTTTTTCTCTTTGAGAGTGGCAGGGAGGAGGTTAGAAGGGAGGAAGAAAAAAATAGATCTCTATAATCGGAAAGCATTTAATTTGTTTAAATATAACTATTTTAATGCTCTGGATAAGCCCCTGTATTTTAAATTCCTACTGCTTAAATCATAGATTTAACAGGTTACATATATGTAGCAGAGAGAAGGCTAGTCTTGCATTAGGAAGATCTACCTGGACCTTCCTTTCATAAAGACACTGGCTGTGTGGCCACAGGCAAGTTATTTAACCTCTCAATGCCCCCAGCAATTCTACAAGACTATAAATTCTCTGAGTGGCATATCAGCATAGGAAGGTACAATCAGATAAAATCTGAAGTCTGGACCAAAAATAATCAACCTAGTTATTCTCATAAAATATGCTCCAGGCCATCAGCAGAGTAGTAACAGAAGACATCCTAGTCAATTCAATTCAACAAATATTTATTAAGTACATAAGAGTTTGAACTATAGGCCTATTCGTGGAATCCAAGTCAAGAGGTATAAATAATGTGGCAACTATTTGGACATAACCCCAAAATTGCTTTCCAGAATGCCCACACCAATTAATTGACAATAATAGGTAACTGATTATTAAAAAACAAAGATGAAATAACCCTGGTCTTCATGGATCTTACATTTTACTATGAAAGCAAAATGTATACACAAGTAAGTAAATAAAAAGTTATTTAAAGTTGGAGAGAATGCTAATAACTGGGGGGAGTCACATTCTTTAAAAACTCCCTTTAAAAGATGTTGCTATACTAATTACATGGAGCACCACACACTACAAAGTCTCTTCAATGGATACTATTAAAATGAGAAAGAGATGAGTTTAACCATATGTACTTGAAAAATAAATTGTATAAAACATATTTATTGCCCAGATTATGTCATACAGCTGGACGAATAGTAGTTTGAGTTAATCTATCTTGTGTGTATGTGAGTGTGTGTGTGGGTGTGGGTGTACATGACTGGAGCTGCAGAACTTTGAATTGCATTTGGAAAAGAGCACAGAATTCATATTTATAATGGGTATCCTATTTCCTGGCTTCTTAATGGGTCATGGAGGGGGTGGAGAAAGGGAGAGAATTTGGAACTGAAACAAAAATAAGGAAGGAAGGAAGGGAAGGATGAAGGAAGGAAGGAAGGAAGGAAGAATGGCAGAGAGGAATGAAAGGAAGGAGGGAGGAAGGAAGCAGGGAAGAAAGAACATAGAAGATTCAGTGATTGCCAGCTATCTGTTTTTCCAAACAGCTCTCTATTCAATACCAATTCTCTGCCAACAATGTTCTATGTCTTCTAATCAGAAAGTGTCATGATCTTGGAAGAATCAAAATACAAATCATCCAAAGAGAAATAAAAAGGTACATGGTTAAGTTTAGGGCTGCATCATGTTTCCAACAATGGCTTCTACATCAGAAGGTTTTAAGAGATATCATCAAGGAAATATATTACCAGAAAAGTATATTGGAAAGTCACAAAGTGAGAGGGACAAACAACTGAAGGATAGTCTAAATGCTAATCCATTAACATCAAGAAAGTAAAAGAACCTGAGGAAATTTGGAAGTATGTTAACTGGATCCTCTGGAAAATTGTGGACAAAAGACACAAGCATCCCACAGGATGGGAAAATGTGGAGAGGCATCAATGCACCCTAGTCTAGAGAGCCCCTGTATCACTGAGATGACAAATCCTTCCAAGTATCTGAATACCATTTCATTAATTTCATTTCAAGTAGTTGGCTTCTAAAAGCTTTATAGTTCTTCTTATCATTCATTTTGTTGGAAACATGAAGAAAATTGAACCCCTATAATATTTACTAAAGGAAAAATGACTATCATCCAAAACTATACATGTCTGCATTGTGCACATGACAGCCATTTATTAATTTATTATTGTGCCAGGCACTGAGCTAAGTGCTTTAAAAATATTATTTCATTTGATTTTATCAACAACCCTGGGAGGTAGGTGATCTTATTATCCCCAGTTTATAGATGAGGAAACTGAGGCACAGAAGGTTAAGTGACTTGCTCAGGGTCACATAGCTAGTAAAAGTGTGAACTCAAATTTTAATTTGGGCTTTCTGACTCCAAGTTCAGTGTTCTCTTCCCTGCCACCTGGCTGTTAAAGACACGCATGATTTGAAATGGATGTGGCTGATTATGTGACAAGGGCAGACCAACAGACATAGAGTCTGAGTATTGTGTCTGAAGTGCTGAGATATTAAAAGAAGCAGAGGAAAGTTTCCAAACCAACTTTCTTTTTGACTAACATTATAAAATAAATGTACAATCCACGATGGTGTTGGGGATAGGGAGCCAAGCAACATCACTCCCAATTTTATGGGGCAGGTATAATAATCCTGATGGATTTTGTGACCCAGAAGTGTCATGGCTGTTAGAAATGTCACTTAGAAGATCATTTGCAATTTTGACCATATTCAGGATTTCTTAGCCTGGCATCATCTATAACCAAAGACATTTTCCCTAAGTCTGCTATTAATGTCTTTCTCTACTAATAACTCCTAGAACTTTGTGTTCCTTCTGTTTGTATTTTAATAGTGTCTAATGGAGTCAGACGACACTTTCACATTTCATCAGTGGTGATTTATCTAATTCACAATATACTTAAATGAAACATCCTTAGTTATTTATTTAATGAGTTATTTAAGCTATTTAAATGAGCTAATTACTTATAGCATCCATTTTGATCAATAGATGACAAACTTTCCTAGTACTAGTGAGTTTGAGGAAGAAGTTGCTGAGTAATAATGGTAAGGAATGGCTGTTATTAGAGTGTTTAAACAAATAGAATAGAGCTTCTATCTGATGCAGGATGGTTAGAATAGGCCCTCCTCTGGGAGTCTGAGTAGGGTAGGGATATATATATATATATATATATATATATATATATATGTATGTATGTATATATATGTATGTATGTATGTATGTATGTATGTATATATACACATATATATATATTATTTTTATTTTTTAATTAGTTTATTAGTTTAGTTTCAGTTAACAAGATTCATTTCCATAGTTCCTTGATTTTCAAATTAACTTTACTTCCCTCTCCCCTCCCCCCACAACAGCATATAGTCCAGTATAAGATCTGCAAATACATTCATATTAGACATTATTCCAATTACAAAGGTGTATTGCACTAGGTGGGATGAAAGATGGTAAAGAAGAAATAAAACCAAACAGTGAAAAGAAAAAGATCATTTAGTTTGCTTCAATCAGGATTCAGGCTCAGTTCTTTCTAGTTATATCTCTGGATGGCGCATTTCTCTCTTTCTTGAGTCTTTCCAGAATGACTTGTATCACTGCTTTGCTGAAAAGAGTCCAGTCTGTCATAATTGGTGATTGTATCCAAATTTCTTCTGCTTCTACTCTTCTCACTCAGGATCAGTTTGTATAAGTTTCTCCAGGTAATTATGAAATCCATCACCTCCTTGTTTCTTATAGCACAATAATATTCCATTACATTCATATACCTCAACTTGTTGATCCATTCCCCAATTGATGGGCACCCCTTTAGTTTCCAATTCTTTGCAACTACAAAAAGTGCTGCTATAAATATTTTTGTACATATGGGTCTTTTTCCCACTTCTGTGATCTCTTTGGGATATAACCCTAGAAGTGGTATTGTTGGGTCAAAGGGTATGAAATTATTTATAAACCGTTGGGCATAATTCCAGATTGCTCTCGAGAATGGTTGGATAAGTTCACAACCCCACGAGCAATGTATTAGTGTTCTAATTTGTCCACATCCTCTCCAGCATTTGTCACTTTCTTGTTTTTTCATCTTAGCCAATCTGACTGGAGAGATGTGATATCTCAGAGTTGTTTTGATTTGCATTTCTCTAATCAATAGTGATTTAGAGCATTTCTTCATATGTTTATGGATATCTTTAATTTCTTTCTCTGAAAACTGCCTATTCATATCCTTTGACTATTTATCAATTGTGGAATGACTTGTATTCATATAGATTTGGCTCAATTCTCTATAAATTTTAGAAGGGAGTCCTTTATCAGAGACACAAGTTGTAAAAATTATTTCGGAGGGCGGAGCCAAGATGGCAGAGTAGAAACTGCTCATCCAAGCCACTCTGCCCCCAGATTCCCCCCAAACTATGTAAAAGGGGACTCTGAACAACTTCTGGAGCCCCAGCACCCACCGAACGACAAAGAGAAGCTAACCTCCCACTGAGGAAAGCCCAGCAGCCCTGCAGGAAGGACCAGTGGAGGGGTCTGGGAGCTGGCAGCGCGCAACTCGCAGAGCCCAGGAAGCTGAGCCAGGCTGAGCCCAGGTCCCTGTGAGCCGAAGTTTTAGCCCAAGGGCGGCAGGGCTAGCAGCCAGCTGGAGGAACCCCAGAACACCAGCAGCCACAGCGACTCCAGAATTATCAACATAGACATGCCTAGGACAAAGTAAGAGGTTAGTGTCCTATGGACTTTGGGACCTGTTTTGGGGGAAATGTGTTGGCTCCCTCCCCTGGGGGCTAGAAGCCACTGAGGAGACATGCTATTTTGAAGTTTTCAGAGGCAGCTCCAGCTCTTGGCCTGAAATTAATTGTAGGGAGATCCAGCGATCACTCTTGGGGGGTAATCACTCTTGCTTTAAACTCCCTAGATCTGGATTGTGATCTAAGGTGGAAGTAGTGGGTGGGTTTACAGCTTGCCAGAAACAGAAGTTGCCCCCCACACGTATGGGACGAAAATTCCACTATCTGGCCTTAAAGCCATAGTGTGGCAACAAGCCCAAAAGTCAGGTAATCAAGTGGCAACATGCCAAGGCAAAGGAAACAGAAAAATGCAACCCTAGACTCCTATTTTGGGGGCATAGAGCGGGAAAAGGACTGTGAGGTCAGAAGTCCTGCTCCAAAAGCCCCAGGGGAAAACATGAGTGGGGTGCAGGCCATAGAGGACCTTAAGAAGGACTTTAAAAATCAAATAAGAGAAGTGGAGGAAAAATTGGAAAGAGAAATGAGAAGGATGCAGGAAAGTATGAAATGAGGGTCAACAGCCTGACTGAGGAAAACAACACCTTAAAAAATAGACTAACTCAAATGGCAAAGGAGCCCCAAAAGGGCAATGAGGAGAAGAACGCCTTAAAAAGTCGAATTTGCCAGATGGAGAAAGAATCTCAAAAGTTCACTGAGGAGATTCATTCCTTCAGAGTTAGACTGGAGCAAATGGAAGCTAATGACTTTATGAGAAATCAAGATGCTGTTAAGCAGATCCAAACAAATGAAAGATTAGAAGGCAATGTGAAATATCTCATGGGAAAAACCACTGACCTGGAAAATAGATCCAGAGAGATCTTAAAATTATTGAGACCCGAAAGCCATGATCAAAGAAAGAACCCAATAATTTTTAAATTGTCTCTCCTGGATCTATTTTCCAGGTCAGTGGTTTTTCCCATGAGATATTTCACATTGCCTTCTAATCTTTCATTTGTTTGGATCTGCTTAACAGCATCTTGATTTCTCATAAAGTCATTAGCTTCCATTTGCTCCAGTCTAACTCTGAAGGAATGAATCTCCTCAGTGAACTTTTGAGATTCTTTTTCCATATGGCAAATTCGACTTTTTAAGGCATTCTTCTCCTCATTGCCCTTTTGGGCCTCCTTTGCCATTAGAGTTAGTCTATTTTTTAAGGTGTTGTTTTCCTCAGTCAGGCTGTTGACCCTCATTTCATACTTTTCCTGCATCCTTCTCATTTCTCTTTCCAATTTTTCCTCCACTTCTCTTATTTGATTTTTAAAGTCCTTCTTAAGGTCCTCTATGGCCTGCAACCCGCTCATCTTTTCCCCTGGGGCTTTTGGAGCAGGACTTCTGACCTCACAGTCCTTTTCCCGCTCTATGCCCCCAAAATAGGAGTCTAGGGTTGCATTTTTCTGTTTCCTTTGCCTTGGCATGTTGCCACTTAATTGCTTGACTTTTGGGCTTGTTGCCACACTATGGCTTTAAGGCCAGATAGAGGAATTTTCGTCCCGAACGTGTGGGGGGCAACTTCCGTTTCTGGCAAGCTGTAAACCCACCCACGACTTCCACCCTAGATCACAATCCCGATCCAGGGAGGTTAAAGCAAGAGCGATTACCCCCCAAGAGTGATCGCTGGATCTCCCTATAATTAATTTCAGGCCAAGAGCTGGAGCTGCCTCTGAAAACTACAAAATGGCATGTGTCCTCAGTGGCTTCTAGCCTCCAGGGGAGGGAGCTGACACATTCCCTAAATACAGGACCCAAAGTCCATAGGACACTAACCTCTTACTTTGTCCTAGGCATGTCTATGTTGATAATTCTGGAGTCGCTGTGGCTGCTGGTGTTCTGGGGTTCCTCCAGCCGGCTGCTGGCCCTGCCGCCCTGGGGCTTATACCTCGGCTCACAGGGACCTGGGCTCAGCTCGGCTTGGCTTCCCGCGCTCTGCGCGCTGCGTGCTGCCAGGTCCCAGACCGCTCCGCTGGTCCTTCCTGCAGGGCTTCTGGGCTGTCCTCAGTGGGAGGTTAGCTTCTCTGTGTCGTTCTGTGGGTGCTGGGGCTCCAGAAGTTGTTCAGAGTCCCCTTTTACATAGTTTGGGGGGAATCTGGGGGCAGAGTGGCTTGGAAGAAGTGTTTCTACTCTGCCATCTTGGCTCCACCCCCCCGCTTCACTAATTTTCCCAAATAGTTTGTAGACTATTGGAATCAATCGTTCTTTAAATGTTTGGTAGAATTCACTAGTAAATCCATCTAGCCCTGGAGATTTTTTCCTAGGGAGTTCATTGATGGCTTGTTTGATTTCTTTTTCTGAGATGGGGTTATTTAGGTAATTCACTTCCTCTTCAGTTAATCTGGGCAACTTGTGATTTTGTAAGTATTCATCCATTTCACTAAGATTATCATATTTATGTGCATACAAGTGGGAAAAATAATTTCTCATTATTTTTTTTTATTTCCTCTTCATTGGAGGTAGAGTCACCCTTTTTATTTTTGATACTCATAATTTGGTTTTCTTCTTTCTTTTTTTTGTATCATATTGACTAAGGGTCTATCAATTTTGTTGATTTTTTCACAAAACCATCTCTTAGTTTTATTTATTAATTCAATAGTTTTCTTAATTTCAATTTTATTAATCTCACCTTTGGTTTTCAATATTTCTAATTTAGTACTAAATTGGAGATTTTCAATTTGTTCTTTTTCTAGCTTTTTCAATTGCACGTCCAATTCATTGACCTCCCTTCTCTCTGCTTTAATTAAGTATGCACTCAGGGATATAAAATTTCCCCTGGGAACTGCCTTTAGTGCATTCCATAGATTTTGGTATGTTGTCTCATTATTATCATTCCCTTGAATGAAATTATCGATTGTTCCTATAATTTCTTGTTTGACCCACCAATTTTTTAGGATTAAATTGTTTAATTTCCAATTAGTTTTTAGTCTATCTCTCCATGGCCCTTTACTGCATATAATTTTTATTACATCATGATCTGAGAATGATGCATTTAATATTTCTGCCTTTCTGCACTGGATTGTGAGGTTTTTATGCCCTAGTACATGGTCCATTTTTGAGTATGTTCCATGCACTGCTGAAAAGAAAGGAAATTCCTTTTTATCCCCATTCAGTTTTCTCCAGAGATCCATCATATCTAGTCTCTCTAAGATTCTATTCACCTCCTTAACTTCTTTCTTGTTTATTTTGAGGTTAGATTTATCGAGTTCAGAGAGGGGGAGATTAAGGTCCCCCACTATTATAGTTTTGCTATCTATTTCTTCCTCTAATTCCTTCAACTTCTCCACTAGGAATTTGTATGCTATACCACTTGGTACATATATATTAAGTAATGACATTGCCTCATTCTCGATGGTGCCTTTTAGTAGGATATAGTTTCCTTCCTTATCTCTTTTAATTAGATCTATTTTTGCTTTTGCTTTATCTGAGATAAGTATTGCTACCCCTGCTTTTTTTACTTTAGCTGAGGCATAATAAATTCTACTCCAACATTTTACCTTTACCCTGTGGGTATCCCTTTGTTTCAAATGTGTTTCTTGCAGACAGCATATTGTAGGATTATGGTTTTTAATCCATTCTGCTATCCACCTCTGTTTTATGGGAGAGTTCATCCCATTCACATTCACAGTAATGATGACTATCTGTCTCTTCCCCTCCATCCTATTCCCTCCCCTGTTTATGTTTTTGTTTCATCCTTCTCCCTTCCCCTCCTTGAAGTTTTCCCGTTTGACCGCCCCCTCCCTCAGTGTTCCCACCCAGTGATCCCCCTTCTTAACCTACCCTCTCGCCTTACTACTGTTTCCCTCCCTTCTAAGGCCCCTTTAGTCTCCTATTTTTCACCCCCCCCTTACCCTTCCACTAGCTATAGGACTCAATAAGTTTTTATACTTATCAGAGTAAAGTACTCCCCGTTTGATTCCAAACCAATGAGAGTAAATTTCAAACAGTGCTCCTCTCCCTCCCTCCTTTTCCTCTATTTAATCAATTTATGTGTCTACTCACATTAGAATCTTAAACTTCACTGATTAAGTTGATCCCTCTTTGAACCAGAACCTGTGAGAATAGTGTTTAAATGATGTTCCTCTCCCTCTTTCTTTCCCCTCTTCTATAGTGTGTTTTAATGCCTCTTCAGATGACATATTTTACCTTTTCTTATCTCATCCTTTCCTTTTTCCCATTACAGTCCCTTTGATCCCCTTAATAGTTTTTTTTTTATTTTTTAGACTTCAGGTTAGTGTATTCATACCGACACCCTCTATCGAAGTATAACCCTTTTGAAGGTCATGATAATCATAATGATTTTGAATATTGACAGTTATCAGCTCCACATAAAGGGATGTGAACATTTTGCTCTTGTTGCATCCCAATTAATGAGCATGTGTTTGTGAGTGTGGATGTGTGCACTTATGCATGTGTGAGTCTGTGTTTCTCTTGTTTACCTTTTTATGTCTTTCTTGAGTCTTGTAATTGGAGATCAAATTTCCATTGAGCTCTGGATTTTTCTTCAGGAAAGTCTGAAAGTCTCTTATTTCATTAAACGACCATCTCCTTGCCTGAAAGATTATGCTCAGTTTTGCTGGGTAGTTAATCCTTGGTTGTAGTCCTAGCTCTCTTGCCCTATGAAATATCAAATTTCAGTCCCTCTGCTCTTTTAATGTAGAAGCTCCCAGGTCTTGTGTGATCCTAACTGTAGTTCCTCGATATTTGAATTGTTTCTTTCTGGCTGCTTGTAGAATTTTTTCTTTAATCTTGTAATTCTGGAATTTGGCTACTATATTTCTTGGAGTTTTCAGCTTGGGATCTCTCTCAGGAGTAGTCTGGTGAATTCTGCCGATAGCTATTTTATCTTCTGATTCCAGGACCTCAGGACAGTTTTCTTTGGCAATCTCTTGGACGATATTGTCTAGGCTGCTTTTTTCATCACGGCTTTCTGGTAGACCAATAATTCTTAGGTTGTCTCTCCTGGATCTGTTCTCTAGGTCAGTTATTTTTCCAGTGAGATATTTTAAATTTTCTTGCAATTTTTTGATCATCTTGTTTTGTTTGATTGACTCTTGCTGCATCATAGAGTTCTGAGTTTCAGTTTGATTGTTTCTAATTTTTTAGCGAATTATGGTCTTCAGCTAGTTTTTTAAGTTCCTTTTTTAGGGAGGTATTTTCTCCAATTGCTTCACTGAGACGTTTTTCCAGGTTGGTCACTGCCTCCCTGATTTGGTCTTTCAAAACTTTCTTAAGCTCCTCCAGGAATGCTATTTGGGCTTGAGATCAGATCATGTTTCCTTCTGTGGTCTCAGGTTTGGGTAGAGAGTCTATATTGTCCTGTGTATTTGGTTGTTCATGCCCTGCATAGTAAACTCGAATAGACTTTCTTGCCTTCCCCTTCTCTTTCTCAGCTTCCTTCTTTCGCATTGTGACTTCCTGTTTCTTAGTTTCTCAGGCTATGAGTTTAGGGCCTGATCCTTGACTTTGAATACCTCTGGGTGGCTAGTTTATGGCTAAGTCAGGGAAGTCAGTGAGGAATGTAGATGTGTAGGTGGGGGTGCATCTGACCACTTTAGATTTCTTCCTCTATACCCCAGGGCTATGAGTAGGCTTTTGTTGGTGAGGTGAGGTGGAGCTTGTTGGGACACCTCCCTCTCTTCTCTTCAGACTCCTGGCTGTCTCAGTTACACCCCTTCTTGGAGACTCTCAAACCTGGGGCTATTTCCATTAACTTGGGATTTCAGTCTGGGTGGGAGACTTATCTTTGGGTTTTCTACTTCACGAAGGAGGGATGGGAGGACAGGGGAAATACTTTGCCATTCCAGCCCCTGTATTATACAGGCTGGCAGTTTCCAGTCTTCCAGGCTGGGGGCTGAGTGCAGCTGGAGAAGCAGCTCTCTCCCCTGGGGGCCCAACTCTCCTACCTGGCTCCAATGTCCCCTCCTGTCTTCGAGATGACTGTGATTAGTCCTTGGTAAGTCTGCAGGCTTGGGCTTTTTCTCTCTCTGGTGTAGTCTGCTTATCTGCTCTTAGGTCTGAGCTGTGCAGACCCCACATGCTCTGCCCTCGTCCTGTCTGGACACACTGGGCAACCTCCTGGGCTGGACTCTGACACATTCTGTCTTCCAGTGGGCTCCATCACTCCAGAATCTGCTCAGATTCACCCTTTGAGACTAAGTGACCGAGCAGCTCAGCGAGGTTATTGCTTCCTTTCCACCATCTTGGCTCCTCCCCTCTTTTCCTGACAGGAGGTGGTGGCCACGGGGCTGAAGGGGTGGCAGCGCTTTCCCCTCTCCCCGGCTCTCCTCTTCCTCCTAGGGTTATATATAAAGGTCCTCAAGAGGAAGAATTGCTTCAAATTCATGATGATTTCAGGGAAAATCTTTCTAACAATTAGAACTGCCTAAAAGTGGAACCATCTGTAAAGAGCTGGTGGGTGACTTTTCTCAGGAAGAGTTGGACATGATAATCTTTCAGCTAAGAGGCAGGTAGACAGTGCAGTGTATAGAATGCTAGACAGAGTCAGTTAAGATCTGAATTCAAATCCTACCTCAGATACTTACTATCTTTGTGACTCTGGGCAAGTCACAGGTGGGGTTAAAACCACCCCATTTGGTTCTTCTGTCTTGACTAGTTGACAACATTTTTGAAGAGCAAGGCCTATAAAAAAAGGATTTAAGGTGGACTGGATACTGTGAGCTTCAGTGTGGAACAGGAACTGCATGGAGAGCTGGACAAGGAGCTGGGAGCTATCTGCCTTTGAACCCAGGTGACAGTTTGGTAAATTCAAGTAGGAGATGGGACTATGGAAGGGAAACCATGAAAGCTGAAAGCCTGCCTCAGGTCAAGATGAAAAGACCCCTTTATGAATACTGAGTAGTGACTGACCCTGATGTGAGATTTTGCTTTGGGACTCACTTTTGGAAGAGTCCTGTGATTTGGCCAGATAAGACTCTGGGCACCCACTGAGGCCTCCACCCCAGGCTTTGAAAACCCAGATGCTGGTGCTTCTCTCTCTGGTAACTAACTACATATGGACCACAGTCAGACAGGTGGAAGCCCTGTCTGCTGAATTGTGTTATTTTCTGTTGAGTAGTAACTGATGGAATTGTAATTTATTTGTGATTTTTACTTTGTGTTTGAATTAAGAACTCTGATTGACTAAATGAAGGTACTAACCAGGGGTGGAGTACTTTGACTTTTGTATTTTGTGTCCCTTAAGGAGGCAAACCTCCTTAATGACGATTGAATTATTGAGTAAGGAGGCAAGCCTCCCTAAGGATGATTGAATGACTGAGTTATTAAATGACTGTACTTTGTTGAAAACTATTGTGACCACTTTGGTGAAAACTATGTGGCCATTTTAGTGATAAGTCATTGTGAATGCTGGATTTTGCTTTTCTGTGATAAGTTGTAATATTGTGAATGTTGTACCTTCATTTTCTGTGAATGTTTCACTATGATTTTCTTTATCTATAAAATGGGCATAATAATAACTTCTGTCTCTCAGGTTGTTGTGAGGATGAAATGAGATATCATTTGTAAAATGCTGTTTATTAGATACTTATTATCATTATTAAGGATTATGTCTCTCATCTAAAACAAATCCTCATTCCAAAAACCTTTCCAGTTACAAACCAGGATGACTCCTAGGCCTCAAGCCTTTGTCTAGAAATCTATACTAGTATGTGATTTGTTTTGATGATTGTTGGTTTTTTTTTTTTTATCTTCTCTGTTAGTCTCAGTTTCCATAGAAAACAAAAAGCTCCATGAGATTAAGAACAGTTAGTCCCTGATTTTTGGGACTAGGTCAGTGATTCCCTCTGTAATCATCCTAGCTCTCTGATTAGTCACATGCATACAACAGATGCTTAATAAATGTTACAACCAAATAAATAATAACTCTCATTGATGTATCACTTAAGAACTTACAAAAAGCTTTTCTCTCCACAAATTTTTGATGTATGAAGGACAAGTACTATAATTTTCATAATTTTACTACTGAAAGATATTTGAAGGATATGGAACAAAGAGAAGTAAGGTGACTTGGCTCAAGATGAAACCTACTTTGCCTATTCTGATGGGGTTTGTGGAGGCAGGGTTCACACAGATTTTTTTTTTTAATGCAAGAAATTATTTTGCTTAGTTTAATTAATTGGTCAGTTAGTAGGCATTAAATGTCTACTAAGACATTTGTGTTCAGCACGGGGTATACAAAAAGAAACACATCCTTGCCTTCAAAGGGCTTTTGGTTTAATTGAGAAGACAACATGCAAATACATGCAAAGTGAGTTATATGCAGGATAACTAGGAGAAAGAAGGTGTTGGAATTGAGAGGGGTTGGTGAAGGTTTCCTGTAGAAGGTGGAAGTTTAGTTGGGACTTAAAGGAATTCAAAAAGGTCAATAGTCAAAGAAAAGGATGGAGAGCATTACAGGCATGATGGCCAACCAGAGAAAATGCCTAGAGATGGGAGAAGGTATAGAAAAGCCAGGAGATCATTGTTACTGGATGGAATAGTGTATATTGGGGAAAATACTAGTAAAGTACTAGACAACTGGAAAGTTAGGAGGGGTCTGGGTTATGGAGGATTTTGAAGGCCAATGGAGCATTTTGTGTCTGATCCTCAAGGTAATAGAAAGCCACTGGAGTTAAATATTGGGTGGGGAAGGGAAGGTGTGGCATGATTGGACATGAGCTTTATGAAAATAATTTTAGTGACTGAATGGAGTATGGATTGCAATAGGGAGATACTTAAAGCAGGCAATTAAGCATATTTGTTATAATGGTTTTTGTTTTCTTTCTTTTGTCAATTAGAAGTGAGTAAGAAGTAGGGTAAGAAAAATTTTCAATCATTGAAAAAAAATCAATTTAATTTTAAAAAATTAAGTGACTTTCCTTGGGTCACAAAGTTAGTTATTATCAGTGCTTTTTTCAAAACAGCAAGCTGCTTCTCAGTTCTGGCTTCATCTGTTCTTTGCTGTCTGTGATCCCAGAAACTGCCAGGCAAAGAAACTCCTTCCTAGCCATGTTAAAAAATTCTGTAGATTCATAAATTCTTCAGAAGATGCCTAGTTGGCATTTGAATACATAGGAACTGAAATTTTATAAGCCTGAGTGACTATAGAAATATAAGGCAAGACATAAATGGATGAGTGCTTTGAGTTTTTTTTTAAATATAAATGAGAATTTATTAATTCAAAAGAGTAATATTTCTTTGAAAGAATCAAGAATCAACCTAGGAGGCTGTAAACCTCTTCCAATCATGCTGTCCCAATGCCCATAAAAATTTTTGGGACTACAACTGGAGAAGTATCTTAAACCAGAGTTTCTTACACTTTTTTCATGTCATGGTATCCCTTAACACTCTTGGTAAAGCTGTGGATCCCTTCTCAGAATAATATTTTTAAATGCACAAAATAAAATATATAGAATCACAAAGGAAACCAATTACATTGAATTAAAGTTGCATTTTTTCTCAACCAAATTCATGGACTTAATGAAATATATATATGGATCCACTGGGAATCTGGAGGCTTCAGGTTAAGAATTTGTCCTATAGAAGCTTCTGCACCTTCACTGGAAGCAAATATTAATTTGATTAAGTGAAGACATCCAAAATTCATTTTGAATTATGTCTGCTGAACACTGTGAGTAATCACTTTGGAAATTTTCATTCAAGAAAAAGATGCATCAATAAAGCAAAGAGATCAATTTTCTTCTGGGGCTTGTAAAATGTCTTCAGGCATTTCCAAAGGAGGCTTACACTGATGCAATACATGTATAACTACTCAGGGTTGTTGCTTTGAGGTAAATATTAATTTATTTGAATATATGTTCTGGTGTGTTTGCAAGAAATATCATCATTTTCCTCTAGAGACAAAATTTCAAATATTTTAACTCAAACTCAAAACTCAAAGACCTATCAGTCAATCATTTACTCAATATCTTTGATGTGCTAGGAATTGTTCTAAACAATGAAGTGACTAATCAATGAAAAGTAGCCCATTTGCTTAAGTGGATATCTTCAACCAAAATTTCCATTTTCAGAACACCATTTTGTTGAGATTGTAATGATCTTTTACTTCGATGGTAAAACTTCTTTACTAATTCGTGTAGGTTTTCTCACAAAATGTCTCATGAAGGGTAGGATGAGTTGAACTAATCAGAGTTTCTTTTGCCGTTTAAGATTTCCATTCCACTTTGGCCCCTTCTAGTCATTTCCCTGCTCCCTAAGAGGTTCCTACTTTTTGAAGTTTCCAGATAAGGGGTTTTAGGAATGATGATTATCACCTTGGAGTCAAACTTATTTCTGACAGTTGTTCAAATTATGGCAACCTGTGTAGCATTATTCACAAATACTGTTCCTGCCCCCAGTTGACCTCTTAAGTCCTTTGCATTTTGACTGACTTTTGCAGTTATTCACATTTGCTTTCTTTGAAGTCAGACTAAGAGTGGTTTTGATTATTTATTTATTTTAATTATCTAATTTCTAATCTCATTTTCAGGTTACATAAAATAGCTGAGCAGAAAAATATATTCAATAAAAGAAGCTATCTCCTGTTATTCCATATAATGTAAGATATTTTAGTAGTAAATGTGCAGAAAAAAAATTAAAACCCAGGAATTTTTTTTTTTGCTTTTTGCTTTTTGGAGGGCAATCAAGGTTAAGTGACTTGCCCAAGGTCACATAGCTATTTTTTTGTGTTAAGTGTCTGAGGCCAGATTTGAATTCAGGTCCTCCTGACTCCATGGCTGGTGCTCTATTCACTACACCACCTAGCCTCCCCAACCCAGGGAATTCTTAAATGTCATGCTCTACTGCAGATGAAACTATTCTCAGACAGCCATAGAAGATACCAGTAACAGTGAACTTGTATCTGTAAACATGGGTGGAATTCATAAAAATTTTTTAGACTCAATAGAATTTTGGCAAAGTGTACTGATTTTTCAAATTATGGATGAGATAGTTTTAAAGATAAAGTTTATCTTACTATGACTAAAATGAATAGGTAGTATTTGGGGTTATTTTTTTAAGTTGTTAAAATTTATTTTAAAAAAACCTGAAAGACATTTGAATTTTTTTCAAAATGTAATAAATCTTAATATTCTCATATAAAGATCTAGGTAAAATCCCTTTTAAGTGTAATTCTCAATATGATTTAGTTATTCAGCAAACTTCTTGTCCTTTCATTCCCCCTTCCTGTGAAGATCCTACTGTTCCTGAACATCTCCATTTATACGTTGTCATGAACTACCAACTCAAGATGTCCAAAGTCAGAGTCTTTATCAGCTACCCTCATCAAACTAATTCTTAACCTCAACTTCTTTTTCTCTGTTATGGTAATTCTTTTAGTGATCCAAATTCAAAACCCAAAGTCATCCTTATCCTTAATTTCCTGATCTGAGTCAGTGAGTTCATTTAATATTTTCTTTAAAAAACATCTGGTATTCTTTCACACCATTCCCAATGCCTTGTCCATGATCTTGCTACTTATGCCTCAATTACTACAACTACCACCTGCCTAGTTTCCTTGCTTTTGATCTGTCTTCCACCCAACCTCCTCTACCTCCTACTGTCAGTCTAATTTTCTTTACTCCTCTTTTCATAAAGGTGACATGTGGTAAAGTAAAAAGAACTCTGGTCTTTAAATCAGGAAAACAAGGGTTTGATTCTAGGATTTGACACTACAATGTCACATTGAAGAAATCACTACCTATCTGTACTTCACTTGATATCTTGCAAAATGAAAATGATGAGGTATTACTTCATAGGGTTACTGACAAAAATACTTTTTAAACTTTATTGAAATGCTATATCAAACTGACTCTTTCTTATCACACAACATCATTCTATATACATTGGCCAGATTTTCAAATACCTTTATATGAAAATCTACCTAATCAATTGTGTGGACAGCTAGGTGGCTCAATGGATGGAGTCCTGGGCCTGAGCTCTGGAAAACTCATCTTTCTGAATTCAAATCTAGCCTCAAACACTTACTAGCTATATGAACCTGGGCAAGTCATTTACTCCTGTTTGCCTTACTTTCTTCATCTATAAAATGAGCTGGAGAAGGAAATGGCAAACCACATCTTCACTAAGAATATCTCAAATGTGGTCATGAAGAGGTAGACACTATTGAACTACAACAATCAATCATATTAGTTGGATTTGATGCCATCATTATTTCCTGATCATGCCATGCCTAATCCCAATGCTATCTCTTTCCATTTATTAGTCCCCTTGCCTGGAATGTCTTTCATTCATAACAACAACATTTATGCAACAATTAATGTTCAAATATCACTTTACACGTATTATCTCATTTGATTCGTATGAGCGAAGTGCTTTTATTATACTTATTTTACAGATGAGGAAAGAGAGGATGAGAGAGGTTAAATAAAATGCCCACAGTCAAATATCTAGTCATTCAAACTCAGGTCTTCCATACTCCAAGTCCAACACTATCTAGAAGCAACTAAGTGGTGCAGTATAGAATTTGACTTGGAGTCAAGAGGACCTGCATTCAGATCCTGTCCCAGACACTTATCAGCTTTTTCTGACTCTAGGTAAGTCACTTTAGGAGAGAGGTAGGTAGTACAGTGGCTAGATGGCTGAGCTTGGAGTCAGGAGGACCTGAATTTACACCTGGTCTCAGACACTTAGCTGTGTCTTTCCAGGCAAGCCACTTGTAATGGAAATGCAAATTTAAAGATCTTCCCTGCCCCTAGCATAAGTGCACCTGGAGCCTATGGTGGGAGGCTTGTTTTTCAGGAAAGCCCACACCTTGATACTTTGTGATTGGGCAGTGGGTCCAGAAGGTTGTTACATTCTCTGAGCCAGGAGAAGGCTATATAAACCCTGAGGAGAGGCTTTGCTTTGGGGCTCACTTTGAGAAGTGTTGTGTGATTTGACCAGATGAGACTCTGGGAAGCTGTTGTTGAGAGCCCCCCGGCTTTGAAAACCCAGATGTTGATGCTTCCCTCTCTGGTAACTGTGATTTGGTATTGATGTAATGGTTGGACAGTTTGGAAGCCTGTCTGTTTGATCTGTAAGTTCTGTAACTCTGAAGTTCGGGGTGCTGACCTTTTTCCCCTGAACTAGGTTATGTGTGGTTGTTTGATTAAAGTAAGCTTGTTGACCCATTTTGAGTTGCTTTCCTTTTGAAAAGCAGATCTAAGAACCTATGTTGGCAGTCACCCTGGGGATATTGGGGTGCTTGCCACTGCACCACTTTAAACGGTTTGACTCAGCTTCCTCATCTGTAAAATGAGTTGAAGAAAGAAATGACAAAACACTCAAGTATCTTTGTCAAGCAAACCAGAAAAGGGGTCATGAAGAGTTGAACGTGACTGAAAATGAGTAAAGAGCAACAACAAATTTACTTAAGTTCTCCATACTCAGCTGCTTCATCCATAAAACGGGAGTGATGATAGCCCCTAACTCATAGGGTTATTATGAGTATGACCTAACTTATGTAAAGTGCTTTGAAAATTTTAAAAGACTATATAAATTTTGTTATTTAAATATTGTTAACAATATTATTTATCCAGTATGTCACCTAGGCTGCCTTCTGTCATCCTATCATGTTTAAAAACTTACCTCAAATCTAATAGTTCCCATGATGCCTCTTTTGACTCCACAAAGCTTTGTTGGTTTCCTTCTTTTTAATTCCCATATGTGTCCACAGAGGACACTACACTTGCTAATCTTTAATTATGCATTCTCTTTTGTGGTTCACTATTTCCTATGTAAATCCTATCTCCAGTACTTTATTGAAGTACTCTTAAGGGTAGAATTCCCATATTTCTGTATTGTTACCACCGCCACTACCCCCAAACTAATCACAGTGCTGTGCAAATAGTAAATCCAATATACATAGCTGGTGATTGACTGACTGATGGTCAATTGCATAAGGAGTCTTTATTAATCTCAGTAAGGATCAAGGAACTGGTAAAGAATAAAGAACCATTGGAATTAGAGTTCTACTGTGGCAAAGAGCTCAAAAGTCAAGTAATTGACTGGGAAAATAGGCAAACAGAGGTAAAGAAATCAGACTATAGAATCTTTCTTTGGTGACAAAGATCAAAACATAGAACCAGATTAAGACAGAAAAATCAAAACTCCTGCATCAAAAGCCTCCAAAAAAAAAATACGAATTGGTCACAGGCCATGGAGGAGCTCAAAAAGGATTATGAATTCAAGAAAGGGAAGTAGATGAAAAATTCGGAAGAGAAATGAGAATGATGCAAGAAAATCATGAAAAATGAGTCAACAGCTTGCTAAAGGAGACCTCCCAAAAATATTGAAGAAAATAACACCTTAAAATAGACTTACCTAAATGGCAAAAGAGGTTCAAAAAGCCAATGAGGAGAAGAATTCCTTAAAAAGTTGAATTGCTCAGATGGAAAAGGAAATTCCAAAGCTCACTGAAGAAAAGAATTCCTTCAAAATTAGGATGGAGCAAATGGGAGATAACAACTTTATGAGAAATCAAAATTGTATAAAACAGGTCCAAAAGAATTAAAAAATAGAAGACAATGTGAAACACCTCAATGGAAAAACCACTAACCTGCATAAAAGAACCAGAAGGGATAATTTTAAAATTATTGGACTACCTGAAGGCCATGATAAAAAAAAAAAAAAAAACAGAGCCTAGACATTATCTTTCAAGAATTTATCAATGATAATTGCCCTGATATTCTAGATTCAGAAGGTAAAATAGAAGTTGAAAGAATCTATTGTAATGCCAAGCACAAGCAACTTCCAGGTTCAGATTATGGGCATGATACCTCTCCATTTATTAAGTAACAGATTAAGGCAGGACATTTCACAGAAAAGAGAAATATCAAAATACAGGGTAACTCAATCATTTAGTAAGTTCTCAGTTCTATCACAAGCTACAAAAGTCAAAGTACTCCACCCCTGGGTAGTCTCAATTGGAGATTAGTTTCCAGTTATAAACAAAGTACATTCATTTGGTCAGTAACAAAATACAAAGTCCATCCACCCCTAGGTCACAGCTAGGTTACAATATCATCACAGTATTCAATACCCAAGGAGAGGTCTTTTCTCCATCCTGACCCAAGGCAAGTTCTCAGGAGTTTCTGTTCCTGGAAGTCAAGGCTTAACAAAGCCACAATAACATTCATTCACATTGCCAGCATCCTCATCAATTCACTCTCTGCTTGTGAAATCAACCTAGACCCAACAACAAGTTCTGAGGAATTAGCACAAATCATCAGTATAGTCCCAGGACCCCTGAAAACATCAACAAGACCTTCCTCCAGTATTTCTGTAAACATACAACAAGAAAATCCTCTTTCAGGGCTTCTGAACCAACAGCAAGTTTCTAGGACTTCTGCAACAACAGCAATGTCCTCCATCAGCAGAAGAATCAGACAAAGTGACATCGAAACAGACAGGCACCACAGTCGTGCTTCCTCCCAGTTCAGTCCTCAGTTCTCATTTCTCTTTCTCCAGTAATAGCAACAGCCTCCATATTCTGGCTCCCAGAAATTCTCCTGGCCTCTTTCAACTTGGGCTCCTCCCTATACAGGGCACCAGCTCTTCCCAGTTCAGCCCCCTCTCATCACATCAATAAGTCCATCCCATTGTGGGTTTCAAATTCCATTATCATTACATTTACCAATTGCCTCTTGAAAGAGATCCCCAAAAGAAAACTCCTAGGAATATTATAGCCAAATTCCAGAGTTCCTAGGACAAGGAGAAAATATTACAAGCAGCTAGGAAGAAACAATTTGAAGAAATTGTTTGTAGAAATACAATTGTAGAAATACAATCAGCATAACACAAGATCTAGCCACATCTACATTAAGGGATTGAAGGGCTTGGAATATGATGTCCTGGAGGTCAAAGGAGCTAGCATTAAAACTAAGAATCACCTACTCAGCAAGACTGAGTATAATACTTCAGGGGAAAATATGGATATTCAATGAAATAGAGGACTTTCAAGCATTCTTGATGAAAAGACCAGAGCTGAACAGATAATTTGACTTTCAAAGCAAGAAGCAAGAGAAACATGAAAAGGTAAGCAGGAAAGAGAAATAATAAGGAACTTATTAATGTTAAACTGTTTATATTCCTACATGGAAAGACAATATTTGTAATTCATGAGACTTTTCTCAGTATAAGGATAGTTGAAGGAAATATATGTGTGTATGTGTGTGTTTGTATGTATATATGTGTGTTATGTGTGTATATATGTATGTGTGTATGCATATATATGGTCACATGTATACATATATGTATGTTTTATGTGCATATACACATATAGGTATGTATAGGGTGTGTGTGTGGATGTACACATAGACAGAGGGCACAGGGTGTGTCCAATATGAAAGGATGATATCTAACAAATAAAATTAAGAGGTGAAAGATGAATATATTGGGGGAAGGAGAAAGGGAAAGATAGAATAGGGTAAATTTTCTCACATAAAAGAGGCAAGAGAAAGCTACAGTGGAGGGGAAGAGCAGGGAGGTGAAAGGGAATGAGTCAGCCTTACTCTCATTGGACTTGGCTTAAGGTGGGAATAACATACATACTCAATTGGGTATATTACCCTACAGGAAAATAGCGGGGAAGGGGATGAGAGGGGGGGGATAGAAGGGAGGGCAGATTGGGGGAGAGGGTAGCCTAAAGCAAACACTTTTGAAAAGGGACAGGGTCAAAGGTGAAAATAGAACACATAAGGGGTGGAATGCGATGGAGGGAAATTAGTCTTTCACAATATGATTACTATAGAAATGTTTTGCATAACTCCACATGTATAACCTATATTGAATTGCTTGTCTTCCCAGTGGTGGTGCGTGAGTGGGTAAGAAGGGAGAGAATCTGAAACTCAAAGTTTTAAAACAAATGTTAGAAAAACTGTTGTTACATGTAACTGGGAAATAAAATATAGAGGCAATGAGGTATAGAAATCCATCGTGCCCTACAAGAAAATAAGGGGGAAGGGATTAAGGGGAGGAATGGGGGGGAAGATATATGATGGAGCAGCAGACGGGGGCCAGGAGTAATCAGTATTCTTGCCATCTTGAAGTGTGGTGTAGGGGAAAGATGAGGAGAAAATTTGGAACTCAAAATCTTGTGGAAATGAAAGTTGAAAAGTAAAAATAAATGAATAATCTGTCATCAGCAAAACAAAATAAAACAAAACAAAAACCAAAAAAAAGAAATTCTGCTTGGGTTGGACTCCATAGAACATCTCCTTTCCACACCCTGCTTCTTCCCCTTTTGAGCTTCCTTTTGTGTGCTGTCTTCCTCCATTAAATCTTAAGCTTATTGAGGCCAGGGACAATCTTTCTTTTTCTTATTTATATCTTCAGCACTTAGCACAGAGCCTGGCAGAATAAAGGCAATGAATGTTTATTGAACTGAATTTTTATTCACACCTGAAAAAAGCTATCAGAAAAAGGTGCTTTTTTTTAGTTTTTTTCTTTGGAAAGAACTCTGACATACAAATAAAATGTTTGTCATCTACAATTAAGCATAATCAAAGAAATGGCTTCAAAGTGTTTTTTTGGGCATGTGTGTTGCTTCTGTGTGTGCTCGTGTTTGTATGCGTGCATGTATGTGTGTGTGTGTGTGTGTGTGTGTGTGTGTGTGTGTGTGTGTGTTCCAAGCCAGGGCCATTTAAAAAAATAATAAATTTGATTTCTGCAGAACAAGTGACTGGTTTCAATTTTTATTCATCCCACTTTCACTGGCCTCATCTATACTTCATTTAAGTTCCACTTTGGTTTGCTGTATCATTGATTATCACATACATTTCTGCCTGACTCCACCACTGAGAGACAACTTGGAATTACAGGAGGAGATAAAAATGTTTCCTGCTCCTGACCCCATGACCAGGGATGGGACAACTCTGCACGTGTTTTCCTGCTGCTGGTGTTTTTCCAGGGGCTGCCAGTGCTGTATCCATTAAGATCAGGTTGGACAGTGGCAGAATTGGGTAACGTGAAGCTGGACAATTTCTACAGCAACATATTCTGCTTTCTTTTTATTTTAATTTGTACCTTTTGTCTTTATGCCACATTCATGTTTGTATACATCCCTTGACCTGCTACACATACACAATTAGCAAGCTGTTCCTTGTAACTATAACTTGGTTTTTATCCAAGCCTGGGGTGTTTGTGCAATGCTACCTTCACAGGAATCTAGACTGGGGGAGATAATGCTGACACAATCCTGTGGACCTGCACAAGAGGCTGAGTTTGTTCCAGAAACTCTTTGAGCCAGAAACATTCCTTAATAAACACAGGGATTATTCCAGACATTATTTGGAGAAAAAAGAATTTGGAAACTTCAAAAATGTAGGAGAAACTTGCACTTCAACATGTCTCTGGTTTTTAATTTCTACACTAGAGATTTGTAAAATTTGCTTTCCAGTGAGATTAAGGTTGCTCTCCTCCCTTCCACTCCCCTCCCTCCCCTCCCCTCCCCTCTTCCTTTCCTCTCCTCTCCTCTCCTCTCCTCTCCTCTCCCCATCTCTTTGTCTTTCTCTGTCTCCATGTGTTTGTCTGTCTGATTCTATTATGTGTCTGTCTCTCTTTACCTTTTGCCTCTTGCTCTCTCTCATTCTTTCTCAGTTTGAGCTATTAAAACAGCTCATTCATTCTTGAATCTTCTTCTGGTTTAGTCTATTTTATGTACCTTCTTAAACTTCAATTTACTGTATTGCTTGGATAAAATTACTCACTACTATATTTGCAACAGTCTTTTCTGCAACCAGCATTTTATGGGAAGGGGACAAGGTGGCCCATTAAGCTTGGGACTCCTCTGTCCCATTAAACAGTTTTGACTAGGGAAGTAGCATTTGTTTTAAACCTCCAAAATACTCATACCTCTAGATTGGCAAGATATATAAGAATATATATATAATATAATATCATATCTTAATAATATAATATTCATATTAACAACTACTAACATTCAATTCATTCATTTATTTAATAATTTCAATTCATTTAAATTAATATTTAATCATTAAGAAAAATAAATATAATGTATAACCACAAGTATATATATTCATCACACATTGTGTGTGTATGTTTGTATGCATGTATATATGCACATATAAATGTGCAATATACAAATATGTGTATATATAATGTGCATATATACATATATGTACATATACACACATAATATATACATAGACATATTTTCCTGGTAGAATACTCCTTTTACAGACAGGTGAAAAGAGCTAGTGCCTAGTCAAAGCCCTTCAAGGCAGAAAATGCTGTCTCAGAGAGGAGTTGGTCTGATTATAGATATCCATTTACATATCTCAGAAGACACATTTAAACAACTCATATGAAAATGTATATCTTACATGGTCAAGCACAACCTTAGCTAACAAAAATTTAAGGAGGGAGAGAAAAAGCAGTTTGGCAAAATAAGTGAACCCATTAATTGTGTCTGGCAGTATGGTAGGTAATGTTCCACTCACTTATTAAGGAGTTCACCTCTTTAATGAAGGGAGAGAGGTACATTTAGTTCAACTTTTCTGCAGGGCAAAGGGAAGCCTCAATTTCTATACCTTGAACAGAAGCACAACCTCATGGGAAGGAACTCAGGCTCTTCTCACTGTGTTCTTAGGGCTTGGTTAGTTAGATTTTGTTCTAGAGCCAAGAATGCCAAACCAAGCCATCAAACACAAGGGGAAAAGGGTAGTCAGAGTTAACAATATCTGGCTGTAGCCAGATCACAGAAATCAAATCTGGGAAGAAGCAGGTAAAATTATTCTGAGTCTGTGAGATAGAAAAATAGAAAGCACATTCAGAAATAGAAGTGGTCTGAGTTAGATTGTCTATTTAACCAAGGAGAATCAGGGGTCAGAGGTAGGAAGGGAAAGTGAAACATCATGAATCAGGCACACAGATAGGAACAGGATAGAACTAGAGAAGAAATGGGGCGGCTAGGTGGTGCAGTGAGTAAAGCGTCGGCCCTGGAGTCAGAAGGACCTGAGTTCGGATCCCGCCTCAGACACTTAATGCACAAACAAACAAAAACTTTGCCGTGTGACTTTGGGCAAGTTACTTAACCCCAATTGCCCTCCAAAAAAAACGCAAAAAAAAAAAAAAAAAAGAACTAGAGAAGAAATGAAGGAATCAGGAAGGGAAAGGAAAAAAAAAGTACTCAAGAGTTAAATACTAGGCTTCCACTGATAATACCTTGTCTTCCATCAAATGTTTGTGTATGGATTAAACCAGCATTCCCCAAGCTATTATTCTTCCTCCATAGAGTCCTGGAATACATTAAATGAGTTTTTTATTCACTGTATAGCCAGAACATTTGAAGAGACAGTCAAATGTCTTTTAGAGTTGACCATATCTCTTCCAAACATAGATTTGACCATTTTGAATAGTCTGTGATTAAAGTAGAAAGAAACCTGTCTCATTTCCCTACTGAAGTAGTCAAATTATTTTATCCTTATATGTTCAAAGAGAAAACTGGATTCACCACTTCTTGGAATTTGTTTCCTTCAAAATTCTCCTGAAAGGATTCTCAGTTGATTTAGTTTGGGAAGAACTGTGGAATTTCCTAGAAGATACCACTTCTTCAGTTGCAATATGTCTTTTCACTTTTCCTTAATTCCAGTTTCTAGTTGGTTTTTTCTTTAATTTATTTTTTCCATTGACTCTCAGAAAAATATATCTCTTAGTGGGGGTAGGAGTATGCTTTAAAATGGTGTCCCTTCAGATCTATCTTACTATGCTGAGTTCCTAGGTATGAATGGAAGTGAGGTATCTTGAATATGTGTTTGTAATGTGCTATAGTAGGCAGTGGTCAATTAGCAACTATATTGTCTGTAAGACAGCTCTAAGTGCACCTGGCTATTAAGACCAGGAGCAAAATCACACTGGGTCGAGCCTTTGTTTATAAGCTCCCTCAGCTTATACAGTACATGGCCACGCATCTACTAAAGGTGCTACACAGCTGAGGGAGCCTGCAAAACCCCAGCTTCATTTAAGGCTCCTGAACCCTATCATGTTACACTTCAGAAGGAGTGACCAGCTTACTTAAAACAAAGAAGATTTGACCTTTCTCCCCTTCTGAAACCAAAAACAGATGAAGCTGAAGTGACTCATTTCCGGCTTTAAACAAGTTCTAAGAAACATTTTTTTTCCCCAAGTACAGTTTCATTTCTTCTCTTCTCCTTGTCCCCCCTTTTTTGCATAAATATCTCATTCCCTTTTGGTCAAGGTCAACATATTTATTACTTATGTTCATGATGTGGTTCTTTTTCTCCCCTTCTAGCTTTCTTTCTTTTCTTTTCTTCTCTTTTTTTATCTGTGTTGCTTATAACCATGACCCTTGATCCTCCAAGTCTTAAAACAGCTTGGCTTTCAGCAGCCAAATCTGACAAGGTCAGCATTTTTCTGTTTATTCTGAGAATACTATTTACCCTCTGGGGTTTTTAAAGCAATTCTGTAAAACATCACTTGGAAAAAGTTTGTAACATTCACAGAGACTTCCATAAAGTCAGGCCACAATAAATGGTGACTTTTAACTTTGACTGTTGAACTTTAGGACAAGTAAACCCTGGCCAAGTACTGATAGCTGAACATCTTCATAGAAAAAAATGTAACAAGTGAGAACTTTAATTCCTTAAAATCTTACAAGTGGAATGCATAACTTATTTCAGTTGTCAGACATACTCTCAGAACATGTAATTAAAAAGGAAAAGCTGATCAATTAAATCCTAAATGCTGCTCTTCAGAGGATATTTTAATTATTTTAAATATATACTAAGTTACATTCATGATTTTTAATTGAAATGAAGAAAAAATACCAGCCTAGAAAAAATAATCTCAATCTCTCTCTCTCTCTCTCTCTCTCTCTCTCTCTCTCTCTCTCTCTCTCTCTCTCTCCTCTGTTTGTCTCTCTCTTTTTCTGTCTCCCTGTCTCTATCTCTGCCTGTCTGTCTCTCTCTTTCTTCAAGACATGGCTCCATTGTTGCTCTGTATTGAAGTTTTAACTTGCTCAGTTTCCAACTTGTTTCCTCTTTCCTTGGGCATTTAGATGCCCCCTCCTTCCTCTCACCCCCAGGTACTCACCATTTGGATGCTAGATTTAGTGTGAATATCTGAGGTGCTTTATAGTCCTGCAGCCCTTATAGAATCAAAATCTCACCTCCCCCTGACTCTCCTAAGGCTGTGATTACAGGTTAGGTCATCACACCAGGCTGTAACTAACTATCTTTTAAATGGCACAGTTGATTTCAGCCACAGAGGACCATGACTTCCTATACATACTTAAAGTGACACAAGTTGTTTCTGTGCTGGGAAAGTGTAAATTTATAGTTTTATTTGGGATAATTTGGAAGTGTGGTGCTCAGTGGATAATCCATTAGATCTGCATAGACAGTGAGTTTACAAAACAATATATGTGAAAATGTCATTGACATCTTAAGGTCCTAAAGCTTCTACCCATCACAGGTAGGATCTATGAAAGAATAGAGGAATTGCCAAGTTGCCAAACTCTATTCAGACATCATTCATATAGAAATCTGTTGCTGCTATGATGTTGTAGGCACAATTGTAATACCAACACCCTTTTGTGATGTTTGGATGAGATGAGGTACTCACAAGTCACTAGATATTTAACGAAGGAGAAGGTTTACTCTATCCTAAAACAGCAAGGCTATGCAACAAAGATATGGTAGCACTTAGCTGTGCGCCTCCCTCTTCTTCATCTGGAAACATGTCTGATTGGTCCTCAGGGTTTGGGGACTTCTGTGATTTCAGTCACCCAACAAGTCTGAGAGCCTCTTCTACACAGGGCTGATACTTATTATGCCCCCAGGCCAGGAAGCTGTATCTGAGTAGCTAGGGCCAATCAGATTACATTAGGAGAGGAAGCTGCTTCAGGGTCAGGGAATTTGTGTTAGGAAATCCACTGGTCCTATCATATACAATCTTCTAATACATATATATATATATATATATATATATATATATATATAAGTGTATGTGTTTATCATATATATGTGTATGTCTATGTGTGTGTGTATATATATCACACACACATAGACATATACACATATATTTATCAAGGGAAGTCTACTTTTTATTTAAAATTATTTAATTGAACTAAAATAAAATGTACATTGTATTTGGAAGCATGAACATTTTCCCTGGGAGTAATCAGAAGTTTGTACCATCTGAAGTTTTTAGGCCCTCTGGGATGAAGGGTGAGAGTCTCTGAGTCATAAGATTCAAAGAGCAGGTGTTGCCTAGGAAAACAAATCTTTCTAGATCTTTATTTAGCCCTTTTCCTATGGTTAAAATAAGTGTGGTAGAAGATTTTCTAAATAAACCAATATGACTTTAAAACTTCTGCTTTCCAATCCTATGCCAGTGCTTCATCATTGTGAGGGGGTGACTCTGGGGGCTAAGGGGGAAAGGCCCCGATTCCATCTTTATTCTCACTAACCCCTAGTGATAATTTATTGTTTCCTTCGAGTATAAATGTAGGCCAATCAGTCAGTTAATAAATACTCATTTAGCACCTTCTATGTGCCAGACACCATAATAAGATCTAGGGATACAAAGTTAAAAGACATTCCTTTTTCCTAAGGATTTCAATGTAAAGTGGTCCACAGGATTCTCCAGACTGATGAAGGGATCCATGACATTCTGAAAAGGCTAAAAATCCCTGCCCTCCACCAATCTGGGAAGGATTTCCAATGTCTAGCAATCATCTATTCACCCAAACACTAGGCTAGCTAAATTTAAGAAAAGATGAACACCAGGTGTTTGGACATCAAGTAATATATATTTTTAGGCCATAGAAATTTGGTAAAGTATCTTCTAAGGTTTTATGTCTGCTTCAAGGGAATTAAATAGAAAAAACTAGTGTCAGACCTCTAACATTTTAGTGAAATCACAGTTCTTTGGTGGAGAGAAAAGAGTGAAAGGCAGGGAGGGCAGACAGAGATAGAGAGACAGAGACATAGAGATATGGAGAGATGAACACAGACATAGAAAGACAAAGAGAGATAGAGAGACAGGAAGAGACAAAAAGAGAAAGAAACAGAGAGAACAGAAAGATGGAACCACAGAGATATAGAAAGCCAGACAGAGATAGAATCACATGGGGGTGGGGGGTCCGAGAGAGAGAGAGAGCGAGCGAGAGAGAGAGAGAGAGAGAGAGAGAGAGAGAGAGAGGGAGAACAAAATACTTCCAAAAGAAGAGTAGATACTAGATTTGGAGAAAAGACTTGGTATCTCTTGTAGCCTCCAAACCCAAGTTCTGAAATCTCTGTGTTCGGGGTAAATCCCCTTGAATTTATTACCTTCTTAAGAAAGTTATGATTGGGAGATGCTTGTCACAGAACTCTCCTTACCTCAGGAACTTTTATACACTTCTTTCCCCTTCACTGCATCCTCCTCAAAGGTCATTTTCTCATTTGTACAATGGGAAGGTTGGGTGAGATGGCCACAGATATCTTCCAATTCAAATATCTTCCATGATTTTGTAGCAATCCATGAGATGTTGGGTTTTTATAGCTTCATGAGGAGAAGACAGTGAGATGAAATCAAGATCATCAATAATCTGGGGCCGAATCAGCAATCTTTCACCCTATGCTGTATTTAGTGGTGGGATACCAGATGAGGAGGAACATTTTTGAAGTGCCAATTGGTTCAGAAGTTTTAGAAGAAAAAGAAACAGAAAACCATGGAAACATTTAAATAGGAAAAAATAACAAGTATATGGGGGATGCAGAGTGTCCAGAAAGAAAAAAATAGATTTTTGTGGGTTAGAGGAGAGAAATCTGTTCCCCAGCCTTCAATCAATCAATCAACATTTAACGAGTTACTATGTGCCAGACACTGTGCTAAGTATAGAAAAAAGAGGCAAAAGACAGATCCCTGTCCTCCACAATATTACATCTTAATGGGGGAGACAACATGCAAACAAATATGTGCAAAGAATTATATACATATATATGTGTATATATATATATACATATACATATATGTAGATGTAGATATAGATATGTGTATATATGTGTGTGTGTGTATACACACAGATAAATACAGCCTTCACATAGGTATATCAAATGAAGAAGAAGTTGGGGTAAAGAAAAAGCAAAAGCAATTCTGGAGAAAAGATTAGGAAATTAAAGAAATTACAGGGACAAAGGAAAATATGTAGATTTATTAATGAAATGGTGTCTCATAAGTGAAAGAATTAAAGATGATTATAAAATTTCAGAATCATTGCCTGTAAGATAGGAGAAAAGACCAAAGAAAATAGAAAGTAAAATTTCCCTATTTTTTTAACCGCTCCAGATTCTTACCAGTTTTGTCCTTGCTCCTTGTCCTAGTCCCAACATCTCCAACAACATTTCATCATTTTCCATATGGAAAAGAGAATAAAGGCTGGAAGCCCAATGTGGGTGGTAATGATGACTAAGATCAGATGAGAAGACATAATATATTATATTGATACTTGAGTATCAAACATAAATAGAATGAGCACACAAGAAGCCATGAGCTGGTGAGAACATAAAAAGAGAAATCATCCATTCATTCCATTATCTATTTCTTGTATCTTGTCTTCCATATAAATTCATACAAGTATACAAACCAACAAAATTATTTGGTTCAAAAACTTCAGTACAATTACAGATCTTTGCTTTTATATAGATAAAATGCCAGTAAATTCTGGAAATGAAGAATGTAACTAAAATGAAATATTACTAACTCATCTAGTTTTATTGGTACATGTGTATGCAAAGCCAAGTGGAGAAATGAGGCAAGTCACTCTTGCCACTTGGAACTCAATTATCTAAGTGGTTTATGTTAAAATGGGGGTGAAAACCATATTACTGGTGTTTCATTTCTCTTTGCTAGTGTCTTTCTGACACAGGAAAATGATTAGCATCTATAGTTATAAGAATTTTATGTACAAACTAATACACATTATGATTTAAGTGAGAACCAAAACTTTAACATTCCCAGCCATACTATTCCATTAACATGTTTTGCATAATAAAGTAAACTTTAAATCATTTTTCCATGCTTGCTTTTTGGCATTAACATTTTATATAAAAAGCATGGTCTAGACATGTACATGTACTAGTGGAATTAAATCATCAATAATCACTATCTAAAATGAATTACATTCCAAAAGCACTGGCTAATGATTTATCTTTTCTTCATGGAACAGATCTCTATCAGATTGATTTATGTAGCAGCCAATCATGTTTCAGTAAACTGCAGCATGCACATGCATCTTTAAGTGATGATAAGCTGTGACTGTCCATTTATTTGTACAACACCAGCAAAAAAAAAAAAAAAATACTTCAACCTATACTAAAAGCAATGTACTATTCCCAAGCACTTTAAGAAAAGATAATGGTCATAGCCATCTCAAAATTTCAGACTAAGTGATTTGGTATAATGCAAATACAAGCCTTCCCCTTAACCCCCCAAAATCCAGAGTGGATTTTAAAATATGGTGACATTTGATACAGAGCATTCTTTGCCTTTCCGTGTTTACATTATTTGCTTTGATAGTCGATGCTTTTGTTAGTTGTTGAGGTGATTGACAACCTCATGCTGTTCTGTTTAATTGCCTTTTCAGCAATGCAAGGTTCTGTGTTTAGAAGACACTGTTTCAAAAATAAATCCAAACTCTGTGTGTGTGTATGTGTGTGTGTGTGTGTGTGTGTGTGTGTGTGTGCGTGTGTGAACTGTAGAAGTTTCATTTCTCAAGCTCATTCCGTAGTCATTCCACTACAGCTGTCGCCAAATTTATCCATATTTATTCCATATTTCCCTCTCATTCTTCATGGTCTTTGTTTTTTCTATCTCTATTAAGGAGATAAATGTTTCTCCTTAAGCAAATGAAAATCCTTTCATGCAATCATCATATTAGAGGAAGTATCACTTATACTAGACAAACTTTTCTCCCTTTGTAAAATATGATAAAGATTCCATTTTTTTTCTGCCCATGTAACTTAACTATTCTCACTTGGGCTTCTATGAACCAAATATTGCAGTGATTTCACATTCTGCCTGAGTTTACATTCAAATAACTTGTACTTCCATACTTGACTACTATTATTTTTTCTTCTTCAGTTACAAACATGATATATAAAAATTCTAACTCTAGAGAAGAGTCTGTTATGATATGCAGACACTTCCAACATTGTGGATTTGTGGTTTATTCAACTTTGTGTGACTCAACTATTATAAAGACAACAGTTTAAGAATATGGTAACAAATATTTATTTTTCCACACAGTATGAAAAGAAAATTCCCGGAACCCCTTTAAATATGGTGTCATTTGTACTTTGTTACTTCACTTGTTGTTGGTACATTTTCTTTCTCAGTGTCAATTTCTGTCAACTCTTGATATTTCTTGAAGTACCAGAGAAGTGCTACTTTGGTTTTAATGTCTGTTTGTCCTTCTTCAAATTATCTGATGACTTATTCTACACAGGGCCTACATCCCTAAAGAAGCTGAGAGACCTAAAGCAGGGATGGGGTTTCAGGTTCCCCAGCCTTGATAAAGTTTCCATATCAGAGCAAAACTCTCATTACTTTTCCATTCTAGTTACTCACTGTAACAAGAAACACTGAGAAAATCAGTCAGTCTTTGCAAGGACAAGATAAAAGTTTTAGATTCTTAAGAAATATATTTCAAACTAAAACTACATGAACTTTTCTTATAAACACCATCTCTGTTACTTCCAGGGCTTTTAAGCCAATACAAATGCAACTATTTTTCTATTACCAATAAAATTAAATTGCCTAGTTTTAAACAAAACATAAAACCTAAATAAGTATACCCATTTCTCAATTATCTGAACCAATAGAAGATAATTATGGTGCACACAGTCTAAAACAGATCATAATATAAAAATTACTTGTATTGAGGTTAAGTAAATACTTTCATACTTTGTCAATTATTTGGGGAATTAGTTATCATGATTGTTTATAAAGATGGCTGAGGGTCATCTACGTACAGTCATTTGAGAAGTGTGACTCTTCTCAAGTTACTACAGTTTCTACAAATGAATATTTTAAATTGTATTATATTATGGAAATGCTTGTCTTATTCCACAAATTAAAAATAATGTTTTTTAAATGAATAACAGTGGAATTAGATTATCTCTGTGGTATTTTCCAATTATAGATCAATGATCCTATGATTTCATGATCCTAAACCCTTAAAGGTCTTGCTAAGCCAATATGTCCAATATATTTCTCTATAGCCTGTCAAATTTTCACCACTACATTTGTTCCTTGGTGTTAAGTAAGATATTGATCAATAAATAAATTGTGCTCTGAAAATGCTCAATAAAGTGTACAGAGGTAACTTTAGCTCATTGACATGGATGCCTTTCTCAGTGTGATATTTTCTACCTTGTCTTCCATTTTCCTTCCTCATGAATGCCCTACTTTAACACAATCGATTTATTTACCGTCAAAAATGCATTGTACCTCACCATCACTGTCCTCTTTCTTCATGTTTTCCTACTCCCTTAAATTGTGTTCTCTCTAAACTCTCACCATGCTGTGGGCTGTGATCAAGACTAGACTGCCATTTGCAGCATGGTAGAATGAAAGAAATAGTGGTTCTGAAATCAGAGGAGTAGGATTCTAGTTCTTCCTCTGACCTTTCCTCAGACCTTGGGCACCTCCTTTAATATCACTGGGGCTCAGGATCCATGTGAGTGTTTCATCATCTATAAAATTAAGATACTATAAAATACCCGGTCAATTGAATTAAGATGAAGAGAAAAAAGAACAGATTTGAAAAGATGGTCTCTTAGGTCCCTTCCAGCTATATAGCTATGATTCCACAAAGCTGGAAAAAAGTTGTCTGTATTCACTTCCACTCCTCTCACTCACTTCTAAATCTCTTGTATTTTGATGTATGATTTCCTCTTTCAATTGAAACTTCTGTGTCCACGATTAACAATGATCTTTTAATTCCAAGCTCTCTTCTAAGTCCTTCCTCCTTGACCTCCCAATAGTATACTTCATATCCTTCCTTCTAGTGACTTTCGCCACCCCATTCTATCATGACACCCCTTTCCTGGATCTTCTCCTGTTTATTAACTCTTAAGAATCCTCTTTGATGGATCATCATCCATGTCCTACTCCTTAACTGTGGCTGTAGCACAAAATTCTCTCCTGAAAACTCTTTCTACATGCTCTCTTTCTTTGTAACCTCACCAGTTCCCACAGTATCATTGGTATGAAGATTTCTCCCAGATCTATATATATAGGCTTTGTCTCTATCCTGACCTCTAGTTCCTGATTATGATCTATCTCCTGAACATTTCTAAATGGATGCTATATGGATCTTAAGCTTCAAGCCCTGAACATAACTTATATTTCTCTAAACCCCACCTCCTTCTTAGTAACTTCCTTATATGCAAGAAAGGGCATGGATATATCACTGAAGAAATATATGATCAGAAAAGGAGGTGGACCTGTCATGTCTCAGGCATGCAAACAACCTGAGAAGTGCAAAATATTGAAAAGAAGTCCTTGAAGTGTGTCTTCTGGGCTTTGGACAGATCCTCTGTAGAGAATCAATGGGTATATATAGATAAAAATTACACAGAATGAGAAGGTAACACTAGGCTGTAATCTACACTGATAGAGGAAGAATCCATATAAATGGGATAGTTGATAAAATGAAGGATTCAAGTATATGGATATCTAAACTCAAACAATGGAAGAATCTATAATTTCTTTAGGATGAGAATTTCTTGATGTGGCACTCTCTACACTAATGCAATCAATCTTTGGGAGTTGTCTAAGTTACACAGAAGTTAAAAGACTTGCCCAGGTCATTCTGCTAAAAGATGTCAGAAGTCTTCCTGACCTCAAACCCATCATGCCAAAATCTCTCTGTATGCATACAAAAGAATATAAATTCCAGCAATTATTATGACAATCTTTTGTTATTAAGTTGTTTCAGTCAAGTTTTTATGACTCCATTACAGGGTTTTCTTGTTAAAGATAGTGGATTAGTTGCCATTTCCTTCTCCGACTCATTTTATAGATAAGAAGCTGATACAAAGAGGGTTAAGCGATTTGCCCAGGATCACAGAGAACTAACAAAGATGAGCATTCATGATTCCAAGCTCAGTGTTCTATCCACCGTGCCACCTAGCTGCCCATGACAGTCTGTACCACGTTATTTTACATTTTTGTTCATCTATTCAATGAGGTTTTCTCATATGATTACATAATGCTGTACAAGATGCTAAAGGAGACAAAAAAGAAATGCAGCACACTGCTCCTGTGGACCAGAAACCTATAGTCTTGTTAGGGAGACCATCACCAAAATCAATTAAATAAGAAAAGAAGCAAATAATTACATGCCAAAATGAGTGATTTGGACAATAAATTCTCCAAGAGGAAAAATAACGTGGCTGAATTGTCAAGAAGTTTTCACAGAAGAAGTGCAAATTGGATAAGTGAGCCATATATGTAGAGAGGCAGGAGTACCAAGAGTCCAACTCTTCCTGGTTCAGTTATTAGTTGTGGGACCCTGGGCAAGTCTGTTAACCTTTCTATGCCTCGATTTCCTTACTTGTAAAATCATGAGGTTGATTTTATGATCACCAAGGTTCCTTCCAACTCCAGATCTATTATCCTATGATCCTATTCAACTCAAGAAACACTTATTAAGTAAGATACAGTGCAATGCACTAGGGATATACAGATAAAATGAAGGCATCCCTGCTCATAAGGGGCTTACATTCTACTTCCCTCGTCATGGTAATAAGCACAAATGTGCAGCAGAATAGAGTCAGGAAAGAATAAATTGTCTTGAACATTGCACTAGAGATCTTTGTCTAGAATATTATTCATTAATAAGCTCTCTTTAGATCCGTATATTTTACTGATTCCCTATGATAACCTGAATCCTCGTCTAGGCCATATTTCTCCTCCTATCTCCAAGATATCAAAAGAGACTTTAAAATAGTTATACGATATCTCTAGCATTCCCTTAATCCCCAACTTTAATGACTCTCAAAAAATGAAATGTAATTAGTCTGGCATCTCCTGTTTTTGATGCAACCATGCAAGCTCTCCTCATAATCACTGCTGCCCTTCCTAACTGGCTTACACAATTTGCCTCTAATAATAAGCTTAATGTTTTGCCAGGATTAATAAATTTATAGTTGAATAATTTACCCTCTTCTCTCTTTTGGAAAAGGGATCTATCATGGAGTGCTCACCATCTGTGAGGATGCCAGGCTGGTTGGAACAGAGAGTTTGTGTTGGGTGTCCTAGGAGATAAGATTGAATAGGTAATATGAGGTCAGATTAATGAAAGCTTTGTTTGTTGGGCAGAAAGTTTAGACTTGCTGCAATAAGCGGTAAGGAGCCATTGGAGGTTTTTGAATGGGAAAGTGACATAATAAAATTGTTGTTTTGGGAAGATCGTCTAACAATGGTGTGTTAGATGGATTAGAGGGGGTAATTACTGTAGTCAAGGAGACCAGTTAGGAGGCTGATGTGGTGGCATGGGAATGGAGAGAGAAGGATAGATTCAAGATATACTTCAAAGGGAGGATTAATAGGTTCTTGGTGATTGGTTCGATATAAAGTTTGAAGAGAGAAGAGTCTGAGGATTTTACCCTGGGTGACTGGGAGAGTAGTGATGCCATTCGTAGAAATAAGGCCTTTCTGAAGTGTGACTCACTTGAAAGGGGAGAATAGAAAGTTCAGTTTAGGACATGCAGAGTATGAACTGATGGTTGGACAATCTGAAGTAGGTGTCTTCTAGGAAACTGGAGCCTAACTGAGAGATAGGTACTAGAAAGGTTTATGTTAAAAAATAAATCCATAGATTCAGAGTTGGAATGTTTCCTAGATTCAGTTAGCCCAGCCCTGACCCAAAGCATGAATTCCCCTCAAAAAAATTTCTCTGATTGTTTAGACTCTGTTGATGTGTCAGCCCATGGCTCTTGGACAAATCTAATTGTTAGGAAGGTTTGTTTTCCTTCTATTGAATTAAAAAATCTACTCCCTCAAATTTCTACCAATTTCATTCCAGAGCCCCAAACCTAAGCTTCCCTGCATCCTTAAATTCACCAAAGAAAATAATGGAGGTAGAACAGGAACCAAAGACTATGCTTTGGGAAGCTCTCATGTTTATAGATGGGAGAAGGATAAGGAGATAGTAAAATTTAGTGACAAGCAGGAAAACCAAGAGAGCAGTGTCAGAAAGGACAAGGAGGGATTTTAAATTCTACTTTTAATTGTTCTTTAGCATACACATACACATCTATGTATGGGTGTGTATATATACACATAGATATGTACACACACATACCTATATATAAATTTGTGTGTGTGTGTGTGTGTGTTTGTACACAAATAACTTTTCTTCAACAGTTACATTTTAAGTAAATTGAGTGAAAGGAAAATATTTCCTACTTCTGATTCTCTCATTGCATTTAACAAACTACTATACACATTGGAGTTGCTTGATAAAGCCCTGCTGAATTGGGGTAAATTTATTTCCCTTTAATTCTGTTATTAAAAAGGAAAAAAATATATATAAAATTTTCATTCATACAGTATGAATCTTCCAAAGAAAGATTTTTATATGATACTATCAATCTCCATTTCATTAGACTTGATTTTTAGAGGTAGGTAAACAAAAAAATTAAGCATTAATTTCAAAATATTTTGCTGGTGGGTGTTTCCCTCTGTTCCCTCTGTGATTTTTTTTTAAGTTTCAATGGCCCTCCCTTTTTTTAAAAAGCAATTGGGGTTAAGTAATTTGCTCAAGGTTACACAGCCAGTCATTATTTATGTGCGGGTGCTCATTTTCTGAGGCCAGATCAGACCCCGGGTCGTCCCAACTCAAGGGACTGTGCCACCTAGCTGCCCCCCTCCCTTTTTTTTTTTACATCAATATTGCTAATGTCTTACAACACAAATGCTCCAACTTAAAATGAAGAGAAAGAAAGAAAACATAAAAAATAAGCATAATCAGGCAAAATCAATCCACACAGTGACAATGTCAAAAAATGTATGTTGTTTTTGGCATCTTGTGTCCATCACTTGCCCATCAGAAGATTGGGAACATGTTTGATCATAGATACTTTGGGAACGTGATTGGCCATTGCACTCACTAATCAGAAGTCTTTCAAAGTTGTTTTTCTTTACAATGTTGCTGTCCTCATGTATATTGTTCTGGTTCTGCTCATTTCACTCTGAGTCATTTCACACTTCCTAGGGCTCAGAAATCATCTTTTCTTATTGCTTAATAGAGGTTTTGTGACATTCCATCGTATTCATGTGCCACAGCTTGCTCTCCAATTCGCTAGTTTTCTAAGGGGAAATTTAAGATACTCTCTTAGATTCTAATTCCCCCCAAGCCTTTAATTTCCCTTTTCAATAATAGGAAGTTTGCTTTATTTGTGACTGTAATGTTCACAATACTGTTCTGCCTTAACATACTCATCATCTTCTCTAGTTCTTTCTTATTAGAAATTGGAACTCGAATAGAGAACTTTCAAGCATACCTAAGAAAAGGCCAGAGCAGAGCTGGAACTTAGAAATACAGATAAAGTAATCAAGAAAAAATGAATAAGGTAAATTTATAGAAATTAAGAGTTGCATAATGATAAAGGCACTTCCCTGTTGAATTCAAAGGATTTTTATACCAGACTCTGTGGGTTTCCTTTTCGGTGTTCAACCTTTCTTTTTGATAGAGAGTTTCATCTAATGTTTGTTCCTCCTATTTCTTCCTTCATGCACTTATTCTTTTTTTTTATTTGAAACATTTAATCTTAAGACCTCGAATTTCAGATCCATTTCCTTCCTCCCTTGTCACCCATTCCCTCTAGAAAGATAAGTAATTCAGTATATGTTGTACATGTCTATATATGCAAAACATTACCATAGTAGATATATTGTACAAGGCTGCTTATAATTCCCTCCCATTCATCCCAACCCCCACCTGGTCCATTGCCTACATGACCCTGTTCCTCTTCTATAGTGGGTACTTCCAAACTCCCCTCCCCACAAGGATGCCCTCCCATCAATCATCCCTCCTCTCATCTCCCTTCCCCCTATTCTGCTGTAGGTTGAAATATCCCATTTAGTATGTATGTCATTCTTTCCCTGAACCAAATTCAATGAGAATGTGGTTTTCCCTTTTTGCCTTCCTATTCTCCCCCTCCCTTGCAACCACTTCCCCTTGCTTCTTCTACATGAGATAGTTTACCCTACCCTGTCTCTCCCCATCTCCTCTTGCCACTTGCCTCTCTCGCCTCATAATTTCATCCCTTGAGTATCCTCCCATCCCAACAAATTCAACCTATGCCCTCTATCCATATATAACTGTAACCATATACACACACATTCACATATGTGTTCATATGACCACACACCCTTCTTCCATTATTTTCATAGTGAGAAAGATTTCATCAGTCACAATTATTGTTTTTGCCATATAGGAATGTGAATAGTTCAACTTTGATAAGTTCCTTTTGATTTCTTTTCCCTGATTACCTTCTCAGGCATCTCTTGTTTCTTGTGTCTGGATGTCAAATTTTCTATTCAATTCTGGTTTTTTCCTCAAGAATGCTTGAAAGTCCTCTATTCCACTGAATGACCATATTTTCCCCCAAAACAAAATACTCAGTTTTGCTGGGTAGGTGACCCTTGGGTTCACTCCCAGCTCTTTTGCCCTTTGGAATATCATATTCCATGCCCTTCAATCCCTCAGTGTAGAAGCTGCCAGGTCCTGGGCTATTCTGATTGTGTTTCCACAATATTGAAATTGTTTCTTCCTGGCTGCTTGTAGTATTTTCTCCTTGATCTGGGGATTCTGGGACCTGGCTATAATATCCCTGGGAGTTTTCTTTTTGGGGTCTTTTTCAGGAGGTGATTTGTGGATTCTTTCCACTTCTATTTTGCCCTCTGGATCTAAAACATCAGGGCAATTTTCCTTGAGAATTTCTTGAAGGGTGATTTCTAGGTTCTTTCTTTGATCATGGCTTTCAGGTAATCCAATAAGTTTTAAATTATCTCTCCTGGATCTATTTTCCAGGTCAGTGGTTTTTCCCATGAGATATTTCACATTGCCTTCTAATCTTTCATTTGTTTGGATCTGCTTAACACCATCTTGATTTCTCATAAAGTCATTAGCTTCCATTTGCTCCAGTCTAACTCTGAAGGAATGAATCTCCTCAGTGAACTTTTGAGATTCTTTTTCCATCTGGCAAATTCGACTTTTTAAGGCATTCTTCTCCTCATTGCCCTTTTGGGCCTCCTTTGCCATTTGAGTTAGTCTATTTTTTAAGGTGTTGTTTTCCTCAGTCAGGCTGTTGACCCTCATTTCATACTTTTCCTGCATCCTTCTCATTTCTCTTTCCAATTTTTCCTCCACTTCTCTTATTTGATTTTTAAAGTCCTTCTTAAGGTCCTCTATGGCCTGCAACCCGCTCATGTTTTCCCCTGGGGCTTTTGGAGCAGGACTTCTGACCTCACAGTCCTTTTCCCGCTCTATGCCCCCAAAATAGGAGTCTAGGGTTGCATTTTTATGTTTCCTTTGCCTTGGCATGTTGCCACTTAATTACTTGACTTTTGGGCTTGTTGCCACAGTATGATTTTGTGACAGATAGAGGAATATTCGTCCTGAACATGTGGGAGGGCAACTTCAATTTCTGGCAAGCTGTAAACCCACCCACGACTTCCACCCCAGATCGAAATCCAGATCCAGGGAGGTAAAAGCAAGAGCGATTATCCCCCAAGACTTATCGCTGGATCTCCCTACAATTCACAGGCCAGGAGCTGGAGCTGCCTCTGAAAACTACAAAATGGCGTGTCTCCTCAGTGGCTTCTAGCCCCCAGGGGAGGAGGCCGACGCATTCCCCAAATACTGGTCCCAAAGTCCATAGGGCACTAACCTCTCACTTTGTCCTAGGCATGTCTATGTTGATAATTCTGGAATCACCTCAGCTGCTGGTGTTCTCGGGTCTCTGCAGCTTGCTGCTGGCCCTGCCGCCCTGGGGCTAAAACTTCAGCTCAAGGGGACCTGGGCTCCGCTCGGCTCAGCTCCCCGCGCTCTATGAGCTGCAGGCTGCTGGCTCCCAGAGTGCTGTGCTGGTCCTTCCTGCAGGGCTGCTGGGCTGTCCTCAGCGGGAGGTTAGCTTCTCTGTGTCGTTCTGTGGGTCTGGGGCTCCAGAAGTTCTTCAGAGTCCCCTTTTACATAGTTTGGGGGGAATCTGGGGACAGAGTGGCTTGGATGAGCTGTTTCTACTCTGCCATCTTGGCTCTGCCCCCCTCATGCACTTATTCTTTTCTTCTCATGTACTCCGATTATGAGATATATTAAGTTTAACCTCCTTCTTCCTTGCTTCTACATTAATTTATTCCTTTTCTCACTTCTTTTGCTTCTTTAATTCACCCCCTTATCCTCATTCTCTTTAAGACTTCAGAACAAAATTGATCTACCTCCAGGACTTTTGTGGGTTTTTGTTTTCTTTTTATTTCACTTCTTCTATACCTTTAAGCACTTGTTTCTTCTCTCCCTTTTACAGTGTTAGTACCATATTACCATGCAAGTATTTTCAATTTTTCAAATAAGTTTACTTTTCTAGTTTGTTTTTTTTAACTTACTGCCATTTTTGTCTAAATTTCAAAGTTCCTACTCTGCTCTGGTCTTTTACTCAGGAATGCTTGAAAGTCTTCTACTCTATTTAGGAAGATAAACTTGATAGCTAAGTGGCGGATGGACTAGAGTGGAGAGACTCTTGCGGCAAGAAAATAAATTAGCAGTCTGTTGCAAAAGTCTAGGCATGAGATGATGAGGGCCTGCCAAAGGACTTAGCAGCAGATGGGTTATGGGGAACAAGAGAGCAAGTGAGGAGTTGAATACGACATTTCAGTGGTGAGTTTAGGTAAATGTGAAGATAGTGGTGCCCTTGAAAATAATAGTAAATTTGGGATTAGAGGAAAATATTTTGGGCAAAAGAAAATGAGTTCAGTTTGGGACACATTGAGATGCTACAAATTAAGATAACTACAGATTTTCCAGTGTAAGTCTGGAGGTCAGCTGAGACCTAAATAAGTAGATTTGAGAATCATCAGCACAGAGATGATAAGTGAAACCATAAAGGTTTATGGGATAACTGCATGAATAGTGGAGAGGGAAAAGAAAAGAAAACCCAAGGACAGAGCTCTGGTGGCCACCCACCGTTAGCAACCATTATCTGGGCAGAGTCCAAGAACCATGGGGGACTGAAAAGGAGTGATGAGGCAGATAAGAGAAGAACCAGGATAGAATCTTATCATGGAAACCTAGAGACAAAAAGAGATTTTTAAGGAGCTGAAGGTGGTTGATAATGTTAGTCTGCTAAGAGGTCAGGAGGGATGAGAATTGGGGGAGGGGTTCATTCAATTTGGCAAAAATTTGGTAACTTTGAAGGGAATAGTTTTGAGTGGTTAATAATGTCTAAAGCCAGAATGTAGAGCATTAAAAAGACAGTGAGAAAAAAGGAAAGCAGAAACATCCATTGCATCTCAATTTCTCAAAGTTTAGGTCACAATAAAGATATGAAACATTAGCTTGTGAAGATGGATGGATGGAAAGGGTTTTTGAGAAGGGAGAAGACATAAGTACTATAGAAACAAGCAATAGATAAGAGGAAAGGGGAGGGAACAAGCGTTTATTAAGCTCCTACTATGTGCCAGGCACTGTGTTAAGCATTTTTATAAATATTAACTCATTTGATCCCATTTTACAGCTGAAGAAACTAAGGCAGACAGAGTTTCAGTGACTTGCCCATGTTCACATAGCTCGCAAGTGTCTGAGACTGTTTGAAATGGGTATTCCTGACTTCAGGACCAGAGCTCTATGAAGTGTGGCACCTAGCTACTTAAGGAATGATGGCTAAGAGGTCTGGAAAGGATTGCAATGATTCTTCTTTATCTCTCTTTGACCTGTTTTCCAGCAAAGTACTTTTTGATGTCAGAGATCTTATATTTTCTTCTATATTTTCTATTCTTGGACTCTGTCCAGGTCATGGTTGCTAATGGTGGGTAGCCACCATATTTTATATTTTATTCTATTTAACTGAAGAATACATGCATTTCTTGACAGTCTACTGTGCACTAAACATTGTGCTAAATACTTTACAAATACAATTTCATCTGATCCTCACAACAAGTCTGTGAGGTAGGTGCTATAATTATCATCATTTTACAGTTAAGGAAACTGAGACAGAGCTTTTGGCCCAGGATCACACCACTAGTTAGCATTTGAAGTTGGATTTAAACTCCAGTGTTCCTGACTCCAGGACATTCAAGTCACTACACCAACTAGCTGTCCATCTGAGGTTACAGACCTCAGATTCCCTGGACCTAACTATCACTAATGTCTAATCATCAGCAGAGGTTGGGGAAGGATAGGTAAATCTGAAAATCATCAGGAGAGAGATGGCAATTAATGAGAGCAGTTGAGATCACCAAGTAAAATAGTATAATGGGAGAAGATAGAGGGTCCAGGACAGAATCTTGAGGGAAACCTATGATTAGAGGGTGTGATCTGAAAAAGGATTCAGCAAAGGAGATATAAAAAGGAACTGTCAGATATGTAGGAGGAGAGAATTAAATTGTCCCTACTCTTAAGAAGCTTACACTCTAAGAGAAGATAATTAAGACTTAAAAAAAGAAAAAGTCTGATTTGCAACCAACAGAGAGGGCCTTACTCACCTGCATGCTAATTTCTAATAAACAAACTTCAACTAAATATGTGTAAGCCTTTTATTTTATTATTTTAAATTTTCTTTCTTTCTGCACCCTCCTCCCCCCTCCCATTCAAGAAAACTACAAATGAAAGACAACAACAAAACCAATTTGGGAAAAAATGTTCCACCAAGTCATGGAGCACTTGTGAAACTGAAAACTGAAAGGGATCTGCTGTAAAAGTAAACTTTGGGATCTGTTCACAAATGAACCTCACACTCCTCCCTCTTCCCTTAACCCTTCTGGTTCGCCAGCTATGACCCACAAGAAAAACAGTTGCGCAGAACACTGCCACAACTCTAGAAAGTGTGTCAGCTTTTGCTTATCTTACCTTTTCTAATTAAAATATAGATGTAAACCTATAGGAGAGATGTTTCTATCATTAGCTTAATTATATATTATTTTAAACATTTTGAGTGTTTATTTTCTATAGGGAAAGCATCTGATAAAGTGAAGAAATAATCAGGTAAGAAAATCATTCATTAAATTAGATTAATTTAATGCAATCTGAAAGTATATAAATTTGTTCTCTTTTCATTAATTACCATGTCCCTTTTTTTTTTTGCTTTTTGGAAGGCAATTGGGGTTAAGTGACTTGCCCAAATTCACACAGCTAGTAAGTGTGTCAAGCATCTGAGGCCAGATTTGAGCTCAGGTCCTCCTAACTCCAGGGCCAGTGCTCTATTCACTTTGCCACCTACCCAAGCCCCCCCATGTCCTTTTCTATGATGTGAAACTTCATTCATGTTACGATGGTAACTTTTGTTTTACATTTTTCCCCCTAAATATTGGACGGTATTGTTCTCATGACCTTTATCTCTTTATGTAAGTCCATTATAAGAATAGAGGAAAGATATGTGGAAATATTTAGCAAAATAAATTAATAAATTACACAATGTGGTTCTACAGGTATTGCCTTTTAGCCAAAATTTTATAATATATAACTATGACAAATAAATCTTATCATATTTATGGTGTACTTGTCATAGACACAAATAGATATTGATAACTTTTTTAATTTAAATATATGTCTAGTGATTCACTTGGAGCAGTTTAGAACAATAGTTTTGAATGCATAGAAAAGAAATTGTCTTGCGAATGCTTTCCAAAAAAATTTTAAATGAAGGTATGATGCTAGAGAGGAAGGGATAGGGTCTATCATCAAAATGTCAAGACAAGAGCAAGTAACCAGTAAGCCTACCACATGAGTAAATCATTGCCTATGTTTCTAAAGCATTCCAAGAGTAGTTTCTATCTCAATCTATTCCAGAAATATGTTAAACATTTAGGTGCAGTGAGGATGCCTTATTTCCTCACAGGAATGCTAATGGTCTCCTCCTTTTTCTAGGCCTTCCAAACACTCGTAAGTTTTTGTTGCAGCTTTTGCTATTTGATGTTCCCAGTACATTTGAAACCATCTGACCCATGTTTTGCATCATTTGAAAGGGACATGCTATGAAGAAATTTAAAAGGTTTATGAAATATCATTTCCATATGTCATAACAATTAAAGTATGACTTTCTTTAAGTAAATAATAGATACTATATATGATATATCTGTCTGTATAAAGTATATATTTTGTACTTCATGTATACATATATGTGTATATGCAAACATACTTATGTGTTTTTAACTGGATACATATGCATGCAAGTATAGGTACACACCTCTGTATGTGCCTATATATTCTGTGTATATATATGTGTGTGTGTATGTGTGTATACATACATATATATATATATATATATATGTATATATGTATATATTCCTTCCATAGAAATCCTGACTTGGTGGCAGTTCCTTTTTATCCCTGACTATTTGCTGCTCTCTCATCAGCTGAACCAGAGATACTTAAAACCAGAGATGTAAAAATATGACTTTTCACAATAATGCTTAAAGGCTTTGGATTTTCTAAATAAATAATTAATGTAATTTTCTCTCACTAATGCCCATGTGTGTAGTTTGTATATGATGAAAGTTATGAAGTGTCCCATCAGGAAGGGATGAAAGGCTGGCAAAACTCAAAAAGCTATAAGCTAAGTGGAAGTGACAGTTATTGTCCCATTTCACATAAAAAATCACGAACTATTTCCTATTTTGTCCCATTTCTCAGCTGGAATGTGGTCTCATAGAGGAAATGAGAATAGATTAAGGAATTTTTTTTCTTCATCTTGAGACAAAATACAAATAATGACTTCTGATTTATTTTAAGTAATTTAGTAAAAAACAAACCTATTATTTTAAAACTACATATATTCCATGAAAATTTCTCCATGAAAAAAGAAATGTCTTCTATGTCAATGCATAGGTTTCATCTATAGAGTGAATTATTCTACAGTAAGTAGAGAATAGCTAATTCACATAATTTGTTCATTACTTCTGTAGAGATAACACAAATCACAGTTATGATCCCTTATCTTTATTTCTATGGAAATATATTTCTACATTAAGTTTTTTTTTCCCCTATCATTTCTAGGGCTGACAGTAGCTACTAAGGATCTGTTAAATCTTCTATTCTCCCATAAGTTCTACCAAAGAATTGAGAGTATAACCTCCCAAAACAATGTTTATTCTAAAATATTGAGAATACATACGTATATGTATGTTCGTATGTGTATATATCTATGTGTATGTATTTAGCAGAAACATAAGTTTGTGCTTTGTAGAGAAATATATGTCTACATTTTGCAGTATGTTTCTTTGTTCCTTTCAATGAATTGAAGGAAATAATCATCCCTGAGAAATATTAGAGTGTTTCTAGGAAACGTATATAACTTTTTTTATTCAAAGAGGACAATTTTAGCCATAATTACTATTACTTGATAGATGTGGCTGAAGAGGCCACTGAGCATGATGGAAATAAGAGCATATCTATGTGCATGTGCACATGCATGTAAATATACATGTTTATATATATATGTATGTATATACATATATATACATGCATACACCAGGACATATATATGCACATATACATACACATAGAAGGTAGATACATACATGCATACATACATACAAATTTATATATACACAGCATAAATCGATGCATACAAATACACAAATACGTGTGTACAAGTATACACACAATGCAGTACATGTATATCTGTTATGTATGTATGTAAATTATAGCCATGTGTACCATGTACATGAAGGGACACATACATGCATATGGGCATGTATAACTCATATAAATATCCAAGCTGTAATTGCCATATATATATATATATATATATATATATATATATATATATATATATATATATATATATATACTATGCACACAAGGAAATACATGTACACCTGTACACACTCTTCGTACATAGAATACACATAATACATGTATATCATATATAGACACATACATGCATATAAATGTGTATATGCATGTCTATCTATCTATATCTATCCATCTATCCATTTATCTACTGCTGTTATTGTTATAATGCCTGCAAGAAAATATATACATATACACACTGATACACACATGTTATAGTTCCCATTTGTACTCTGTAGCCATGAAAATGTATATATAAATAAACGTGTTATACGCCCACAGGTGGCATACATACATGAGTGTAAGCTGTGTGTGGTAGGTGAAGCCATTGTTTGCAGAGCCTCTGGTTGCTGCTGCTCAGCCTCATAAATTATTTACATTAAAACAACATCAAAAAGCTGGTTTTTCAGCAGAAACGCCAGCGGGTGTGATGAAGAACATGGAAACAATCATTAGGATGCATTTCCAAATCTTTTTTGAAACTCCTCTAGCATCATAGGCTGTAAATTCCCATTAAAGTTCTGAGACAAACATTCAGAAATAACTAAAATTAATGGTTGATCTTCAGAGAAAGACATCAGAGATTTTGAATTATAGAGATCATAGATTACTTGGAAAAGTCTACCCAGTGATCTTTATGGGTAATAGACCCAAAGAAAATTTACATTATCTACATTGAAAAAGAACAGGGAAAAAATGCCCCATTGGTGATAAGAATAAAAGTGCTCTATATACATTACCTCAATCTATATAGTTTAAAGTTATTACTTAAGCAGATACTAATAAAGAATGTATTCAAATAGGAGAGATTAAAATGTTCACATATCTTCAAGGAGGCAACTTTTGAGAGTGAAAAATTGTCTAATGGAGTCAGGGGCATGGCTTTAATGACCTGTCCTGCAGTTTACTATCTGTATAAACTTGAACATGTGACTCACCCCCAATTTCCTTACATGAAAAATGGGGAATTTATAATATATAGACTATATAATTTATAATATATAAACTATATAATCTCTAAAGACCCTTCCTTCCAAACACTATATGGACTATGAGTCTATAAAAAGTTCAAGTTTGGACTGAAGACCTCCAAGGAATGTAAAATTAATGGTGTTTCCAAGATGCAAATCCTCCTTAAGGATCACCTGTATTCATTTACTCCCTACATAACCTCAAATAACAAGAGAGAGTAATCATTAATTAGGCCCTCTGGCCAAGTTCAACTGGAATTAAAGTATGGTCCTTTGCTATTCAACTTTATTTAGTTGAATGGATGAGGAAGGTGGGCAGTCACAAATTTGAAATAAATATCCTGGAAGGTGGGTCAACTTCACTGACTTCAAAGAAGAACATAGGGAAATACCATAAGATGCTATGCTGTAATTTGTTGTCTTTTTTTTTGGTGGGGGGGGGGTTGTTGTTTTTTCCTGGTAAAACCACAGTACTACACAGTGACATGTAGAAATCCAAAGTAGGGTGGATCCCATTGGAGAAAACATGGCATGCAGCCTGCAAGAAAAATCAGCAGGATTGCGGTCTGCAGACAACAGCCACTTTTGCTTGTCCCTTGTGTTACAAGGGACAAGCTATTCATGTACTGCCTGTGCAAAGCACTGCAGGTTGCTATTGATCTCTCCCATGGTTCACAACACCTTCAGTAGTGCCATCTCAAATACAAGGCTATTTCTCTCTTCCTATTTTTGTAAAAGATAGTTTTAAAATTATTACAGAGCTCTTTGCAGACAAGTAACGATTATTATATAATTGCCATCCAAAGGCAGGATGTACCAGGCCAAGGTCTCCCTCTGAATCCTGGGCATCTCCAGCTGTCCTCATCTGTATCTGGCCACCAGACCCAGACGGTTCAGTAGGAGGAAGTGAGGCTGGTGACTTTGCACAGCCCTCCCTCATTCAAATCCAGTTCAGTTGCAAGTCATAGCATTGTCTTTCTGATGTCGTGGTCCTCTTCAAGAAGGAAGGACAAACCACACAGACATCACTTCTTTAAGGTACATCTTATAGGTGAAAGAACCTTCTTGTTTAAGTGAATTTTCAGGTGCTTCTCAGAATCTGGTTGTGTTTGGACATGCAATATTAGTATAAATATTTGATGACTGATAGTTTTCTTATGATATTTTTAATATTCCTTGCCTTCAGCAAAAATTTACAGAAGAAATACTAACACACCTGCCACCTGTCAAAATGAAATTCCTAAAGCACAGGCCTAACTATGACACTGCCCTGCTCGGGAGCATCAAGAAGCACACTCTCTTTTGCCTCTTGCATAAAATAAAGTTATTTCATTGGCATTTGAAGTTCCTTATAACATGACTCCATCCTCCCTTTCCACACACATTAGACAATACCCCCCTTCGCCATCAAACTGGTCCACTTGTACCTTGTACATAACATTCCATCCTCCATTTTCCATGTCTTTGCATAAAATGCCGCCCTACTTACATTGCACTCCATCTGTACCTCTGTTTCTTAGAATCTCTAGCCTCCTCAAAGCTCTGCCCAAGCACCACTCCTTATATGAGGTAGTACAGGTCTCCACAGGGGCTAGTTTCTCCTCCCCACATGCCCCTCTTTCCACCAAAGTTGCCTTGTATTTGTTTGGTAGGCATTTTAGATCTAAGACACGCACACCATCTGTACTTGTTAGATAGTAAGCTTTTGGAGGACAGACACAATTTATTTTCATCTTTTTTTATCCCCAGAACCAAAAACTTAACTGACTTTAAATAAATATTTGTTGATCAACTGACTGGACAAGAAAATTTTGCCACTTTTAGAACTTTCAAACTTATATTTCTCTTTTAAATTATTATAAAAAACTTGGAAAACATCAATAAGCGCAAACATTTCCTTAAAAAAAAGAAAAGAGGATGGAATACAGCACAATGGGTCTCTATAAAGAGAGCTTCCTTTTTGTTCTAGTTCTAATACTTCCCTGTTTCTCTGTATCCCTTTTTTTTTTGCTTTTTGGAGGGCAATTGGGGTTTAAGTGACTTACTTAAGGTCACACAGCTAGTTTTTGTGTTAAGTGTCTGAGGCCAGATTTGAACTCAGTTCCTCCTGACTCCAGGGTTGGTGCTCCACCTAGCCACCCCCTGTATCCCGTTCTTAACTTCCTGCTGATCTCTTCTATGTATTTTTAAAATATTTCGCTGAATTTTTTTTTCTTTTCTTCTTTTTTTGTATCACTATCACTCCTTCATGTACTCTCCCATCACTTCCCTCACCAAAATAAAAGTCCTCCCTTATAAAAAAAGGAGTGAAGGTAGAATACTTGGTCCATGTCTGAAGATTCATGTCCCACTCTACACTCTTAGGCCAACAACTTTCCTCAAAGAGGGGGGGAAACAGGGCTCACCATAAAACTTCCAGAGACCTAATCGGTCATTTCATTGATCAGATTTCTTTATTTATGAAGAGTACTTTTCCTTTACAATATTGTTATCAAGCACCTAATTGGTGTAGTGCCCAGAGTGCTTGCTAAGCCTGGAGTCAGGAAGACCTAAGTGCAAATTTAACCTCAGACTAAGTGACCCTGGGCAAATCACATAACCTGTCTCTGCCTCAGTTTCAGCAGCTGTAAAAAGGAGATCATAACAGCATTTACCTTGTGGGGTTATTGTGAGGGTCAAGTGAGATCATATCCAAAGGTGCCTAGTGTAACACCTCACGTATGTTGTTGTTCGGTCATTTTCAATCATGTCTGACTCTGAACCTGTTTGGGGTTTTCTCCAGAGAGATGCTGGAGTGGCTTGCCATTTCCTTCTCCAGCTCATTTACTGATGAGGAAAACAAGGTTAAGTGACTTGCCCAGGATCACACAGCTACTACGTGTCTGAAGTCATATTTGAACTCTGGTCTTCCAGGCTCCGTCAGCTGAGCCACATCTCACACGAAGCAGACCCTTAATAAATGCATCCTTCTTTCCTCCCTGAATTGTTTTCTTGGTGCTGATTGCTTCATTCTGTACCTGTTCTTATGTTCTCCTAGGTTTCCCTGAATCTTTCCGTCATTTCTTACTTCAGTTACACTTGAAAAGCATGATTTTTTCAGCCACTCTCCCATTGAGGATGGGGGCACTTCTTTAATTTCTGGCTTTTTCACCAACTGATGTTTCAAAATGAAGAGGAGCAGCATCGAGGATAGGGACCAATCAGAGCATTACAAAGTGGGAACTGACTTGTCATGTACCAGGTACTCTAATAGCAGCTCACGGTTATGTCCCTAGGAAGGCCTCTCATAACCAGTGCTGGGAGGACCTGACTTCCTGCCGCTCCCAATCCAAATGAACGGTCTACCAAAAAAGGCGTCTTGAAAACTTTTTGAATGATTTCCTGTCATTACCTGAATTAAATTAAGTCATTCTGGGCGCTTCGAATATCACTGTTAGGAAACACTTTATTTTTCCTTATAAAGTCTTAGGTCAAGTTTAAGCTTTAATTACCTGAAAACTGCGCTAAGACTTTTGGGATACTGTATATTAAAGACCATGAAATAAATAGATTATGGATGCCAATCACTGCTGTCATTGATGAAAACATTACAGACAGTTGGGACACCACAGAATAAGCTGAATGTTGGAATCATTGTAGTCAGTTCTAATACATACTGTAAGGCTTACAGGGTTTTTTTTCTCTCTTTCTTTTCTCTACACATGACTGTCCATGACCACATTCATAGTGCAGTCAGCCATAGTGTCTATACATTATTTACCAATAATCTTGCTTATGCAATCCACAAAAAAAGCTGATGTCTTTTGTACTTATATTTCCCCTCCACACCCCTCCCCCAGTCCTTCTTAAGATCAACAAAAGGTTTAAAATAAAATCATGATAATAATTCAATAGGTTGAACTTCTAGCCTGGGCAACAAGAGAGGGTGATACGCATTTCTAGCATACCTACCATATGCCAGACACTAGGTTCAGTTCTTTTTACAAATATCTCATTTGATCCTCACAACAACCTTCTGAGACAGATACTATTATTATGATCATTTTACAGTTGGGGAAACTGAGGAAAACAGAGGAATAACAGCTAATAATTGTCTAAGACCAGATTTGAACTCAGGTCTTCCTGAGTCTAGGGCCAGTACTCCATCCACCATGCCACCATGCTTCAAGAAGAAACAAAACTGACCTTGGGTAGTTTCAATAGGTGTAGACATTGATGGCCAAGTCTTATGGATTCTGCCTATACAATACCCCTCACATTTGGTGCCTTCTCTCAGCTCTATTGCAAACATTCTTATTCAAAGGTTTGTCCTTTATGTCAAATGAGGGATAGGGATTTGTCCTGGAATTTCATGGGTGTAATAAACATACATAGAACATACTATCAATGCCACCCAGCAGAATCTCTGCCACTTACAGCGCTATAGGGTTAGCCAGTTATGAAGAGCACTGAAAGCTTTTTCTTTAAAGTCACAAAGCCAAAAAGCATTAGAGGCAAGACTTGAACTCAGGACTCTGTGGCTTCAAAGTCCATTCTCTATCTAGTATTCAATATTGTTGCAATTTCAACTCTATCCACCAAGAGACACCAAAACCTGTTGCAGTTTCATGATGTGTGGTGGAACTGTCTCAAAGAATTCAGTCAGACCACCTCTAATCCAAGCACAGGCATTTATTGAGATTGACACCTCTCATGACGTAGGCTAAGTTCCAAGAGGAACCAGCAACTTCAGAAAAAGCAAGATGGATTTTTATGGGATAAAGATGCAGTTAAATTACAGAAATAATGAATATTAAAAAGGCGGGAGGGGTCTGTTAAGGGATTAGGTAATAGGGGAGGGGTCCTAGCCACAGTGGAGCTGCCCATGCGATTACCCACAATGCATACAGAAAAACCCGGGGGTCTATGCATGTATGATAATGATATTATAATAAGCCTTTCTACATCACAAGTCCACTCTACGTCTGTTCTTCACTATTACTGTACAGGTGTCTACTTAGGGAAAGTCCCTTCTATTGTTTTGGGGTCCACATCCTCCTTGGGTATCCTGGTGGTTCTGCTTTCTGATTGGCTGAGTATTGTGGTTCTGTCTGAGACTAGATGGGTGTGGTTGTGGTTGAGTGCATGGATACACTTTCTGTTTCTGTGGGAAATATGAGGAATGGGTCTGGGAGCAGTGCCTGGGTAGAGGCAGCACCTGGGATCCCATCACATGGACACATCTGCTGTTCTGGGGGAAATAGAAGTTCATGGACACACTTATTCTAATGAGCACAATGATATATATGTAAAGAAGTGAGGATATTGAATGGGGGTGGGTGGGATGAGTGGCTAGGTAGTAGGCCTGCCATTCGGTGGGGCCTATAAGGAAGTTAGAATATTGGAATTGGGGGCAACTTTATTAGGATTCCAACAATATTGTCTCTCCTTTGGATCTGAACTATTTTAAGAGCTGGCTAACTTCTCTTCCTGCTTCCAGTCAATCTCATCTCCAAACCATCCTTTACACTGCTACCAAAGCATTCTACCCAATACATCTACATGATCATCTTAAAAACTTTCTTTGGACAGTGGATAGGTGGCACAGTGAATAAAGCACTGGCCCTGGAGTCAGGAGGACCTGAGTTCAAATCCAGCCTGAGACACTTAATACTTACTAGCCATGTGACCTTGGGCAAGTCATTTAACCCTAATTGCCCTGCCTTCCCCCCTCCAAAAAGAAAAAAAAATGCTTTTGTTGGCTCATCATTGTCTACCAAACAAAATATTACCTATGTTTGGGTCATTCAAAGCCCTCCACATTCTGATTCTAAACCACAATTTCCCTTCACATACTCTGTGATCCCACCAAATAGAAGTAATTTCTGTATATGGTACCCTTATCCCATCCTGACCTCTCTTGTCCCTATGTCTTTGATCACATTGTGCCCTAGACCTAGAATGATCTCCTAACTCCATAATCTCTTTTAATGTTTCTCTATTACTTCAAGACCCAATGGAAGAGCCAACTCTTCTTTGAAGCTTTACCTGACCCTGATTGTAGCTCTTGGGAAATATGAATGAATGGAATCCCTTTCCCAGGAACTTGCTGTTGTTGTTGAGTGACATTGTCCCTAGAGTTAGAGGTGAGTATATTTATTCAAGTAGGAACCCCACCCCAATCTGTAAGAAATATACCATAGCAAAGTTTCTGAGAGAGAATCATATGAGATGTGTTAGCTGTAGCTAGAAACAAAGTCTGATGGGGTTAAACTGAGAGAATCCTCTAGCTTGGACACACTTTTGATTGGACAGTTGTGTAAATGAAAGGAAATTGGGATCCTTTATCAGGGGAGTCATTGGTAATAGAGAGGGAGGGTGGATGCCCCACGCTGCGGCGGAAAATGTATCCAGATACAAATCCTAGCTCTATTACTTATTACCTATGGGTGACCTCAGGTAAGTCATTAAATGATGCTTCCTATATAAAATGAGGGGGTTGGGTTAAATGATCTATGTAGTCAATTCTACATTCAAATCCTGTGAGCTACTAAATATTTTGTGTAGACCCTTGAGCACTGAAAGATCAATCAAAGGAGAAAGCTCAAAAGTATAATGGCAAGAGTAAACTGAAGTCTGGATTATGGTTACAAGAAGGTATTCTTTGCCCCTCTAGATCTGAGATATAAACCAGTTCTTTTATTACATAATAACAATAATAATTTGATATCCCAACAACCCAAACCCTCAATGGTATCCAGAAAAAGGAATGTTACTTCCTTTATATTCAGTAGCAAGGTGAAAATAAAGTGATTGTGCTGTCTTTTTTGTTTTCTTTTGCAGTTGTCACAGGCTTAGGGAACTTTGGCAAAGTATATTCATTCCCTCTACCATTTCAGATTGGCTCCTGCTCTGTAATTTATAATCTTAAAGAGCTGTATTAGGCAAGGAGAGTTTAAGTGATTTTCCTTAGGTTCACAAAACCAAACTGTGCCAAAGGTAGGATGTGAACACAAGTCTTGCAGACTTTGAGGCCTGTTCTCTCCATTTTATTATATTGTCCTTTTTGTAAAAACGAACAACAAAACACGTGAAATCAATCTATCCCAAAAAATATACCTTCGAGGTAAAGTCCTATAAGGAAATTGAGGAATGTAAGCATCAGCAAAGTGTTCCATCACAAAACCTTGGAATTTAAGAGTTGGCAGTGACCTTAGAGATCACCTCTTTTAGTGGTTCCTAATCTATGGGTCATGCCACCCTTGGTAGTTATGGTGGAAGAGTAGGGAGCTTATGGCTATTGTAAGAGGCCAAACTCATTCATTATGATAGATATTGTCTGTAGAGAACAAGTAGGATGTGTCAGGCATATGTTTTCTCACTTTCCAAGTATATGTAAATGCTACACTAATTAATAAAATAAAAGTCACTTATAGGTATTTCAGAATATAATTATATTTTATAGGTATGCATTTTTTTCCAATCAACATCTGCTAATACTACAACTGTGGTCACATGGGGTCTTCAAAATTTATTTTATCTTTAAAAAATGTTGGTCCAGCGGAGCCAAGATGGCGGAGTAGAAACAGCGTTTCCAATGTGCTCTGCCCCAAACAAATTCCAAACAATGTGAAAGAGAGCTCTGAACAACTTCTGGAGCCACAGCACCCACAGAACGGCACAGAGAAGCTAACCTCCTGCTGAGGACAGCCCAGCAGCCCTGCAGGGAGCGGCCAGCACAGCACTCTGAGAGCAGGCAGCACAGAGCACTGGGAACCAACAGCGCAGCCCACAGAGCTGAGCCCAGGTCTGCGGTTTTAGCCCCAGGGTGGCCAGGCCTTCAGCCGGCTGGTGGAACCCCAGAACACCAGCAATTGTGGCGATTCCAGAATTATCAGCACAGATACGCCTAGGACAAAGTGAGAGGTTAGTGCCCTATGGACTTTGGGACCAGTATTTGGGGAACACGTGGCTTCCTCCCCTGGGGGCAAAAAGCTGCTGAAGAAACAGCTGCACAGAAGCCATTTTGCAGCGTCAGTAGTGGCACTAGCTCCTGGTCTATGAACTGTAGGAAGATCCAGCAATCAGTCTGGGGGTTAATGGCTTTTGCTTTAAACTGCCTGGATCTGGATTGTGGTCTGGCGGGGAAGTTTGGGGTGGGTATCCAACTTGCCAGAGTGGGTGGAGGCTTTGCAGAGGCCACCCAACTGGCAGAAATTGTGAAGACCCCACGTTTGGGCGGAAGATCCCCTGTCTGGTGGCAGAGTCCTACTGTGGCAACAAGCCCAAAACTCAAATAATTAAGTTGCAATATGCCTAGGCAAACGAAAAACAATAAACAGAAAAGTTCAACATTGGACTCCTATTTTAAGGGCAAAGAGGCTCAAAGCATGGAGGAGGACTGTGAGATCAGAACTCCTGCACCAAAAGCCCCAAATGAAAATACAAGCTGGCTACAGGCCATAGAGGACCTTAAGAAGCAGATAAGAGAAGTGGGGGAAATTTGGGAAGAGAAATGAAAAAGATGCAAGAAAAGTATGAAATGACAGTCAACAGCCTGACTGAGGAAAATAACACCTTAAAAAATAGACTAACTCAAATGGCAAAAGAGGCTCAGAAAGGCAATGAGGAGAAGAATGCCTTAAAAAGTCGAATTTGCCAGATGGAAAAAGAATCTCAAAAGCTCACTGAGGAGATTCATTCCTTCAGAGTTAGACTGGAGCAAATGGAAGCTAGTGACTTTATGAGAAATCAAGATACTATTAAACAGATCCAAACAAATGAAAGAATAGAAGGCATTGTGAAATATCTCATGGGAAAAACCACTGACCTGGAAAATAGATCCAGGAGAGATAATTTAAAAATTATTGGACTACCTGAAAGCCATGATCAAAGAAAGAACCTAGAAATCATCCTTAAAGAAATTCTCAAGGAAAATTGCCCTGATGTTTTAGACCCAGAGGGCAAAATAGAGGTTGAAAGAATCCACAGATCACCTCCTGAAAAAGATCCCAAAAAGAAAACTCCCAGGAATATTATAGCCAGGTTCCAGAATCCCCAGATCAAGGAGAAAATACTACAAGCAGCCAGGAAGAAACAATTTCAATATTGTGGAAACACAATCAGAATGGCACAGGACCTGGCAGCTTCTACATTGAGGGATAGAAGGGCATGGAATATGATATTCCAGAGGGCAAAAGAGCTGAGAATGAACCCAAGGGTCACCTTACCCAGCAAAACTGAGTATCTTGTTTCAGGGGAAAATATGGTCATTCAGTGGAATAGAAGACTTTCAAGCACTCTTGATGAAAAAAAACAGAGTTGAATAGAAAATTTGACATTCAGACACAAGAAGCAAGAGATGCTTGAGAAGGTAATCAAGGAAAAGCAATCAAAAGTAACTTATCAAAGTTGGACTATTTACAGTCCTACATGGAAAAACAATAACTGTGTTTGATGAAACCTTTCTCATTATGAAAATAATTGAAGACGGGTACATGGCATATGTTCAGAGGTATACATGGATAGAGGGCACAGGTTGAATTTGATGGGAAGGGATGATTATCATTTTTTTTTGGAGGGCAATTGGGGTTGGGTGACTTGCCCAGGTTCACGTGGCTGGGTTTTTGTTTGAGTGTTGGGTGTCTGGGGCCAGATCTGGGCTCGGGTCCCTCTGGCTCTGGGGCTGGCTCTCTGCTCTCTGTGCCACCTAGCCACCCCAAGGATTCTTAAGGGGTGAAGTCAAGAGGTGAGAGAGGAAAGTGGCAATAGGAGATGGAGAGAGACAGGGTAGGGCAAACTATCTCATGTAGAAGAGGCAAGGGGAAGTAGTTGCAGGGGAGGGGAAGAACAGGAAGGCAAAAAGGCAAAAGCATATTCTCATTGAAGTTGGCTCAAGGAGAGAATCACATACATACTAAATGGAATATCTTACCCTCACTCACTCTCCTGAGTAGGGGAAAAGGGGATGAGAGGGGGGATGATGGAGGGGAGGGCATTCTGGGGAGAGGGGAGGTTAGAAGTACCCACTATCAAAGAGGGACAGGATCAAAGTAGGGAATGGACCAGGTGGGAGCTGAGACAAGTGGGAGGGAAATATAAGGAGTCTTTTACAATATATCTCCTATGGTAATGTTTTGCATATATATACATATAGAACACATACTGAATTGCTTATCTTCTCAGAGGGAGTGGGTGACAAGGGAGAAAGGGAATGGATCTGAAAATCAAAGTTTTAACATTAAATGTTTCATAAGATGTCCAAGCACTGTGGCTCAGAGATTCACCTTGCCCTAATGGCTAAGTTGAAGGGGGTATGGGAAAAGATATGGGAGAGAGCAGATTGGATGAGGGGATATCTAGTGGGACTCCTATTCTGGGTTGGTGGGTAGGGAAAAAATAGGGGAAAAATGTAATAATCTGGTGGAAATGAATGATGTAAACCAGAAGTTAATAAAGCATTTGTTTAATTAAAAAAATAATAAATAAAATAAAAGAATAAAAAAAAGTTGGTCCACAAAAAAGTTGGGCACTGCCGATTTGGGCATACCTTTTCATTATTTGAATAAGGTAACTGAAACCCAGAGATGTTAGTCAATGTGTTTAAAATTTAACAGTCAAATCAATATCCACAGCTGGAAAGGAAAGATTTGATTTAGTGATTGACACAACTCTCAACTAACCTCTTTAGAGGAGTTTTTCTTTTTGATTTCAAATGTCATAGAATTTGCACTATAAAAGAATGCTAGATCTCAAATCCATTTTACAGATGGATAACTGATGTAAAAAGTGGCTATCATACATCTAATGGTGGCTACATGGGGAAAGAAATATCAGGTAACTTTGACCTAATGTTTAATCCCCTGTTCCTCATGAACACAAAGCAGTCTATCAGATAGTAAATAAAAAACAGAAAAAGTAGCTCACAGTAATGAGTTTTCCTGATTTCTACATAATCCTAGTTATTTTCCACAGGTATTTTTTCTTCTTATTTATTTTTCAACAGAAAATGTTAAAACCACCCACTCCTCCACAATCTCAAGTCATTTTTCAAGCTGTACCTTATTTGCTTGTTCTTTTTAACATTTTTATTTAATCTCTCTCAGAAAACCATAGCTTGTCCTGTCTCCTGGACTCATGTGCCATCATCTTCTCTTGAATAAAACTGCTAATTGAATGCACAGAGCATTCAAATATCATTATGATTCTGTTAAAAGAATAAACATGTCAAATGTCAACAAAACATTCAAAGTCTACTCTGATTCCAACTGAGTCAAAATAGATTGCTTTAAATTTGTTCTTCTTTGGTGAATACTTGAGAGAGGATCAGGGCACACCTGTTAAATTAACACATTGACTGTGCACCAAGCCTATTCATCTGTACAGTAAATAAATTAAAAATGTGGAGCCCCTTGCAATTCTCAGTTCAATCTGACTGACTGTAGCACCTTTCTAATCAAATATATCCACATGATATTGTAAGCTACATTACGACGCATTAATAGCTTGTAAAGTGGAATTGCTGCAACATGATGTACTGTATTCCTGAAGCAGTGACAAATTTATCATTGATAGATGCACTAATGGATATGTTGGATTGCGATAAATATAAATTCAGGATAGCAATTGCAAAGCATTAAAAATGTCATCTATGAGTTTTGCTATTTATGAGGCTGAGTCTGCTGGTAACACAAATGACATTCTCTGCTATGAGCCACTAGCAATTTGGGGTTCCAGATAAAAAACAGTGGTCTTTTTAAGAAATCTGGCCACGTGCTCTTAGGACTGTGGTCAGAGCTGCACAGTGCTCACTTAGTCCTCCAGAGATTTGGCTCATTGTGCTCAGCCTCTCCTAACTTGCCAGTCCCTTTCTCATGGCTTGGGTTCTCCTTCAGCAGTTTTTCCAATATATTATTCTTCAGCTAACATTATATGTTAGGATTCATCCAGTCATTGATCTATGCCCAGAAGCATTACATCAGAGGAGTATCTAAACCCCTTCAAAGGGGATTACTGGCACACCACTCCCAATGGGCCCGGCTGAACATCTTATTGCTGTTACATGTTTCCATCACTCAGATGTGTCTTGTGCCCCTACATAGTCTTACTGACCTTAAAGACATTATTCATTTCAAAAAAAGCAAGTAGGACCTCAGCATCCAGAGGATGGTTGGCAGAAGGAAACAGGAGCAGCTTAGATTATCTCTCAGTAGTGCCCTGGAAAGGATATCAAATGGGAACAAACATCTGGATTGAGTCAAACACACATTGTAGATTTTCCTAAGGAAAAGAGTAGTCCTTGAAGCATGTCTTTGGGGAGTTAGTGACTAGCTACGGGAACAAAGCATATGTAACTTTTGGAAACATGTAGACATGGTCGATGAAGAACCAGTTTCATAGTTACACTACATTTGCAGATCTCAACATTTTGCTTGATAATGAAATGTATTACCCTACTCATAATATTTAGCCTACATCTGCAGCCAATGTTTCCTGCACTCAGTACATTTTTGTTTTCAACATCTTAGAACAAATGATTCTGTATATTTGGGAATCAGATGTCAAAACGCAACTTTGACATCAATAGGAAGATGTCAAACTGGGGGTGTTTTAGGTAGTTATACTGAGTGTAGTTTAAAAAATTCAATAAAGGTTTAACAGCTGTAATTCAGTTTAATGTGAAATGAATTTAGTTTGCTTGTTGAAGGATCAGTCTACTAATCACAAAACCCAGATTACTAAACTGTGTAATAAAATGCATACAGTGGATGTTATTCAACAGAAGTGAATTACATTAGTAGTATAATTAAGGAGGTATAAAGTAAGGAGATAAACAATACAAAACTTTCACAGTCTGAGTTTCATAGCATTTTAAAAAAAGAATTGGGTTATTATGGTTTTCTGGTAAATCAAGTCATTCTTGTATATTTGAAAATAATTGCTTTAAATTGAGACTAATTGATTAAGCATATACAAATCACATTTTCAAGTCCAGATCTCATCTTAACTTTTCTAAGAATAAGGAAAATCAACCCTCTCACTTAAATTCCATCTTGAATTTTCTACAGATAAGACAATAAACAAATTTGCATGCAAAACTGGAATAAAAGTTGGGAAAAACCAAAGCATGTTTCAAGAGCACTAAAGAAAGTCCAAGATGGGGTGGCTAGATGGCTCAGTGAATAGAGCACCGGCTCTGGAGTCAGGAGGACGTGAGTTCAAATCCAACTTCAGACACTTGACACACTTATTAGCCATGTGACCTTGGGCAAGCCACTTAACCCCTATTGCACTGCCTTCCCCCTCCAAAAAAAAAAAAAAAAGACCAATATTTTGCCATTCTTTTAAGCATAAGTATTCTTCTTCCACAAACTATGGCCAAACAATCCGGAAATTTTCCCCCATATTAGACATAGGTAATTCATATATACCTTAGTAGTTTGAATATTGCCTATATAGTCACATTTTTTTCAAAATCACTTTTATTAAGTCAGATTCATGAAAAAAATATTCTCAACTTTATTAAGATCTTGAGGGGCTAATCATTGTCACTTGTTTTTCCAACACTAGTTAGCATAATAAGAATTGTAAAACGATGAAAATATTTCAGTTATGCAACTTTTTACGATGATAAAACTTCTCAAGTGCACAATAATATGGATTAAATGAGATAATATATGTGTCTACCTATTCATAAGCACTATACAAAAAATCATATCTTACTATCATCATCATAATCATTTTTTTTAAAAATATGGTTTTCTATGATTTGCTGTCACAAAATAACTGGTGATAATTTTGGTGTTTTCAAACATGGGATTCTGTGTCACCAAGAATCTTGGGGTAATTATGCAGTCTTCCAACTGCAAGCCATGCCATTCTTTTCCTTCCTTTCAATTTGGAACTCAGCTTACTGTTCAACTACAGGGAGGAATTCATAACCTTTATTGTGTCACAAATCTCTTTGGCAGTCTACTGAACACTAAAGACCCTCTCAAAATAATTTTTAAAAGCATAAAATAAAATCCATCATATTACAAAAGAAACTAATTATATTGAAATATTTATACTTTTTTTTAAGTTCATAGACAACAGGATAAGAGCTCCTGATGTACAGTGTCTATCTTATGGATTCATAATGGAATATGACTTCAATGATAGATTATAGATTTGACAATAGATATTTTTCATCGATTTGAATTTTTATATGTTGATCGTTAGAAATAGCTCTTTGTAAGGCCATATATCCTATTGAGAAGAATGGGACTGTTGTACATTGGAACTTTATGTAATCAGAGCAATGAAACCAATAAAGAGAGATATCTAGATCTCACATCATATAGGGACTCATTCTTTCATTTGGAGTGAGTCTATGAGGGAATTCCTTATTACATTATGAAACAATAAAAAGATGACCCACTTGGCAATGGAGATACATCTCGCAGGCATATATAGGTTTTAAAATATCACCAACAATAATTTGCACTTAAGAAGTGTCATAAAGAATATCATCTGTGCTGGAGGCTTTCCTTCTAGATCTTTCCACACATTAGGACTCCAGTGCAGTCATTACATTGTCTTTATGTTCTTTCACATTCTTGCTTCATGGTTGGAGAAATTGGTGAGTTTGATCACATGGCAAGAAGGAAGAAGGACATATGAACCACTTACATGCTTCACTGGTACTCTCAAGGGTAGAAAGATCTCTGGCACCTTGGGTAGACCCTTCATGCGGGCCTTGTGGAAAGACATGAACAAGGATCACATAGAATAAGAAGACCAGAGTGGGTTATAATATGTACTACTAGAAGAAATATTTACATTGATGAGATCACAGACATTATAAGAGTAAAGAATTATTATTGTTGTTATTATTGTTTATATCCAATAGCTTGCATCTATCCCAGTGTTTTATACAAGGGAGATAGGATGCTTTATTGTTTATGAGGAAGATAATATTTCAACGTTCCATAAAACTTTCCCCGCTATTTTCAGCATTTAAATATTCAGAGTTCAGGTTGAAAAAAAGATTTTATGTTCAAAATGTAATAGTAATAGTTCATAATTATGTAGTATTTTATAAAGTACCAAGTACTTTCCCCACTACAGCCCAGAAGAGTAATTCAAGTAAAATCTTCACTTTACCCATGAGGAAACAGAGAGGTTAAGCCATTTGTCTATGATCACATAGCTAGGTAGAATTAATATATGAATACTTGTATTTGGGCTTTAACTTTAGGACTAGTTTTATCATGTCAATCTGTATCTTTTTTATGAACTACTGGTTATGGTTTTAGTCCATATGTTGTTATCAGCCAGCAAACTCAATCAAATTATGCCTCCAGATTCACTGGGATTATCACAGAAGGGGTGGGGGTTGGAGAGAGAACAATATTGTACCTCACTCACTTAGTTCCTTCAAAGACCTTAGGGCTCAGGAAAAAGTGGTAACTAGTAGGTCAGAGATTGAGATGGCATCTTGTTTTTTTTATGCATAGAATATGATCTCCTTGATTCAAAACACATTCTTTTCTTAGGGACACAAAATGGCGGAGCCGAGACAGCAGAGTAGAAACAGCACTTCCAAGGTGTTCTCCCCCCAGATCACCTCCAAACCAAGTAAAAGGGGACACCGAAGACGTTTTGGAGCCCCAGCACCCACAGAACAACACAGAGAAGCTAACCTCCCGCTGAGGACAGCCCAGCAGCCCTGCAGGAAGGGCCAGCACGGTGCTCTGGGAGCTGAGCCCAGGCCTGAGTGAGCCATGGTTTTAGCCCCAGGGCAGCCGGGCCAGCAGCCTGCTGGAGGGAACCCAGAACACCAGCAGCTGTGGTGATTCCAGAATTTTCAACACAGACATGCCTAGGACAAAGTGAGAGGTTAGTGCCCTGTGGAATTTGGGACCAGTATTTGGGGAACATGTCGGCTTCCTCCCCTGGGGGCTAGAAGCCACTGAGGAGACATGCCATTTTGCAGTTTCAGTGGCAGCTCCAGCCGCGGGCCTGCAAACTGTAGGGAGATCCAGAGATCAGTCTTGGGGGTTAATTGGTCTTGCTTTAACCTGCTTGAATCTGGATTGTGATCTGGGCGGGGGGGAGGTCTGGGGTGGGTATCCAACTTGCCAGAATGGGAAGTTGTGAAGACCCCAATGTTCGGGATGAAAGCTCTCCTGTCATGTGGCAGAGTCCTACTGTGGCAAAAAGTCAAGTAATTAAGAGGCAACATGCCTAGGCAAAGGAAACAAAATAAACAGAAAAACACAACATTAGATGCCTATTTTGGGGGCAGAGAGGATCGAAGCAGGGAACAGGAGGAGGACTGTGAAGTCAGAAATCCTGCTCCAAAAGCCCCAAAGGAAAATACAAGTTGTCTACAGGCCATAGAGGACCTTAAGAAGGACTTTAAAAATCAAATAAGAGAAGTGGAGGAAAAATTGGGAAGACAAATGAAAAGGATGCAGGAAAAGTATGAAATGAGGGTCAATAGCCTGATTGAGGAAAATAACACCTTAACAAATAGACTGGCAAAGGAGGCCCAAAAGGGCAATGAGGAGAAGAATGCCTTAAAAAGCCTAATTTGCCAGATGGAAAAAGAATCTCAAAAGCTCACTGAGGAGATTCATTCCTTCAGAATTAGACTGGAGCAAATGGAAGCTAATGACTTTATGATAAATGAAGATGCTGTTAAACAGATCCAAACAAATGAAAGAATAGAAGGCAATGTGAAATATCTCATGGGAAAAACCACTGACCTGGAAAATAGATCCAGGAGAGATCATTTAAAAATTATTGGACTACCTGAAAGCCATGATCAAAGAAATCACCCTTCAAGAAATTCTCAAGGAAAATTGCCCTTATGTTTTAGACCCAGAGGGCAAAATAGAGGTTGAAAGAATCCACAGATCATCTCCTGAAAAAGATCCCAAAAAGAAAACTCCCAGGAATATTACAGCCAGGTTCCAGAATTCCCAGATCAAGGAGAAAATACTCCAAGCAGCCAAGAAGAAGAAATTTCAATATTGTGGAAACAGAATCAGAATAGCACAAGATCTGGCAGCTTCTACACTGAAGGATTGAAGGGCATGGAATATGATATTCCAGAGGGCAAAAGAGCTGGGATTGAAGCCAAGGGTCACCTACCCAGCAAAACTGAGTATTTTGTTTCAGGGGAAAATATGGTCATTCAGTGAAATAGAGTATGTTCAAGCATTCTTGAGGAAAAAACCAGAGTTGAATAGAAAATTTGACATTCACACACAAGAAGCAAGAGATGCCTGAGAAGGTAATCAGGGAAAAGAAATCAAAAAGAACTTCTCAAAGTTGACCTATTTACATTCTTACATGGAAAAACAATAACTGTGAACTGATGAAACCTTTCTCAGTATGAAAATAATGGAAGAATGGTATATGGGCATATGAATACATATGTGAATGTGTGTATATATGTTGACAGTTATACATGGATAGAGGGCATAGGTTGAATTTTTTGGAAAGGGATGATATTTAAGGGGTGAAATTATGAGGTGAGAGAGGAAAGTGGCAAGAGAAGGTGGGAGAGACAGGGTAGGGTAAACTATCTCATGTAGAAGAAGTAAGGGGAAGTGGCTGCTGGGGAGGGGTAGAAGAGGAAGGCAAAAAGGCAAAACCATATTCTCATTAAAATTGACTCAGGGAGAGAATGACATACACACTAAATGGGATATCTCACCCTGCAGGAGAGTAGGGGGAAGGGGGATTAGAGAGAGGATGCTGGAGAGGAGGGCATTCTGGGGGGAGGGGAGGTTGGAAGTACCCACTATCGAAGAGGGACAGGATCAAAGTGGGGAATGGACCAGGTGGGGGGTGGGATGGGTGGGAGGGAAATATAAGCAGTCTTTTACAATATATGTACTATGGTAATGTTTTGCATAGCTGTACATGTACAACACATGCTGAATTACTTATCTTCCCAGAGGAAATGGGTGACAAGGGAGGAAGGGAATGGATCTGAAATTCAAAGTTTTAAAATTAAATGTTTCAAATATATATAAATACTATTATTAAAACTATTTTGCATGTATCTGGGAGATATGATGTTCAGGCATTGGGGCAGAGAGATTCACCTTGCCCTAAGGGCAAAGTGGAAGGGGGTATGGGAGAAGATATGGGAGAGAGCAGATTGGATGAGGGGATATCTTGTGGGACTGCTATTCTCGGGTGGTGGGTAGGGGAGAAATGGGGAAGGGGATCAAAGAGACTGTAATGGGAAAAAGGAAAGGATTAGATAGGAAAAGGTAAAATATGCCATCTAAAGGGACATTAAAACACACTACAGAAGAGGGGAAAGAAAGAGGGAGAGGAACATCACTTAAACACTATTCTCACTGGTTCTGGTTCAAAGAGGGATCAACTTAAATCAGTGAAGTTAAAGATTTTAATGTGAATAAACACATAAATTCATTAAATAGAGGAAAAGGAGGGAGGGAGAGGAGCACTGTTTGAAATTTACTCTCATTAGTTTGGAATCAAACAGGGAGTAATTTACTCTGATATGTATAAAAATTTATTGTGTCCTATAGATAGTGGAAGGGTAAGGGGGGTGAAAAGGAGGAGACTAAAGGGGGGATTAGAAGGGAGGGAAATAGTAGTAAGGGGAGAGGGTAGGTCAAGAAGGGGGGTCACTGGGTGGGAACACTGAGGGAGGGGGTGGTCAAAAGATAAAACTTCAAGGAGGGGAAGGGAGAAGGAAGAAACAAAAACATAAAAAGGGGAGGGAAATTGGATGGAGGGGAAGAGACAAATAGTCATTATTACTGTGAATGTGATTAGGATGAACTCTCCCATAAAACAGAGGTGGATAGCAGAATGGATTAAAAGCCATAATCCCACAACATGCTGTCTACAAGAAACATTTGAAACAAAGAGATACCCAAAGTGTAAAGGTGAAAGGTTGGAGTAAAATTTATTATGCCTCAGCTAAAGTAAAAAAAGCAGGGGTAGCAATACTTATCTCAGATAAAGCAAAAGCAAAAATAGATCTAATTAAAAGAGATAAGCAAGGAAACTATATCCTACTAAAAGGCACCATCGAGAATGAAGCAATATCACTACTTAATATATATGCACCAAGTGGTATAGCATCTAAATTCCTAGAGGAGAAGTTAAAGGAATTAGAGGAAGAAATAGATAGCAAAACTATACTAGTGGGGGACCTTAATCTTCCCTCTCTGAACTCGATAAATCTAACCTCAAAATAAACAAGAAAGAAGTTAAGGAGGTGAATAGAATCTTAGAGAGACTAGATATGATGGATCTCTGGAGAAAACTGAATGGAGATAAAAAGGAATTTACTTCTTTTCAGCAGTGCATGGTACATACTCAAAAATAGACCATGTACTAGGGCATAAAAACCTCACAATCCAGTGCAGAAAGGCAGAAATATTAAGCGCATCATTCTCAGATCATGATGCAATAAAAATTATATGCAATAAAGGGCCATGGAAAGATAGACTAAAAACTAATTGGAAATTAAACAATTTAATCCTAAAATATTGGTGGGTCAAACAAGAAATTATAGAAAAAATCAATAATTTCATTCAAGAGAATGATAATAATGAAACAACATACCAAAATTTGTGGGATGCACTAAAGGAAGTTCTCAGGGGAAGTTTTATATCCCTGACTGCATACTTAATTAAAGCAAAGAGAAGGGAGGTCAATGAATTGGACATGCAATTGAAAAAGCTAGAAAAAGAACAAATTAAAAATCCCCAATTTAGCACTAAATTAGAAATATTGAGAACCAAAGGTGAGATTAATAAAATTGAAATTAAGAAAACTATTGAATTAATAAATAAAACTAAGAGCTGGTTTTATGAAAAAATCAACAAAATTGATAGACCCTTAGTCAATAGGATAAAAAAAAGAAAGAAGAAAAGCAAATTATGAGTATCAAAAATAAAAAGGGTGAATCTACCTCCAATGAAGAGGAAATCAAAAAAATAATGAGGAATTATTTTTCCCAATTGTATGCACATAAATATGACAATCTTAGTGAAATGGATGAATATTTACAAAATCACAAGTTGCCCAGATTAACTGAAGAGGAAGTGAATTACCTAAATAACCCCATCTCAGAAAAAGAAATCAAACAAGCCTTCAAAGAACTCCCTAGGAAAAAATCTCCAGGGCCAGATGGGTTCACTAGTGAATTCTATCAAACATTTAAAGAACAGGTGATTCCAATACTCTACAAACTATTTTGGGAAATTAGTGAAGAAGGAGTCCTACCAAACTCTTTCTATGACACAAATATGGTACTGATTCCTAAATCAGGAAGAGATAAAACAGAGAAAGAAAATTATAGACCAATTTCCCTCATGAATTTAGATGCAAAAATTCTAAATAAAATATTAGCCAAAAGACTCCAACAACTTATCACAAAAATAATACACTCTGATCAGGTAGGATTCATTCCAGGATTGCAAGGATGGTTTAATATTAGGAAAACCATCAGTATAATTTAGCACATAAACAATAAAACTAGCAGAAACCACAGGATCATTTCTATAGATGCAGAAAAGGCTTTTGACAAAGTACAACACCCATTCCTATTAAAAACACTAGAAAGTATAGGAATAAATGGAACCTTCCTCAAAATAGTTGATAGCATCTATTTAAAACCATCAGCAAGTATTATATGCAATGGGGATAAACTAGAAGCCTTTCCAATAAGATCAGGAGTGAAACAAGGGTGTCCACTATCACCCCTCTTATTCAGTCTGGTACTAGAAACACTAGCAGTAGCAATTAGAGAAGAAAAAGAAATCAAAGGAATCAAATTAGGTAAAGAAGTGACCAAGGTATCACTCTTTGCAGATGATATGATGATATACTTAGAGAATCCTAGAGAATCAAGTAAAAAACTACTGGAGACAATAAATAAATTTGGCAAAGTTGCAGGATATAAAATAAACCCACATAAATTCTCAGTATTCCTGTACATCTCTAATGAAACTCATCAGCAAGAGATAGAAAGAGAAATCCCATTTAAAGTCACTGTAGACATTTTAAAATATTTGGGAATCTACTTGCCAAAACAAACCCAGAATCTGTATGATCGCAACTACAAAACACTTCTCACACAAATAAAAGCAGATCTAAATAGTTGGAAAAATATCAATTGCTTGTGGCTGGGTAGAGCTAATATAATAAAAATGAAAATTTTACCCAAACTAAACTATATATTTAGTGCCATACCAATCAATTTACCAAAAAACTACTTTCTAGAGTTAGACAAAATAATAACAAAATTTATTTGGAAAAACAAACAGTTTAGAATATCAAGGGAATTAATGAAAAGAAACGCTAGGGAAGGTGGACTAGCTATGCCAGATCTTAATCAGTATTATACAGCAGCAGTCATCAAAACTGCTTGGTACTGGCAGAGGTGTAGAGTAGTGGATCAATGGAATACATTAGGTGCAGGAGACCCAGCAGTTAATGAATATAGCATTCTATTGTTCGATAAACCCAAAGACCCCAGTTTTGGGGATAAGAATGCACTATTTGACAAAAACTGCTGGGAAAACTAGAATACAGGATGGCAGAAACTGGGCATAGACCATTATCTAACACCATATACCAAAATCAAGTCCAAATGGGTGCATGATCTAGGTGTAAAGGATGATACTGTAAGCAATTTGGGAAAGCAAGGAATAGTTTACCTAACAGATCTGTGGAGAGGGGAAGACTTTAGGACCAAACAAGAATTAGAGAGCATTATAAAATGCAAAATAGATAAGTTTGATTACATTAAATTGAAAAGCTTCTGTACAAACAAAGCCAATGTAACCAAGATCAAGAGGGAGGTGGGAAATTGGGAAAGAATTTTTACAACTTGTGTCTCTGATAAAGGACTCATCTCTAAAATTTATAGAGAATTGAGCCAAATCAAGGATATGAACAGGAAATTTTCAGAGAAAGAAATTAAAGATATCTATAAGCATATGAAATAATGCTCTAAATCACTATTAATTAGAGAAATGCAAATCAAAACAGCTCTGAGATACCACATCCCTCCAGTCAGATTGGCTAAGATGACAAAACAAGAAAGTGACAAATGCTGGAGAGGATGTGGATAAATTGGAACACTAATACATTGCTGGTGGAGTTGTGAACTTATCCAACCATTCTGGAGAGCAATCTGGAATTATGCCCAAAGGATTATAAATAATTTCATACCCTTTGACCCAGCCATACCACTTCTAGCGTTATATCCCAAAGAGATCATAGAAGTCGGAGGAAGACCCATATGTACAATAATATTTTTAGCAGCCCTTTTTGTGGTTGCAAAGAATTGGAAACTGAAGGGGTGCCCATCAATTGGGGAATGGCTAAACAAGTTGTAGTATATGAATGTAATGGAATATTATTGTGCTATAAGAAATTAAGAGGCAACGGATTTCATAATTACCTGGAGAGACTTATACAAACTGATGCTGAGCGAGAAGAGTAGAATCAGAAGAAATCTGTATACAATCACAGACATACCATATCTGTGATGACCAACTATGACAGACTGGACCCTTTTCAGCAATGCAGTCATATAAGTTAATCCCGAAAGACCCAAGAAAGTGAGAAATGCGCCATCCACAGATATAACTAGAAAGAACTGAGCCTGAATCCTGATGGAAGCAAACTAAATGATCTTGTTCTTTTCATTGTTTGGTTTAATTTCTTCCTTACCATCTTTCATCCCACCTAGTACAATATGCCTTTGTAATTGGAATAATGTCTAATATGAATGCATTTGCAGATCATATACTGGACTATATGCTGTAGTGTGGGGAGGGGGGAGGGAAGTAAAGGAAATTTGAAAATCAAGGAACTATGGAATTGAATCTTGTTAACTGAAACTAAACTAATAAATTAATAAAAAAAAAAAGAAAAATGGGGAAAAAATTTTAACTCAAAACCTGGCAGAGATGAATTATGTAAACCAGAAGTTAATAAAGCATCTGTTTAATAAAAAAAAAGAAAGGGACACAAAAAAACTATGAGCTGGTAGGCTATAGAATGCAAAAAAAAGATAAGATTGTAATCATAGAAAGCAAAATGGTATCTTATGGGATCTGACTTGACCAGAATTGGTAGGTAAGGACTCATGGTCTTTAAGAGTATTTTTCTTGATCCTGTTCTTTTGTTTCAAATAAAGCAGGAGAGCAAAGGCTTAGCACAACTCTTCCCTCTTTCCACCTGGTAATCCAACGGAGCTGGAAATCACTTGGCTCTATGTTCTCCATTTCCTGTTGTCCAAGAAAGGAGGTTATGGTTGTGATTTGTCCTTCATTCTTGAAGAGGACCATGATTTCAGGAAGATGATGACATGACCAGCAATTGACTTTAATTTGAGTGAGTGAGGGCTGTGCAAGGTCACCAGTTTCACTTTCTCCTCCAGAATCATCTGGGTCCAATAGCCAAATAACTTTCAGGATGACTGGAGACAACCCAGGATGGAGCGGGAGACCTTGGCCCTTTCAAGTTAAGGTCTTTTGGGGAGAGCATATATTTTATAGATCAGTATCTCTCTGTCTCTCTCTGTCTCTCTCTCTCTCTCTCAGTTTCTTTCTATGTCTCTCTGTTTCTTTGTCTCTTTGTCTCCTTCTGTCTCTCTCTTCCTGTCTTATGTTCTCTTTTTTGGTCTCTTGCTCTCTCTGTCCAGTATCTCTTCTACTCTTAAGCTTGGTACAGTAGGAGGCACAATGGTTTGTCAGCTTCTCTCTGAAGGCTGGGAAGTCACCATAGCCTTAAGAAAAGGTAGGACTAACCAAGCCCAGAAGAGAAAGTCAATTGTCATCCTCCTTTCAAAAATAATGAAGTACTTTATGTGCTTAGAATTATTGTTACAAATTCTAATTTAATTATGTGGGAATCATTTTTAGATGTGTGCATTTGTTCTGAGCTAAGAATTTCTTCTGACAGTTCATTTGCTTTATAGGTCTCTAACTTAGACTGTATATTCATTGTTGAGTTATGAATTTCCCCTACAATCCGTGTGTTTTATAATTCTCTCTCACTCTTTTGAATGAAATTGTATCTTTAAAAGAAAGATTCGGCTTTCAGGCTATCTATTGGTCAGTGCCTAGAAGATCCCAAGAATTCTGGTTTCAGTACATTTGAGTTGTGATAGATGTCAAGATAGAAGCAGATGCAATCATATCATTTATTAAATCCTCCTCCTTCATTTGATAATAAGGGACCTTTTATTTGAATGCAGGCCTGGATGGTAAGCATCAAATTTGCAGATGACATAAAGCTCTGAAGGATACTGTAGCTAATATATCTGAAGAAAGAATCTGAATGCAAAAAAAAAAGATCTTGATGGATTGAAGTTCGTATGATTAAATTTAGCAGAGATGAATGTAAAATTCTACACTTAAGTTCAATTGCATAAGAATACAAGGGGGCAAGCAGTTCATGTGAAAAGGGCCTAGAAATTCAATGTGCATCATTGATATGAGATCATAGCAAGTGATCTAATGTAATATTAGGCTGCATTACTAGAAGTACAGGGTCTAGAAGAAGAAAGGTGATAGTTTTATTGTGCCAAGTTAGATCTCATTGCGCATATTGTGCCCCAGGATTGGTGACATATTTTAGAATGGACATTGACAAACTGGACCAAATTCAAAGATGTGGCAAAGATAGTAAAGGAACAAAATTTTATTAAAAATTATATATGAAGAACAGTTAAAAGAATTCTAGATTTTTATCGTGGAACAGCAAGAAGTCAGGGGAAATATGGGAACTATCTTCAAATTTAAGATCGGTTTCCTTGTAGACAATGAATTAGATTTATGTTTGACTATAGAAGACAGAGCTAGGACCGCTGGCTAGAAATAAAAAAGGAGAAAGATTTTGGCTGAATATAAAGAGGTATGTCTCAAAAATTAGGACTGTTCAAAACAACTTGAATGGCCTATGTCAGAAAGTATGATGTATCTTTATATAAAGTCTTCAGGAAGAGGTTTCATGACCAACTGTCAAGAATTTTGTAGATGAGATTCCCTTTCTGGCTAGGATTTGGACTGGATGTCCTCTACAATCTCTTCTATATCTACAATTTGATGGCACTATAAATTAAAAATTAATATTGATACCGTGGGTTCATGACACATATGGAATACGTCACATCAAACCATTATTGTTGCACTTTCATTCAAGCTGTATCAACATAATGCAAATATTCCCAAACTTGTTTTATTTTGTGATGTAAAAAGTTTTTATTTTTTAAATATTTCTGAGAGAGAGACAGAGACAGAGATAGAGAGACAGAGAGACTTTCCTTTAGAGTAGATATTGTAGTAAAAATATTCCCAAAATAGCATGGCATACTCAGACCTACTCTTAGCCAATCTTAGCTAACCTCATCCTGGGATCTCTGATCCATGATTATTCTTGGGTGAAATGAAAATTATACTACAGCATAGGGGTATTGGGATTCACCCCCTTCCAGCTATATAACTTCAATTTCATTGGAACCTATAGACTTCCAGTGGGTGATGATTTTAAGGATCCTTCCAAATCAAACTTTTTAGATCCATCCAGACCGGGCTTTCTATGCTTCCATGATGGGAGTAAATCACTAGTTGGTAGGGGAAGAAGGAACGGAGGGGAAAGGGGCACATTACAAAAATATCTAAGATTTATGCAGTGTTTTAATCTTTATAATGTGTTTTTTTAATCAAATGATACTCCAGTAGCTTCCCTAAGCATCTGAACAAGAAAGTGGCTTTGACACTAGGGAGAATAGAGCACAAACAGATATAAAGATATAATACTAGGAATTATTCCATATTTTGGGCTACTAATTGGAACCTGATATAGCCTCGAAGAAAGTCAAAATTGAAAATTACTCTTTGGTCATATCCCTTGGAAACATTATTTAACTTTATATTACTATCTCATTTTAAACAATTGCACTGTGTATGACAACTCCCTTGTTCCCTTTTGATTAACTCATCCTCTACAAACAGAAACTATATTCCCATCACTTAACATATATTTCAGTTATCAAAATATTGCATTAACTTAGTGTTTCTGTATTGTTTTTGAAAATGAAAAGCTAAAATGATGTTACACTGTTAGAAATATATTTTATTTGGGGTGACAGTTTCCAGACCTAACTATCTAAGCAAGACTCATGTTTTTCTTCCTTCTTCCTGGCAAGGATCCCAGAAAGGATCTCTATATTTCAGAATCCCAAACTTTGCTTTTGTTCAGGACAACCCACTTTAATTCTTCCTAAACCCTAGTAAGATAGATTCCTCATAAATTAAGAGTACAGGCAATTAAATGATCTAGATGGGAGAAAATCTGTTTTCAAGCTACAAATAAGCTTAATCTAAGACATTTCCTGGTTTGTCTAGATGATTTTGATTCCAAACAGACAAAATTACAACTCTCTCTCTCTCTCTCTCTCTCTCTCTGTCACACACACACACACACACACACACACACACACACACACACACAAAGACATACACATCTTTGCATAACAATCTGGATTTCTGGCATAAGAATTCTTTCTCCATTTCTGGGTAAACATTTTTTTCTGATAAAGATATCCTCCCCTCCATCCCATTCTTTGCTGATTCAATTGGCAAAATAATAATAATAAAGTACCAACTAAACAAAGGACTAGAAGATCTGATCCAAAGGCTAACTTTTGTGTTAAATTTGATACTTTGAATAATTCTGTTCATTTATATTAATTATGAGTTCTCCTAAGGGGAAAAGCTGACACATAGGATTAGTGAAAATATGGACTATGAATGAAAACGAATGAAAAACATTTATGTCTCTATCTCCAGTGCTTAAACCAGTGCCTGATCCAGAGAAGGAACTTAGTAAATGTTTATTGAATGGAAACAAAACAAAACAAAGAAACAAACAGGAAATGAATGAAAATACATTTTAAGCATTTACTATATACATGTAAATGTACTTGTAAATAGTTTTATTTCTTTTTAAGAGTAAGGAAAAGGCTGCAAAAACATGAACAGAATCAAATAGATCATAAGTTCCCTGAGGGCAGAGACTGGATCTTGTTCAATGTTTTTTCTCCCACAGAATCTCAAGTCTATAGGGACCAATCTGTACCTGAATCAGTTTCCTCTGCCATATCCTCAACAAGTGGTCATCCAGCTGTTACCTGAAGACGCCTAATAAAGAGAAGCCTCTGCTTCCTAGTAACACCAAGCATAGGATCTTTTACATAGAAGTAATATTTTAAATCTTCCTTTAAGGAACAAATTAAATGGAGCATTTAAACAATAGCCTGGTTATTCAAACAAACCTGTTGTTTTTGAAGGGGAAAAATAGTTTAGGAGCATAGGCCATTCAAATTATTTGTTCTCACTTACTGAATTTTTGTGTTAATTGCTCCAGAGATGACTTTTAATATGCTACTAGATTTTGTGCCTCTTCTCAGGTCATAGCATCAGATAATTATTTACTTTTTTTCTCCTTTTTAGATTTTATATATAAATATATATATATTTATATATATAAATACATATTTATATATATTTATATATGTGTGTGTGTATATGATTTAATATGCTTACATGGATGCATATAAACATACATACATACACACAGTATCCACAGTACTTCAGAGAAATTAGAACAAGTATCTACAATCTGAGTAGGGAAAAATAAGAATTAAGTCATCACATCATTGATACTCAGTTTTTGTAATAAATCCACATTTAAAAGTATTTTGAAGAACTACAAGTTAAAGCTCATTAGATAAAGCACAAGATATAACATTATAATTCAAGTTTCATTTTATTTTTTCTTGATATTGAGGGAAATAATCTATGCTTTCTGTTAGTTTGGAAGTGGATATAAAAATATCATTTTTTCATCCATTTTTTCTCTTAGTTGGTAACCTTCTAAAAATTCACAAAAATAATAAATAAAATAAGTAATTTAATACACTGTTTATATGATGACCTATAATTCTTTCCATCACAAAAATATAAAATATTATTTACAAAAGCAGACGGAAAATACCACTACTGTTTAGGAGGATAAAACAAAAATTGTAACACATAAGCAAAGGATGAACAGAACACACTTGAGAATTAAACAAATTACAGTATAGTTTATTGTCACGATGCTGTCCTGTTTGGGGTATCTGTACTGTTTTCCTCTTGCATCTTATATATGCTAGCACGAGAGAGTTCAAAATCATTTCACAGTGTACTACAAACTTAATTCCCTGGAGACAAATACTTTTGAGACCTCCCTGCTTCCTCCTTACCCAGATTTTGCACTGAAGAGATAAATGAAAAGATCATAGCATTGCATGAATTTATTTTTTACCACTATTTTTAGGCATTTTCCAAATCTCCAGAGATCAAAGTTTTCAACACACACATGACAACCCCTTTTCCCCTAAGGTTAAATAAATCATTTTTGATGAGTTTCTGCGGTATACTTCTATAAACTAAGCTAACTTGCCAATTTTTTAAATTCTTCTTTAAAAAACAACTTCTGTACAATGGATTGTTTTCTTCTCTTTACATTATGAAAACATGTATATATGCTATGAAATGGATTTGAACTCACCTTTCAGGAGACTTGGTTTCATCAACTCTTCCCAATACTTCTCCAGATCTCCTGTCAAAAGCAATGTAGTTCTCCCTCTTCTTTCCAAAGACTCAATGGATTGATAGCTTCCTTTCTGTCTGTGATAAACACTGCTGAGGACCCTGAGCTTTTGTCTTCACTCCTGATGCCATAACACCTTTTCTTGGCACTCCATATGGTCCCACGGGAAAATTCCTGCAGAAATTACCTTCTTACTAATCTCCTGACAGATGGCTTTTCTGGCAAGACTCTGAGAAGAACTATAGAGGGATTTTATTCTCTAGCATTGCCTCCTCACAGGGTTTTTTCCTCCTAATTGCACATTTGTCTATGCCTCGTGTCCTAATAGGCCAGAGGATCATTGCCTGCTAGCAGTTCTCTTATTTAACCTATTTTTTTCTGTTCTTGATTGTCATAGATCTATTAGCCAGAATTTAAAAAATTTTTTCAATGTTTCAGTATTTTACTGAACATGTACCCAAAGAGCATTTGTGAAAAGAGTATCACTTATAAGGTCAAAAAGATAAAAATGAATAAATATTAAGCTTTTCTTCGACAGCTGGATTAATTGTATATAGGCATTGATAAAACAATGGGTCCAGAAATTCAAAATTCAAGTGCTTCTCTTTTAGTTTGTTTTGTTTTGCTTTTCCGAGAGTCATTGTGTGCATATATGTATCTTTAAGTTAATTTCTCAATGGTGGGTTCCTAATTTTAAAAATTGGGTGCTTTGAGGAAAATAACCAAATGAAAACAGACTTTCAATGGAATGTTGTGCTTTCTGCTACCTAAAGAAGATGACTTGGGACGGTTATCATGTAGGATGCACTACTACATCAGTTCTTTTGGCCAGCTTCACCACTGAGTTAGGCTTAGTAATAATTTAAATATGACTGGGATGCAATAGGTAACTTTTCTTGGGTAAGGTAAATCATTATGTATGGTGGAATTGTGGAATGTTTCCTGGGCAGATGAAACTGTAAATAGTTAACAGGAGTCAGTTTTGTTAGTTAAAGGTCAAAGGAAAGAGAGGGGTTAAAACCAGTTCTTTCCTAAGGGGAAAACAAAACCTATGACAGCCAGGGGTAGGGGATGGATAGCCCTCAACTGAGGAAAAATTGTAACCAGGGTAGAGTAGCTCACAGACTGAATAAGAAAGAGTCAAAGGCAAAAGGGGAATAGGCAGAACTTGGAGTGAAGTTTCAGGTCAAGTAAAGAAAAAAATAATAATAACACCATAAAGAAGCATCAAAGAAGAAACTTTAAAGAAGGGTGTTTTCTAAAAAGCAGTTAACTATAGGGGAAAAGGTCACTATATTTGGTCAGAGCTTAAAACTGAAAGGGTAGGCCAAGGGTTCCTTAATGGTAGTCCAAAAGGATGGAGAAGCAAAGAGAAAGTGGTTACTTTACTTAATTTTATTTTTATTTTTGCTTTGTACAATTATCTTGATTAGTGAAAATGTATTCAGTAGAATAATTTTAACTATTAAAGATTCATTTTAATTTCTTTTCATACCTACCCATGCTAGAAGCTATTAACCTTGATTGTTTTGCTTGAGTGTCTCTATATACTTACCTTGTACTAGTATGTTGGTAGTAAAACATGTAAGAAAAAGAAAAAGATTAGAAAGAAACCATTTTCCCTTGAAGTTCAATCAAGGCTCTTGTCTTAGGTAGCAAAGAAGAGAATTAGATAGAGTGCTGCACTTGAGAGCCAGGGAAACTCAAGTTCAAATCCTGTCTCAGATACTGTGTGGTCCTGAGAAAGTCACTTGACTTCCCATAGTCTCAGTTTCTTCATCAGTAAAATAAAAATAATGACAATAGCACCTCCATCATAGGTTGTTATGAGGATCAAAGGAAATAATGTATACAATGTGCTTTACAAACTTTAAAGTTTTATTTTTATATACATATATATGTATATGCATATATACATATAGACATGTATATAAGTACAAATACATATATACATACATTACCTGCTATTTATTATTATTAACATTATCATTCTTTTTTATTGAGGTACAACCAAGTCAATCACACATAGCATTACCAGAACTATATCATTATAGCATTAATAGTACTATATCTCTATATGCTTCTCAGGGCAACAGAACAGAACTGAACTACTGTCGGAGGCTTCTGTTACTTTAGTACTAATTAGTATGAGAAACTAATGAAAATTAAAGATGTAAAACTCTTTACAAGAAGCTGGTCTGTAAAAATCGCTAAGCAAAGCCAATGATATATGTGTAATTGGCAAATGCACTAAGATAAGTAAAATCTGTGCTTAGTCACTACTCAGAGAAATTCGGTGTGAAAACATCATTATGCAGAGTGTAAATGTCTTAGGGTCCATGTGGTTTCAGGGCTATATCATTTGTTATCAGAATTGCAACTATGGAAGGGCAGCTGGGGCTTTGTCCCAGGTTGCCAAAAATTGGAGGTTAACAGCAGCACTTTTAACCATTCAGCAAGTTGAAAAGAAAAACAACAAAAAACAACTGAACTTGTCACTTGCCATGTAAAAATAATTAATGAAATTAGGAGACTAACAATGAAACTAAACCATATGTATCTAGGTAAGGCAGAATACAGTATTGCACTTGGAATTAAGAAGACTTAAGTCCATATTTGGCCTCATTCACTTACTAGGTGTATGACTGAGCATGCCAGTTAATTTCTTTCATTCTCAGTTCCCTTATATGTAAAATAATAATAATAATAATAATGTCTACATGGAAGCTATTATTATTTCCATTTTTCCCTGATCACAGGAATTCCTCCCTATCCCTACTTTTTTCTCTCCCCCTGCTTAGGAGTAGCCTAAACAGAAGCAGCCTCGTAGTAGTCTACAATTTCTGCCTCAGAGACCCATGTTACAAAATCTCCCTCCCTGCCTTTGATTTGAGGACACTGCTTAAACCAGATGGCAGAATCATTTATTATAACTCTCTTTGTGACTAAGTTGTAATGAATGTTCTTCAATGCTTTAAACTCTGGCAACCTCACATTAAAACTAAACAATAAACAAACAATACTATTATAAGCAATACTCACAATAAGACAAAGTATTTTTGAGATATAGTTAAGAGAATATTTGTGGTTAAAGTTGAGAAAATGTTGCTTTAGAAGTTTTTGACATATCAAACAGTACCCCCCCGAGGAAATTTTGTACATTCATACATGTGTATACATACATACATACATACATACATGTACACATATATAAATATGTACATACATTATAGATAAATTGTAGATCTCAGAGGAAAAGTATAAATATGATATTTTCCTTAATAATCAATATTATTTAAGATTTGAAAGGTTCACTTATCAGGGGGCATTACAGTGAGATGTGTTAAGGGACAGAGAGACCAAATAATTTCCTGTCTCATACAGAATTGTTGACCTTAAACTCTACCTAACTGAAGCCCTTTCAATTCATTTGGTTCCTATATTATGTTGAGCAATGATTAAAGGAGGCTATTTTTCACTTCAGATTTACTAATTAATAATGAGTAATGTGAAGCTTCACTATAAATCTTATTCCGCAAAACTAAACTTAGTTTAAAAAAAAAACAGAAGAAAAGAAGAAAAGAAGAAAAATCAAACTAGCCATCGTGTTAAAGCCAATGGCCACTTCTCAACTAGATAGATATTAATACATTTTGTCTGGGATTGTATATGAGGCCTCCAGGGACCCACCCTGGCATCCAGTCTGGAAGGAATTCACCAGGCTCAAGCAAACTTTGAAGCTGAAATTGTAAAGTTTATTGTTTCACTCTGTAAGGACAGTGGGCTAGATTCTTATGGAACCTGCAAACTTCTAGGGGTCACAGGCACAGTTTTATGGAGTCAAGACAGTAAATCAGGTGCCAATTATGCTAACTATGTGAGTAAGGGTGTTATCAGGGAGGGGTTAAGGAGTGGTCAGTGCTTAAAGGACCATGCACTTTTAATATCAACTGCGCAGGCGTATTGCCCATGATTCACTGGGAAATAGCCCAAGGCAGGGCTACCTGGAGGTGTGTTTTTAGGCCTGACACATCACTAAAGTCAATCCTCGGTCATGGCTACTAAGGAGTGCCCAGTCTGCCACCCATCAATGTCAAGCTTGACAAGATAGATGTTGGGAACCAAGGCCATCAGAGACACAGTGTGGGTATAATTGGCTAAGGAGTTACCCTATAGATAGGGTACTGAAGAATTCATGGTGCACCTGGCCACTCTAACTAAGGGAGATAACATTTGCCTAAGCTAAAAATGTTTATAGATAGTTTTGTGAAGGATTCATAAGTAGCTTATTGTTTCAAGCAGAGATAAACAGTTCATGAGTTATTGCTGGGCAGAGTGCTGGCAGGGGGAAGGGGCAGAGTTAATGCTTTGAGACTGGGGGGGGTGGGGAAGTGTGACTTTACAGACTGCTTTTACAAATTGATTTTATAGACATAGATCCCAAAGCACCCCATTTACTGATGTTACAGATTGATATTACAAACTGATGTTACTGATGATACATCCCAAGGACCCCATCAAGTGTAGGTGATCAAGACCTATGAAGATTATGTGAAACTCTGAGATCATATATCCTTGAAAAAACAATGCTCTCTAGCTTAGTTTTCCGGAATCTAAGAAGCATCTCTTTGCATAAGTTGTTGAACAGTCCTGCATAATCATACCCCTATTGGATTACGACCAAAACTGCTAGTCAATTAGGCCAAATAAAAATTATTTTCTCAATTATTTTTCTCAATGCCAATATGTTTTTCAAATTGCCCAAGTGTTAAACACTCAAGAATATATAATGGGAAAAAGCAAGATCTAGGTGTTGGCATAGTCAGTATAGCTTTATGTAAAATGACATGATGAGTCTTCTGAGAAAGCTCACTTGTGGAGAGTGAAATTAAAAAGCAGTGGTAGTTTAGAGGATAGCCAACTTCACTCAAGGAAAGTTAATTCTGTCTACCCAGATAGTCAAGGGCCCCTGAGACACAATGGGCTTTTAAAAACTAAGTAAATTCGGGTTTGGTGTCAAGCTAGTTACCAAGGTATTTCCTAAGGTTTAAGAGAGGATCAGTTTCTCCTTTTCCCTGATGGATGTGTTGACCACTTGTCTGTTTTTGCATCATAAGAGGAAAAAATATAACAGAAAGGGCGTGGATCTTAGAGTCAGAAGACTTGGGATTTCCCACTCTTTTTCTTACTTGTAGACCCATGAATGGGCAAGTTACTCCTTGTCCACAAAATGAGAGTAGTTGGACATCCCTTGTAGCTGCTGTTCAGTCGCGTCTGACTTTTTATGACTTCACTTGGGGTTTTCTTGGCAAAGATATTGCCAGTTCTGACTCCAGATGATTTTACAGATGAGGAAGCTGAGGCAAGTAATGTTAAGTGACTTGCCCAGAGACAGGCAGCTAAAAAGTGTCTGAGGCCAGATATGAACGCAGGTCTTCTTAACTCCAAGTCCTGCATTCTATCCTCTGCATCACCTCACTTCCCTTTATATCCTTACATGATAGTAGTCTTTTGCTACTTCCATCTATTTTTTATTTGTTTGTTTGTTTTTGCTTTTTGGAGGGCAACTGGGGTTAAGTGACTTGCCCAAGGTTACACAGATAGTTTTGTGTGTGTGTGTGTGTTAAGTGTCTGAGGCTGGATTTGAACTCAGGTCCTCATGACTCTAGGGCCAGTGCTCTATTAACTGTATCACCTAGCTGCCCCTACTTCCATCTATTAACTGAGAAAATTCCTTACCAAAAACAAACAAAATCTAGTGTTGATGCATTAACATTTTGAAATGAATGGGTATTTTCTTTATCATGAGTGCTCCTATAAATACTTGAAATAAAAAAGACATTGTGTGAGACATTATTTGATCTTTCTTCAGAGAGTAAGTTTACTTCTAGGGGCAGCTAGGTGGCACAGTGAATAGAGCACCAACCCTGGAGTGAGGAGGACCTGAGTTCAAATCCGACCTCAGACACTTAACACTTACTAGCTGTGTGACCTTGGGCAAGTCACTTAACCCCAATTGCCCTGCCTTCCCCCATCCAAAAAGACAAAAAAAAGCTTACTTATATATCAATTTGCATATATATTGCAAACCTCATATGATAATTCTTGTGTGGTTCCAGTGAGTCCAAGGCTCAATGAGTGGAAAACTGCAGATCTCTAAGGTGTCTAACAAACACTTTGTTAAATGTAAGAAAATATCTGACAACTTTGCTTCCTCACATGGTGAAATGCTACCTTACTGAACTGATTTACCTAAATTCATCCCTTTCTCAGTTGTAGTACACACTGAGACCATTCACAATTGGATAGATTTCAACATAACTAAAGCCCATTTCTTTTTCAAAATATATTTTTATTAATTTTTAACATTTACTCGTTTTTAAATTTTGAGTTCTGAATATTCTTCCTTTTTCCTGCCTGCCCCTCCCCCACTCATTGAGAAGGCAAGAAATGTGATATCAATTATACATATGAAATTATGCAAATTATTTTCATATTAGTTATGTTTCAAAAAAGCAAGAAAAATAAAGAAAATGGAAAAATATGCTTCAATATGCATTTAGACTCTATAAATTCTCTCTCTGGAGGTAGATAGCATTTTTCATCATATATCCTCCAGAATAGCTTTGGATCATTGTATTGATCCGAATAGCTATATCACTGATGTCATATCATCATTGTGCAAAATTGCTGTTAATGTGTACAGTGTTCTCCTGGTTCTGCTCACCTCACTATGCTTCAGTTCATGCAATTCTTTTTTTTTTTTATTAAAGCAATTGGGGTTAAGTAACTTGCCCAAGGTTACATGGCCAGTATTTTTGTGTGGATGTTAAGTATCTGAGGCCAGAACTGATGCCGGATCCTCCTGACTCCAGGTCTGGCTCTCTTACTCACTGCTCCACTTAGCTGCCTCTAGTTCATGCAGTTTTTCCCAGGTTTTTTTGAAACCATTCTGCTTGTCATTTTTTATAGAAAATAGCATTCCATCGTAATCATATGCCACAACTTGTTTAGTCATTCCCCAGTCTATGAGCATCCTCTCAGTTCCCAGTTCTTTGCCACCACAAAAAGAACTGTACATATTTTTGTACATACATATTTTTGCACATTTGTGTACACATAGGTGCTTTTTGTACATATAGGTCCTTTTCTTTGTTTCTTTGATATCTTTGGAATACAGACCTAATAGTGGTATTGCTGGGTCAAAGGGTATGCAGAACTGAAGCCCATTTCAATGAGGAATGGAGGGAGGCTTCAGACAATTGTTGATGGGAAAATCTGAAGTGAAAAATATTTTCATTTAATTACTACTCAATATAGAATAGAGACAAAGGAAAAGAAAGGATTTCAATTAGACAATCTTTATAGTAAAAAATGTTGTTGTTAATTTTGGGGAAGAAGCACAGAAAATTGTGGGACAGGAAACTTTTTTTCTATTTCTCCTTGGACACAGAATCAGTCACATAAGGTCCAGGATCTTTGATAAACAAGCCCTTTTAAAATGTTAAACAATACTAATTATTAAGAAAATATCATTTTACACTTTTTCCTCTGAAACTATACCCATAAGTACAATGTGGATGTTTTAAAGGTTAGCCAAAGGCTAGTGACCTAAATGTGTCTTACATTAACTCCTGATAATCTCCTATAGGTCTTACTTATATGACTCATTCTTACTAGGTCAAGCTGGAACTCAGCTATCAAATAATGACCAAATGATGAATGATAGGCTTTAGTCTTAGGTCAATGTCTAGAATCCAGATGTTATATGTAGCATTGAGTACCCCAGACATAAAAATCAGTGGGTTGATTTGTTGCCTGCATTTTATTAGCAATCACTGGAAGAAGGAAAATATTGAAAGTGTTGGGGTCTCATCAGATCCCCTCTTCCGTCCCATAATCAGCCTATCATAATCTCCAAGTAAAAAGAAAGTCATTTGCAATAAAAAATAATTTTAAAATGGATGAGAAGTAGTCAACTTAGCCCAGATGTCCCTAGTTCTTTTGGATGGTAAAAATAAGTAGATTTGTACCAAATGGCAAAAGACATACCTATACAGCTAAAGATAAAATAGTCACCATGAAGAAGGCAGTTTTTCAGTGCACTTGTGAGAAGTATATGCTTAAACAGTCTATGCTTCTATTGAAACCTTCTGCTCAAGTGGTACTCGGCAAAAATCTGGTATAACTGCTTAAAGATCAAGAGACACTTCAATGTAGAATTTACACTCAAGGCCAGCTATTTGAAAGCTTCCTCACTTTCTTTTGGGCACAACTTTGTGCCCTCCAGTCCTTGCACCCACTGAGGTAAGTCATGTTTCACATTGGAGCACATTTGACTAGCACATTGACTAGCCTTCAAAGGCAGGGCAGGTGGCCAAGTATTCAGACAATTAGCTGCTTGCTCAAAACTCCCCCCATGCTCTGAAAATGTGCCCTTTCAAGTTGGAGGGGGGAAAAGTGCAAAGTACACTTGAACTTTGTGAAGGGAAGGAAAGTATTAACAAAAACCCACAGAAAGGGAAGAGCCAAATGAAGAATCAATGCTGCAGATGAGATATGAAGAGGAAATGAGGACAGCACCAACGCACAACAGAACACAGTAACAAACAAGGAACAAATCAAGGAATGCATAATGGGAAGGGAACAGAACCAACATAAACAATTGTAAGGCATATCTTTGGCAGAAATTGACCCACAGTTTGAGGACAATAGAGACATTTAATTGGTGAGTAATATTTTAAAAGGGTGTTTTACCTCAAGAAAATCATATCAGTGACTAATTTTAAAATTCTGGTCCAGCAGCTGCTTCTACCCCTTCATCCCAAAGCCCAGCTGCAAGAAGAAAAGCTAGGAAGAGGGAGAAGACAAAGAATAATGAACAAGAGGTTGAAATCTGGAAAAGAGAGAAATTAAAATGAGACAGTGAAAAATTAAGCTGCAACACAAGAAGATAGGCAAGAAAAAAGCTTTAAACAAACTATACTAAATGTAATTTAGAATGTTTTTAAACTCGACTATTGAAAACAAATCTTTCTGAAACTAATTTGTAAGGCTGGCAGATCCATGAAACTACTGCCCCAGTGGTGGGACGTCTGAGAGATAGCACTGTACATGTACCATGTGGAACTACTGGATTGCCAAGTGCTATTTATTATGTGGACATAATTGAGGAAATGGTGCTGCATTTTCAGCTATATTTTTCCCTCTGATCTCTTTGACTGAAACAATGTACAAAACACTCACAGCTTGTTCTCTGATAAAACAGAAAGGACAAATATGTGATGTATGAGTCATAAAAATATATAAAACATTGGTATGGCAATTGTGTTAACTGTAGAAAGCCCTAAAATCTTAAGGGTGAGAATAAATAGAGAAAATTCACCTAATGCCTGAGTAAGTCTTGTACTACCAGGGTAGAAATGCTCTGATTAGACCAAGCAAGGTGAGCATAATAGTAATTCTCTTGTTATACTTCCCCGAACCACACTCTACTCCAGCAAGATTTCATGGGGAACTCACGGACTGATTGATAAATCAAGCACTAGACCTATTTTCAGCACCTACAATGTGATTTTAGCATTTCATTATATACTTACAATACAAAAGAAAAGGACTTTGTTTTTGACCTCAAGATGCTCATAGGCTTGTACTGGACCAGTCCTTAGAGGCTATCTGATCCAATCTCCTCATTTTGCAGCTGGGAAAACTAAGGTCCACAGAGATTGTGACTTCATCAGTATATGAAGTACAAGAGGTAGAATATGAACTCAGTACCAAATCCAGCACAAAATTCACTCTGGCATGTTGCCTTTCTTTAGTAACTGATCTATAATAAGAAATCACATCATGTGATAAAAACTATAATTTAAAGAAGTGGAAGATTGGGGTGGCTAGGTGGCACAGTGAATAGAGCATCGGCCCTGGAATCAGGAGGACCTGAGTTCAAATGTGACCTCAGACACTTAATACTTACTAGCCACATGACCTTGAGTAAGTCACCCCAATTGCCCTGCCTTCCCACCTCCAAAAAAGGGGAAAAAAGGAGTGGAAAATAAATGAAAGCTAGAATGGTCAGGAAAAGCTCCACATAGGAGGCAAAACTGGAGATGGGCATGATTGACATAGGTACAGTGAAGAGGAAGAACATTCCAATTAAAGGGAATAGCACGAAGAGCAATTATCTGGCAGGAATATAAAACATGTGCTTGCAATATATTTTGCATGCAGTTTTTCATTTCCTCCTTTACAGAAACCCTGTAAAATCAGTGCTACAGAAGCTATGGTTCCCTCTTGACTCAGGAAGAAACCTGGCTCAGAGGCTAGGGAGAAAGTAAGTAAGTGGTCAAGGCAATATTTGAACTTCAAGTACAATATTTTCTTTGCTCCATAGTGCATAGAGTGCTGGCATGAAGTCAGGAAGACTCATCTCCCTGAGTTCAAATCCAACCTCAGACTCTTACTAGCTGTGTGACCCTCGGCAAGTCACTTAACCCTGTTTGCCTCAGTCTCCTCATCTGTAAAATGAACAGGAGAAAGAAATAACAAACCACTCCAGTATTTTTGCCAAGAAAACCCAAAATGGACATGGGATGTGATTGAAACAATTGAAAAAATGTGCTTCTTATGAAATCACAGAGGCAGGAATGAGTTCTCTAGATTCTTAGGATAGTGATGATTGGCCTGACCAAAACTGGGTGCTTGTGTTATGAAGTATTGAGAAATAACACAGGAGAGAAGAGTTGGAACAAGATTAAAGAGAACCTAGGAATCTTTTCAGAGGAGTTTAAACTTGATGCAGTTTTAAAAAATGGAAACTATTAGGGATTTTGAATAGTTCAATGACATGATGAAAATTGAGTTCAACAAGGCTTATTCTAGCAATGTTATGCAGGATATACAGAAATAGAGGGAAGATTGGAGACAGAAAGTACAGTTAAAATGCTGCTGTGGTAATCCTGTCATGAGACTAGAGTAGTTAAAAGAGGAGTGGAGAAGATGGTATGGATAAGAGAAAATATTTGGAAAATGTAACTGGACTTTTTGGCTTTGATTCTGCCTTCCTGACCTGGACATTGTGTGTGTTTGTGTGTGTGTGTGTGTGTGTGTGTGTGTATGTGTGAGTGTGTGTGTATACACACATATATCTAATGTGCAAATATATGTGTGTATACACACAGAAACATATGCATACACAATATATACATACATGTATATGTATATGTGCACATACATACATACATATGTATATAGGTAAGGAAGGGAGGAATTAAAATTAGCACCCAAATTTCAAGCCAAGATTAGTTAGAAGATAATGATGCTAAGCACAGACAGGAAAGTTGAAGGGAAGATACCATTTAGAGAAAAGAGGGACAGGATATAATGTGGGCCAAAATATAAAGGCAGCATTCAAAGTCATGAAAATATCTGAAATATCCTAGACAGCGTGTGGTGAGAGAAGATCAATTTAGTGTTATGGGAAACAACACAAACAAATATGGCCATGAGTATAATACAGAATCTAGAAACCACCTTCAAACTGTTTCATCAAAAGTCTATTTCAATGCTTATTCCCTAAAGGGAGATCCTCAGATAAAATGCCATGACATTTATTGGCAGCAGAATTTATGTCAATGGTGTACGAATTAACAGTCTGAAGACCAGACCCGACTCCATCATTCCTTGAGGAGTTGGCAAAATATTCACATGAAAACTGAATTGGCAAATTGGATCATTCAAGAGCAAACAAAAAAATAAAAAAAACTTCAACGTTTAAAAAGGACAGTGGCTTTGTATTGAATGGACCTGGATTCAAAACACTCCTGTGATGCTTACTACCCATGTGACTTGGGCAAATTCACTTAGCCCTCTGAGGCTCACTTTCCTCAAATGTAAAAGCAGAAGATTAGATAAGATGGCCAGTGAGGACCCTTCCAGATCTGGATCTTATAAGCATCCTTATATATCAAAGGAAAAAAAGTGATTGTTTGCCTTCTCAACTAATATAATGTAGTGGAGAAATGGGTAACCTAGGAGTCAGGATCACCTGGATTCTAGTACAGCCCCAGACAGGAAATGACTGTATGATCTTTAGTGTCAACAAATCACTTAATCTCTTAGGGCCTCCAGGGCATACCTGCAAAGAAGTATGTGTTTTTATTAGTTTTAGAAAATCTTTTCTCTATATAAATTGTACCAATGAAATCACAAGTCCTGTTTAAAAACAACAACAACAATCCAGAAGTCAGAGTCAGTAAGGTGTAGATAGAGGGCTAGCTTTGGAACCAGCACAATCTGGTCTAATTACCATGTCTGACCCATACTATCTGTACGGCAAGTCACTCTTCAAGATAACATTATATTCAGAGAAGAAAAATATTGGACATTATATCGTGAAATTTGGTTTTAAATGGATATTATATGGTCTGGGATCAAAGCAGGGAAATAAGTCAAGCATGAATAGTTTGTTTCACAATCTTGGTGTTTTCTTCCTCAGCAAAATCTGCACTATTGTGACCCACTGCCATTTGTAGGCATTCATACAAAAGGGTCAATAGCTTGGTGAACAGGAATGTCCAGATGCAAAGACATTTGGAGTTAGCTCATAGTAGGACAGAAGTCACACTGGATGCAATAATGCCAGTTGTCAGCAGGAGCCCATTATTCAAAATAAAAGGAACAACTCTAGCTTCAGGTATTAGATGTTATAATTGTCCTTCCCATTCAGAAATGATGACACTGACAGAAAGTTTTATTTAAGGATTTAAAAATATATAAAATGTCATATCTGATTAGGCCAGGGATCCAACCATCATGTATCTCTGACACTGGCACCCCGGGGCATATGGCCAGTGACTATGAGAGATGCCCTTTATGATGTCATCTTTGACAAATTACAGAGAAACCACAAAGAGTTCTATGTTTGCCTTGATAACCCAAGGTGGGATCCATCATCCTTGGACTAATATGGATCATTCTGTAACTTATAACATTTCATCTTATTTTACTTTTGCTGGGACTTACATTAAACATATGTTTTCTGCTGATACCACTTTCAAGCATATCAAGTTACCCACGAGTGTAGGGTTCTGGAATTTTTTTAATCAATTTACTTTTTCCATGTTCTCCATGATCTTATAGATTTCACTTCCCTCTTAGTCTTCATCTTTCAGACTGGTATCCCATTTTTTGTCTGTTCCTACATCCTGCCTCCTTTACCTCCTTATCTTTTAAATTATATTTCTCTGATTTTTAAAAAGTCTCTGGTGCATCCTCTCTGAGTAGCCTACAAGCATTCCCAGTAAAATGTAGGATGATTTTATTATCCAAAGATAAGAGGAGGCTTTTTTTCAGCCTTGAAAGCATTCTTTGGAATAACAACACATTCTGCATCTAAGGAATATCATAGAGTCATCATTATAAAATTGCTTTATCTATGGTCTATCACAATGTTATTCCTTCTAATGAAAACCCCACTATAGTATTGGGAAGCCTCAATGGGACATTGTTGGGCCAATGGTCCAAGGTGGAAATTGGATGGTCAATGCTGATCTCTATAAAATTATTTTATCTACCATTAAGTTTTCTTTTTGTTTTGTTTTTTTTCCAAATGCTTTATTAACTTCTGGTTTACATCATTCATTTCCACCAGATTTTGAGTTACAATTTTTCCCCCATTTTCCCCCTACCCACCACCCCAGAATAGCAGTCCCACAGGATATCTCCTCATCCAATCTCCTCTCTCCCATATCTTCTCCCATACCCCATTCAACTTTTCCATTAGGGCAAGGTTAATCTCTGTGACCCAATGCCTAGATATCTTATTTCCCAATTATATGTAAAATAGTATTAATAATAGTGTATATATATATATATATATATATATATTTAAGACATTTGATTTTAAAATTTTGAATTCCAGATTCATTTCCTTCCTCCCTTGTCACCCATTCTTGCTGGAAAGATAAGCAATTCAGTATATGTTGTAAATGTATATCTATGCAAAAAATTACCATAGTAGATATATTGAAAAAAGACTGCTTATATTTCCCTCCCACCTATCCCACCCCCCCAGTTGGTTCATTCCCTACTTTGATCCTGTCCCTTTTCAAACATGGGTGCTTCCAACCTCCCTCCCCCCAGCATTCCCTCCCTTCCATCATCCTCCCTGTCATGCCCCTCCCCCCTACCCTTCTGCAGGGTGAGATATCCCTTTTATTATGTATGTCATTCTCTCCCTGAGTCAAATTCAATGAGAATATGGTTTTGCCTTTTTGCCTTCCTGTTCTTCCCCTCCCCTGCAACCACTTCCCCTTGCCTCTTCTATATGAGATAGTTCACCCCTTTCTGTCTCTCCCCATCTCCTCTCATTATATTCCTTTCTCACCTCTTAATTTCACCTTTTAAGTATCATCCCTTCCCATTAAATTTGACCTGTGCCCTCTATCTATGTATACCTGTAAACATATATACACACATTCACATATGTATTTATATGCCCATATACCCTTCTTCAACTATTTTCTTTTTTCTTTTTTTTGACCATATCATTGATCAATGACTTTTATAACAACAAAAACAATTATAAAAAATTCTAAGGAATAATACAGAAAAGACTTTTTTTCTATCACAAATCTAACATAATTCCATTTGCAAAATGCCTAAAAAGTTATCATCTAGCTTCTTTTTGAATCAATCAAAATTTGCTAAGCACTGTAAGGTCTAGAATTCCCCAACTATGAAATCCTGCCTCTCCCTCCCCAAATAGTGTGGCAAGTTCTTTGCCAAGGGAACAGACCAAAGTTTAATCAGCTAGGTTACTTACATTAGGGGTCAGAATATTGGATCCTTGTGAAGAGTAAACTTAATTAGCACTCTGGGGTGGGAACCAGAAAGTTCACAGGATCCCCACCAATAATCTCCCAAATTTCCATGAAAATTATTGAAAACAGACAAAGGGAGGAGGTGCTACAGAGTGCATCACTACTTATTAGAGGATGTATTTGGTTTTCTGCCTGGTAATGAGTTTGGGCATTAAATCAATATTATGCCCAAACATAAGTTTTAATATTGATCATGTACCAGTCATAATATTCTTGCTATGACTTTCATTGGTCATAATATTTTAAATTATGACTCAGTATATTCAGTATCCAAGTTATGATTTGTAGCAGGTCACCATGTTCAGGCTTTCACATTTCACAATGTTTAAGTTTTTATGGCCTTTCACTTATTACTGACTTCTATGGATTTTCCAAAATTGGGACTATAGAAGCCCCTACTAAGTGTCACAAACTTTTCTAAGTGTAATCCTGGAATCCCTGCAATAAGATAGATCCTGCAACCCACAGGTCATTGCTATTTTAGATAGTTGTAATTTGATACATGTTTGTCTTGACATCATATATATGTTTACTTCATGGCAACTTTTACTCTGATCTTGTTTCTCCTCTCTTTGGTAAAGTAGAGTGAGCTTGATTCTTCTTCCACAAAAAAGTCATTCAAACTCTGGAATAAACTGATGATGGCTAAACTTTCTCAGGTCTTTCAACTGATCATCATACCATATGAGAAGAGGACTCCTTTCACTTCCAGTAGACACTCTCCAGCTTAAATACCAAATGCTAGCTATAAATATCCTTTTAAAATGAGGCTGATGAAACTAAACATAAGATTTCAGATATGGGAATCTCTTCCTTATTCACAGGTTCTGTGCCTCAATTAATGTTGTCCAAGCTCCTCTGAGCTTTCACTACAATTACATTTGTATCATGTTGGTTTCATAGTCCACTTTCCTAGATCTTTTGTGGAGTTGTTGTCCTCTTCACACTTCCAGCTGCTTTTTAGACACCTTAAACTGGATGTCCAGTAGGCATTTGAAGAGCAACATATCCAAAATATAGTTCATTAACCTTTCCCTAAGTCCTCCCAACTCCTATCTTCCCTATCACTGTAAAGGGTAGCACTATGCTCCCAAGCCCATTGTTTCACAACCTAGCAGCTATTCTTTTTTTGTTTTTTGTCCTTTCTCCCATTACTTTTATTTTATTTTATTTTTTTACATTTGAAACATTTAATTTTAAGACTTTGAATTTCAGATCCATTCCTTTCCTCCCTTGTCACCCACTCCCTCTGGGAAGATAAGCAATTCAGTATGTGTTGTACATGTATAGCTATGCAAAACATTACCATAGTGGATATATTGTAAAAGACTGCTTATATTTCCCTCCCATCCATCCCACCCCCACCTGGTCCATTCTCTACTTTGATCCTGTCTTTCTTCAATACTGGGTACTTCCAACCTCCCCTACACCTAGAATGCCCTCCCCTCCATCATCCTTCCTCTCATCCCCTCCCCCATACTCTCCTGCAGGGTGAGATATCCCATTTAGTATGTATGTTATTCTCTCCTTCAGCCAAATTCAATGAGAATAAGGTTTTGCCTTTTTGGCTTCCTGTTATTCCCCTCCCCTGAAACTACTTTCCCTTGACTGTTCTACATGAGATAGTTTACCCTACCTTGTCTCACCCCATTTCCTCTTGTCACTTTCCTCTCTTACCTCTTAACTTCATCCCTTCCCACCAAATTCAACCTGTGCCCTCTATCCATGTATACCTGTAAAAATATATACACACATTCACATATGTATTCATATGTCCATATGCCCTTCTTCCATTATTTTCATATCTAGAAAGGTTTCATCAGTTACAGTTATTGTTTTTCCATGTAGGAATGTAAATAGGTCAACTTTGATAAGTTCCTTTTGATTTCTTTTCCCTGATTACCTTCTCAAGCATCTCTTGCTTCTGTGTCTGAATGTCAAATTTTCTATTCAACTCTGGTTCGTTCCTCAAGAATGCTTGAAAGTCCTCTATTCCACTGAATGACCCTATTTTCCCCTGAAACAAGGTACTCAGTTTTACTGGGTAGGTGACTTTTGGCTTCAATCCCAGGTCATTTGCCCTCTGGGATATCATATTCCATGCCCTTGAATCCCTCAGTGTAGAAGCTGCCAGGTCCTGTGCTATTCTGATTGTGTTTCCACAATATTGAAATTGTTTCTTCCTGGCTGCTTGGAGTATTTTCTCCTTGATCTGGGGATTCTGGAACCTGGTTATAATATTCCTGGGAGTTTTCTTTTTGAGGTCCTTTTCAGGAGGTGAATGGTGGATTCATTCAACCTCTATTTCCCCCTCTGGATCTAAAACATCAGGACAAGTTTCTTTGAGAATTTCTTGAAGGATGATTTCTAGGTTCTTTCTTTGAACATGACTGTCAGGTAGTCCAGTATTTTGAAATTATCTCTCCTGCCTCTATTTTCCAGGTCAGTGGTTTTTCCCATGAGATATTTCACATTGGCTTCTATTCTTTCATTTGTTTGGCTCTGTTTAACAGCATCTTGATTTCTCATAAAATCACTAGCTTCCATTTGCTCCAGTCTAATTCTGAAGGAATGATTCTCCTCAGTGAGCTTTTGAGATTCTTTTTCCATCTGGCAAATTTGACTTTTTAAGGCATTCTTCTCCTCATTGCCTTTTTGAGCCTCTTTTGCCATTTGAGATAGTCTATTTTTAAGTTGTTATTTTCCTCAGTCAGGCTGTTGACTGTTATTTCATACTTTTCTTGCATCTTTCTCATTTCTCTTCCCAATTTTTCTCCCACTTCTCTTATCTGCTTCTTAACGTCCTCTATGGCCTGTAGACAACTTGTATTTTCCTTTGGGGCTTTGGAGCAGGATTTCTGACCTCACAGTCCTCCTCCTGTTCCATGCTTTGATCCTCTTTGCCCCCAAAATAGGAGTCTAAAGTTGCATTTTTCTGTTTATTTTGTTTCCTTTGCCTAGGCATATTGCCACTTAATTACTTGTTTTTTGGGCTTGTTGCCACAGTAGGACTCTGCCACAAGACAGGAGAGCTTCTTTCCTGAACATTGGTGTCTTCACAACTTCCAGAGGTTGGGTGGCCTCTGTAATGCCTCCACCCCCTCTGGCAAATTGGATACCCACCCCAGGCCTCCCCCCAAGACCACAATCCAGATCCAAGAAGGTCAAAGCAAGATCGATTAACCACCAGACTGATTGCTGGATTTCTCTACAGTTTGCAGACTAGGGCTGGAGCTTCCACTGATGCTGCAAAATGGCCTCTGTGCAGCATTTCCTCAGCAGCTTTTCACCCCCAGAGGAGGAAGCTGATGAGTTCCCCAAATACTGGTCCCAAAGTCCATAGGGCAGTAACCTCTCACTTTCTCCTAGGCATATTTGTACTGATAATTCTGGAATCACCACAATTGCTGGTGTTCTGGGGTCCCTCCAGCCGGCTACTAGCTGGGTTGCCCTGGGGCTAAAACCGTGGCTCATGGGGCCTGGGCTCAGCTCCCAGAGCGCTGTGCTGTTGGTTCCCAGTGAGCTGTGCTGATTTCAGTGCGCTGTGCTGGCTGCTCCTGCAGGGCTGCTGGGCTGTCCTCAGCAGGAGGTTAGCTTCTCTGTGTCGTTCTGTGGTTGCTGGGGCTCCAGAAGTTGTTCAAATTCCCCTTTTGCATTGTTTAGAAGTGGTGTGGGGCAGAGAACCTTGGAAGTGCTGTTTCTACTCCGCCATATTGGCTCCACCCTACCATTAAGTTTTCATGGATATCAAGAAGTTTATGCCTGTAAAACAACATTTGAATATACCTTTAGAGTTATATCAAATATCTCACCTACCTTATCTCATAAGTAGACATTGGATTTTCTCTTATGCATATTCACATTGAAGGTCATCTGCCATTTTTCTCTCTAGTCTTTCAGCATATTTTGTAAAATGTGACTCAAAGAACTGACAAAACTCTTCCTATGTGTTCTGACATGGACAGAGTACCACGGGACTGGTACCTTCCTCATTCTGGATACTATTTTTTCTTAATATAGCATAAGATTACAGTAGCTTTTGTGGCTGTAATGATAAACTGTTGACTCATATTAAGCTTGATAAAATCCAAGGATTTTTATGTCTGAAGAATTGTTTAGATATACTTCCCCTGTCTCATACCTGTAAGGTTTATTTTTTAATCCCAGTATAAGACTTAACATTTATTTATATATGTATATGTACATATTACGTTTCTACTTATAAGATAGTATCCTGCTGAGAAATTTTTGCAACATCATTATTTTCCAACATAATAACTACAACCTGAGTTTTGGCTCAATTTTAAATGTAATGAACATGTCTTCATCCAAGTTATTAATAAAAATGTTAAGACACATAAAGCCAGGACAATGTCATGGAATACTACACTGGAAATTTTTTCTTTAAGATGACCTCTACCTATTTAGTAAGTACTCTTTGGAATTTATCATTCAAATACTTCTGGGTCACCTTCTCCTGTAAAAAATCACCCTATGTTCCATGATCCCTTTTAACTATCAGTCTATACGTCTTCTCAGCTAAACTACTTGGGGAAAAAATGACTGCACTAAGTACTTCCTCCAGGTAGCTGATGTCTCAGTGGATAGAGCAATGGGCCTGGAGTCAGGAAGAACTGAGTTCAAATCCAGGCTCAGATATTTCCTTGCTGGGTGACCCTGGGAAGATCACTTAACCTCTGATTGCCTGACAAATATATCCACTGGATCTGCGAGAGAAGAAAATGGCAAACCACACAAGTATATTTACCAAGAAAACCCCATGGACATTGGTCCATCAAGTCAGGCAGGGTTGGAAACAACTGAACTGTTGAACAACAACAACAACAAAAGAGTGCCTCTTCTCTTCTCACTTTCTCTTAACTTTATCTAACCCACTATGGAACATCATTCAACTGAAACTGATCACTTAAAAGATAGCAGTGCTTTTATAATGACAAAATATAATGGCATTGTTTCAAGCTTTATCCTTCCTGGACTTTCTGCATCATTTGACATTGAATTATTTTCCCTTTCTGCACATTCCTCTCCTATATGGTTTTTCACTATATTGTGTTGTCTCTTGGTTCTTGTCTGATCTAATTGACCTTTGTCAGACTTCTTCAATGGATCATTATCCATGTCAATTCCAATAACTTTAGATTCTCACCAAAACACTTTCTTAATACCTCCTTTCTTTTTTTCTACATACCTGCACACATACACACATTCCCCTCTCTCTCTATCACTCTTGTCTCTCTGTCTCTCATTGTCTGCATCAGCTAGCATGAGTTCAATGATCTCCATGCTGATGATTTCCAGATAGATAGACATATATGTATATATACATACACACATATATGCATACACATATATCTAATTATATATGTATATGTATGTATATATTATACATAATTTCCACATATGTATAGGTATAATTTCCAGATACACATACATATGCAATTATGTATGTATGTGTATATATATTTATGTGTCAATTACATCCATCCCTAATCTCTTGAGTGCTAGTCTTGTATCACCATGTGACATTTGGAAATCTAGAATTGAATGACTCATAGACATATTGGACTTGTCATGTCTAAAACAGAACTCATTATCTACACACACACACGCGCACACACACACACACACACAGAGTACATACTCCTCTTTATAGAATTCCACTATACCCAAAAGCACCAATATCTTCCCATTCACTCAAATTTGCAACCTTGGTATGTTCTTCAAATCTGCATTCTCACCCCATAGATTCGATGGACTGATGAAACTTTGTGTTTCTACTTTCAGTCAGTTAGTAAACATATATTAGTGACTTTCTATATGCTAGGCACTACACTAACTGCTATGGATACAAAGAAAGGCAAAAATCCATTTTCATATCTATAGAACATATCACTTTATCTCCTCTCACACAGACATCTCTCCAATTCATCATCAACTCTTACCTGGACTATTGTTATCACCTTATATTTGGTCTCCCAACATCAAATCTCTCCCCACTTCAGTTCACCTTCAATACAGTTGCCAAAGTAATTTTCCTAAAGTGGAGGTCTGTCAATATCACAGATTATACCCAATAAGTTAAGTGAATCCCCATTTCCACTAGGATAAAATATTAACATCTATCTGGCATTTACAGCTGTTTACAACCTGTTCCCTTCCAACATTTCTAGCCTTCTTATACATTACTAGCCTCCATAGAGTCTACAATCCAGGTACTGATCTGCTAGATATTCCTTAGACATGATGCTTTCTGTTTTTGCTCTGGGTATGTGCCCTTCCCCTTTTATTGTTATTCTATCTTTTCTCATTTCCATTTCTTAGAATCTGAGACTTCTTTCAGCATTCAGTTCAAATCCCTTCTTATGCACAGGATCCTTGTCTTGGTCTCCCTCACTTGATTATATATTTCTTGTGTCTCCCATGAAAATATAAGTTCTTTGAGAACATGGACTGTTTTTGCCTTGTCTTTGTATTCCTGACACATAATACAGTGACTATCACAAAGTAAGAATTTAACAAATGCTTGTTGATTGGTTGATTGATGGGTAATCTGTCTTCTCTTGAAAATACTGATTAGGAATCCTTCTGTCATTCATTGTCTACATATGTCCTGCTTCAGAATTTCATTTCTATAAGCATTGCTTTTTATCAACAGCAATATTGGTCACGTTACAGGACCTCTTGTCTCTTACCTTCTCAGAGTTTGTTTTCTTTCTTTTAATTGAACTCATGGGTGATTGAAGCAATAGCTCAGGTAGTTAAATGGGGTATCAGAATTATACTCAGGTCACATGAATCAGAAATCAGTGCCTAATGATATTCTGAATGTTCAAAAGCAGTATCAAACTTTTTTTCACCTTTGTTTTTTCCACCTTGGTTTTTCTTTTCTTTTCTCTTCTTTTCTTTTCTTTTCTTTTCTTTTCTTTTCTTTTCTTTCCTTTCCTTTCCTTTTCTTTTCTTTTGTTTCCTTTCCTTTCCTTTCCTTTCCTTTCCTTTCCTTTCCTTTCCTTTCCTTTCCTTTCCTTTCCTTTCCTTTTCTTTTCTTTTCTTTTCTTTTCTCTTCTTTTCTTTTCTTTTTTTAGTTGTGTAGACAGCACCTTTCCAGAATATTACTTAGACATTATTACTAGCTGGAAATTCACTCAATATTATGGAAATTTTTTGCTCTATATATGTTGGTGCAGGTTCATAACTGACCTTGATCATCTAAGAACAAACATCAGTGTATATTAGTCAGAGATCTCTGATGAATCCATTAAATGGCTGAATTAATTATTAGATTTCCTACCTATTATCCAAAAACAGAGTAATCAGTACATAGCAATCCCTGAGTGACCATATCCATAATTTTTCATTATTCTACTAGCCAGTTGAATTGAAAAATAGTCATGGAGCCTCAGCTCAAATATTTTTACTAGCAGTAAACTCATCACTTCATAACGTAACATATGGAATTTTTGTACATATATATATATATATCAAAACATCTGTCTGTAACTCCTACAAAAGGGTCCCAATTCTTCTCTTTGGTGAAAAATAACTCTAGCCAATAATCCAGATGAAAACTCTCTGAATATTTAAGAGTATTTTCTATGTTCACCTCACACATTCTTTTCTCAAGAATAAACCCTCCCAATTTCTTACTTATTCATTCTGTGGTGTGTATTTTAGTCCTTTCTGCATCTCAGTCACCCAGCTCTATACATGATACAGTTGGTCTATATCCTTTTTAAAATATGGACGTAGGTTTTCCAGAAAATCATGATGAAATGAAAAGAGATAGTAATCATCTCCCCCAGTAAAGGTAAAAATGTCACAAATTCATTCTGAATTATTTTTTACATGGCAGTATTAGATTACATTCACATGCAACATTTTATTCAGTTATTCCCCAATTGTAGGAGGACATGTTATTCTCTTCCTTGTTATTGTTCTTATTTTGATAGGGGAAAAAGATAATGTGATTTAACCATTAAAGAATACATAGGGACTGTATCTTCTTTTTATGGACACTGTACTTCTATTCTTCTGGTCATTAGTTTGTTTTATTTTTGTTTTGTAATCCATGCCACATGACTTCTTTAGATCAAGCTTGCAGTCAACCTAAACTTCAAGATGTTTGTAATGTTGTCTGGTATTCAGAAAGTGTTTCATCATCTTACTCTTAGGTTGTTGATTTTTTTTAACTTGTCAGTATGAAAAATAAGATATAGAAAATTTAGAGCCTGACGGTATTGTAGTTCTTTATGGAACTAAGGGGTGTCCTATTATATAATGGATAAATAAATTGTGCCATGTTATTGTAATGGAATATGATTGTGAAAAAGAAATTATTCAATGAAAAATTTTATAAGAAACTGGAAAAATAAACTAATACACAATTATATAAGGAGAATTAAAAGAACAATTTTTATAAAAATAACAAGTATGAAAGACTTTAGAACTCTAATCAACACAATTATAAACCATGAGTTCAAAAGACTGAAGATAAAACAAGCCATTTACCCCTTGACAGAGAAGTGAATAATTTAAAATTCAGAAAGAAACATGCTCTTTTGGCTATAGATAAGGTAAAAGCTTTGTTGGAGAATGGAAATTTGTTTTGAGGGATTTGTTTTTACGTTACAAAATGCTCATTGTGGAGGATGTTAGTGAGAGTATGAGAGCTTTTTATTAAATATTTTTACTTGAAAATAAAAACAATAATAATTATGAAAAGAATGTTTGCTAATAGTGTTACAAATCTAATCAAAAGGTCTCAAAAGTTAAAAGGATAGGAGAGGGAAGAAATTATAAATGTATGTATACATATGTCAAAAACATGGTGGGGTAGGGGCGGCTAGGTGGAGCAGTGAGTAGAGCGCCGGCCCTGGAGTCAGAAGGACCTGAGTTTGGATCTGGCCTCAGACACTTAACCCACACAAACAAAAACCTAGCCATGTGACCTTGGGCAAGTTACTTAACCCCAATTGCCCTAAAGGGGTGGCTAGGTGGCGCAGTGAGTAAGAACGCCAGCCTCGGAGTTGGGATGACCCAAGATCAAATCTGGCCTCAGAAAATGAGCACCCACACATAAATAATGACTAGCCGTGTAACCTTGAGCAAGTTACTTAACCCCAATTGCTTTAAAAAAAAAATAATAAATAAATTAAAAAAAAATCATAGTGGGGCATACTTAGGAAAATCTTTGCAGCTACAAACTAAAGCAATCTTATCATGTAATCAGAGTATCATAGATTAAGAGTTTAATTTCATTTAGGTCATTTAGTCGAACTCCTTCATTTTATACATGAGGAAACTGAGACTTAAAGACTGTAGGTAACTTATTCAATGGCATATAATGTGGATTGAAGATCCAAGATTTGGATCTAGGTCCTTTGAACTGAAACTAAGTGCTCTTTTCATTGATCTTTTTCAGTATTCAGAAGAGAGATAAATAGAATCCCATGGACTAAAACTCTACAGGGCAAGATGAAATGGAAAATGTACAAGAATGATATTTTAAATACACAAGAGGAAATCATTCTTATGAGGAGTAAAATCTGTAAAGACTGAAGTTGATCCATACAAACCTCAGGAATCAATTTTGTTTTGTTTGTTCTAAAGATATGCACAGAAAATGGTAGCAAGGGCAGATAATAGAAGATTAGGAAGGTGGTATGGTATAACATCTGAAGAAGAGAAGACTGTCAGGAATTCCAAATGCTCAGAGTGAGCTGTCTCAGTTCACTAAGAAAATATAAAGTAGACAAAAAGGATAGTGGGTCTTTTGTTGTTGTTTGTTTGTTTTGTTCTGCTGTTCATTGTTGTTTTAAGCTTGATTGAGGGAAAGAGGAGAATTGAAAATGGACAAAGATGGTAAATGGGATTGATAAGTTGCTCAATTGATATTTTGCTTTCCTGGATAGGGATAATGTCCTCTGGCCTCGAAAGGAAAGAATAAAAATGGCTATTCAGAGGAGTGAGAAGGAATTCTTAGGGGAAAAAAAACCCTCTATTTCCCAATGCAGATCAACAAAGTTACTACAAACTAGAGTCTTTAGAGAGTTGTCTGCAACTACTAAGAGGTTGTCTGTCTTTCCTAAGGTCATGTCACTTGTGTGGGGAGAAGAACTTGAATTCCCATGATTGGCCTCCAAGGCTGGTTCTCTATCCCATAATAATGTGCTGCTATGAAGCAGCATAATATAAATAATACAAAACAATATAAATAAAGAAGTAGTCAAAGAACACCCCTGAGACGTAACATTGGCTATGTCCTTCCTTTGATACATATTCATTGTGTGACCTCTCATTATCCCAAGGCAGCTCTCGAAGTGTAAGTCACAGAATAGGTTTGTATCTGCATTGGGTGAGGAAGTTTCTTCATAAAGTGAACAACACCACTCTCACACCTATGACAGGTGTGCACTCATGCACACACACACAAACACACAACAGCACATAAAGGCCATTAATAAATACACGCCATCTAGTCTAAGTGAACTATTTCCTAAGTCATTGAAAAAAAAAGAACTTGTGGACAAATATCACTATTAGTGATATCTGAAAGATTAGGCAAAATGAAAGAGAGTTATACAGGACTGGATAAGGGCAAACACTGCATTTTTTAAAGGAAGAGGACAAAAACTATGTCTGCAAAAACTATGCAAACTATAATATATTGAGCTTAACTTTGATTTTGGGGGAAAAATTTATAGCATGTCTTTTTTTTCAATTTGACAATTTTTAAAAATTTCTTTAAAATTTGTATTGCTGTCTTTTCTTTTCATATTGCCTTTATTGCAGAAAATATCCCTGTACCTTCCTACTTAGAGAATCATTCATTATAACAAATTTTTTAAAAGGAGGAAAGAAGTTGAACAAAACCGACCAATCTATCAGCCAAGTTAGATGGTATGAGTGTTCCATAATGTTCTCTTTGAAAAAGAGAAAAAAAGTGCATCTAGAATGTATTAAGTTCATAACGGCCTTTATAATACATATACAAGAAATACAATGTCACTTAGTAGGTGGCAATGAAAGGGATAATTAATGAATATATGGAAAAGGTAATCACAAAGAGCCAGCATGACTTCAGTAATCACCATGTCAGAGTAACCTTTTTTAAAAGTCACATTTGGATTGGGTTACTAAACTGTTATATGAGTGAGAAAAATTATTATTTTTCTCTTATGTTAATAACCAATTACTAAATTAGGTTAAAGGTTTTCTCTTCTATTGCCTCATTCTGAAACTAGGTCCTGTAGATTATTCAGCTAGTTTCTAAAGGACACTGCTGTTACATGAGATTGCCCAAATTCTCTGGGTACATACTTCTTGATCTTGGGTGGGACCCTACCCAACAGAAGATCTTACAAACAGAATCCAGTCTAGGCAAGTTCTTTCCTTTAGGAAATAAGTCTGTGTCCTTTAAACCGTCCATTAGAATTTAGGGCACCCCAATTTATGACAGGGAAAGCCAACGAGGGTTCTGGGTAAAGATGGATTCTTTGTCCAGATGGCTGGAGGTGGCTAAGTCTCATGATCAGGTCACATTCTCAACAGGAGGAGCTAAAGACTTTTCTGCCCATCTCCTCATTAATATGTCCACCCCTCATTGATTATTAACCAATCAGAGTTTATTTTCACCCCAGGAATACCTCCTTTTCCAAAGCCTTTTAAGTATTCAACATTCTTCAGCGGGAGTCATTAACTGCTGAGAAAAATCGCTGACCTCAATTTGTTGAATATTTTTAGCCATAATTAATAAATTGATTATTAGTTACCCAGAAACAATGTTTCTCAGATTTTTCTTTGGTTTCATCAGGAAAATGCTGTAGATAGAGTCTATCAAAGAGAGTCAATATTTTAGCAAAACTTGACAAAATGTCACATGCTGCCTTTGGGGAAAAGATGGAGAGGAGATTGCAATTCAATAGATTCAAACTGGTTAAATCTCCAGACTCAAAAGAGTAGTCATGAATGCTTTAATGCCAATTTAGAAGTATTTCTCCAGTGGGGTGTTCCTGTGATCTAGGCATGCCCCTGTGTTATTTAAGATATCCATCAATATCTTGGATAGAAGCATAGATGATATGTTCATCAAAATTGGTGACCACACAAAGCTGAGGGGAATAGCTACCACACTGGCAACTAGAGAGAATATTTTAAAATATTTTGACTGTTCTAGATTGTTAGGAGCCTCCAAGATAATGTGAGTCAGCAGAGGGATGTGGCAGTCAAAAAAGTTAATGCACTCTTTGGCTACATGAAGAGAGGCATAGCTTCCAGGAATAATGAGGCAAGAGTCCCATTATACTCTGCTTTCATCAGACAGCATTTGGAGTTTTTGTTCACTTCAGGTCACCACATTTTACTAAGAATATTGATAATCGGGGAGGCTAGGTGGCACACTGAGTAGAGAATTGGCCCTGGAGTCAGAAGGACCTGAGTTCCGATCTGGCCTCAGACACTTAATGCACACACAAGCAAAAAAAAAAAACCCCTAGCCGTGTGACCTTGGGCAAGTTACTTAACCCCAATTGCCCTCCAAAAAGCAAAAAAAAAAAGAATATTGATAATCAGGGGTGCATTTTTTGACCACTACCTCTCTTATGTATTGTTGGCCACTACCTTCATGTTAGAATTTAAATAACATGACTGATGTTGTGTTTTTGTTCAGTTCATCAGTCATGTCCAAATCTTCATGAACCTATGGACTATACTATCCATGGGGTTTTCTCAGCAGAGATACTAGAGTGGTTTGCTATTTCCTTCTCCAGTGGAATAACACAAACAGAGAATAAGTAGTTGTCTGAAGCTGGATTTGAACTCAGGTCTTTCTGGCTCCAGGCCTAGCTCTCTATCCACTGAATCAACTAGCTGGTGTGTTAATGAAGGACTAGCACCTCTGGTATAAGAGTTGCTGAGCCATTTTCAGGCCTGCTCATCTAGCTTTGGTGTCTAACTGGTCACTCAGTTCTTATCTGTGGCTCCAAGAAGTTGTAGCATACATAGTGGCTACATCCTAGTAAAACCATCTCAGCTAAACCAAATTGAGGCTAACTCACAGGCCTCAAACCTATCAGTGAGTTAGGAGGGTGTCTACCCCAAACATGTGAAGATTTTCTCCAGAGGAATGGGAGGATGAGAACAATTTGCTCCAACAGCCACTCAGATGGCTGAAGCAGGACTGTATAGCACTTAAAGCTTGGTCAGATATCAAAGATGCCAAGTTCATCCATTGCATCTTGGGCCATTGCCAGTGGTCATGATTTTTGTCCTGCCCCTGGACTTAGATGACTCTGGAAGAGGCAATAAGGCTGATGACTTTGCATTACTCTGGCCCATTTAAATCTAATTCACAGACAAGTCAAGACATTACCCCATGATGTCACTGGTCCTCTTTGAAAACAAAGGACAAAAACAACAATTAATATTGAAACTCTTTGGGGACAGAAACTAAATTGGTTGCCTGGATTTTTGCTTCTAGGAATTAGAAAGCATTAATACTTTTAAAAAATTCCTTCAGAGGAGAGCAAGCAGAATAATAAAAGAACTTCGGATTCTCTTTCATTAGAGATTTGGTTGATGGAGGTAGGGATGTGGAATCTGGAGAAGAGAAGCCATGGGGCTATACGACAGAAACATGAAAACTATGTTCAAATATTTGAAGGGCCATCACCTGCAAAGAGGATTAGACTTATTTTATTTAGCCTTTAAAGCTCAATATTATGATTATGGGGGTTGCCAATGGGCAAATTTAGGCTTGTTCTAAGTGCAATCTCATTAACAATTAGCAGTCTTAAAAAGTGGAATGGTTACCTGGGTAAGGAGGTAGGTTCTTTCTCAAGCAATGGATCAATAATGAATTTCTAGATGTGCCATGGTTAGGATTCTTTCTCAAAGATGAGTTGGCCCTCTGACCTCGAAGGTCCCTGCTCACTCAGAAAGTGTTTGATTCTATAATTTGCTTAAATGACGAATGTAAGGATTTCAGAGAAACCTGGGAAGACACATGATGTTATAAAAAGTGAACAAAAAGAACCATAGAAAACTGTTCCCAATGAATACAATAATATAAATGTCAAAAAATCTTCTAGGTTGTCAAACTCTGATGGATTGGAATGAGGAATCTTGTTTTGAAAAATTAATAATGAAAAACACCTCCCTCCACTTATTAGAGAAGTGGGTACTTTGTAGGTAGAATTGTGCTGCTATGACTGTCTTTTTTTTCTTAAATAATTCCCCTCCACTCGCTTTTTTTTAATGGAAAAGTGCAATGGGATGAGAGAAGCATTAAGTAAAAATGACTGGTGTAAAATAAAAAGTTAACAATAAAATTTCATTAAAAATATTATAATAGAACTGGAATCAACTGATGATAACTATGCAAAAGTAAGTCAGTCAGATTACTGTGGGGGAGAAAAGGGTACTTCACTCTCTGAATGCTTAGTTCATATAAAAGATGTGATGAATACTGTGACTGAGTCCTCAAATATTCTAGGGCATTAAGAAAGCTGACCAATAGTGCATAGGCAAGAGCTCTACCTTCAAGAGACAGATAGTATAGAGTACAATTTTATATCAACTTATTTTCATAATTCTGTTAGCTGGTGTTTTGTAGGAGAGATACCTTTTGGTATTTGGCATAAAGGCATTTAATATCTTAGTGTCTTATGCAACTTTCTAAGGATATAAATTGCAGAAGTGATGCTGATATTCATTGGTACATGGAGTTCCCAACATAAATGGAATCACATTCCAGACCCAAACATCAAAATGCTTGGCTGCTGTTTGGCAAATGAAATTATTGTTATTTCTCTTGCCTGATATTGAGATATAAAATGGGACTGACTTTTTAGAATTCAAAAGGACCAATAAAAACCTCTCCAGGAAAGACAGCAGTGATGAGTAGAAGATTTAATTCCAAGAGATTAAAAAAAATGTAAATCTATTTTAAAATATAAACAATAATGGCTGAAAATTTTGTACTATGAACTATTTAAATATCTATATTTATATATCCTATCTTTCATATACATATATATATCTTATCTATGCTTTTGGCCGCCACAGAATCTAGCATGTGCATATATTATTATACTCACATACAATATTTACATACACATATATCTATACACACATGTATACATACATATATAACATACAAACTCATACACACATACTAGGTTCTATGGAGACAAAAAGGATAGGTAAGATATTTTTCTATATCTATATAAGGTAAGATATATTATATATGTCTGTGTACACAAATATGTATATGAGTATATGTCTATTAGTGCATGAATATATACCTACACACACACACACACACACACACACACAAACACACACACACACACACACGGTTCTATGAAGGCCAAAAGGATAGGTATGATAGTATCCCTGGCCTCAAGGAACTTCTAATCTAATAGGAGGATGAGACAATTAGATTATTGAAACACAAGAAATAGGAAGATAAACTATAAAAGAAATATGGAAATGTAAGGAATATACTTTGTTCTTTATTTGACAGCATATTTTACATTTCTTTTTTTTTAATAGAATAGTCTTCCTGTTACGGGAATTTTTATTTTCTTTTATTATGTGGAACTCAGCACCATTATTTTTTTTCTTTTTTTTTTAAATTAACTTATTAGTTTAGTTTCAGTTAACAAGATTCAATTCCATAGTTCCTTGATTTTCAAATTTCCTTTACTTCCCTCCCCCCACCCCCCACGACAGCATACAGTCCAGTATAGGATCTGCAAATACATTCATATTAGACATTAGTCCAATTACAAAAGCACATTGTATTAGGTGGGATGAAAAATGGTAAAGAAGTAATAAAACCAAACAATGAAAAGAAAAAGATCAATCAGTTTGCTTCCATCCAGATTCAGGCTCAGTTCTTTCTAGTTATATCTCGCATTTCTCTCTTTCATGAGTCTTTCAGGATTGACTTATATCACTGCATTGCTGAGAAGGGTCCAGTCTGTTGTAGTTGGTCCATATTTTACATTTCTGAAACTAAAAGTTCTACTATAAAAATAATCCTAGAATTAGCTTATGCTTCATAAAGTGTGACCATACTTGGCTGAAAGTAAACTAGATGAGAAATCCAGATGTTCCTTTTGGTCTTCAATAAAGTAAGCCAGAAAGTGTTCAAACTGAGATGCCTAATGTTTAGTTAGAAAGAACAATTGATAGTAAACTAGTATACGATAAAAGGGATAGAATATAGTTGCTTTAGCAGCAGGAATATAGTAAAATTTTGTAAGCAGACCGAGGAGAAGATTTATTTTTCTTTTAAAAAGACAATTAATTGTCAAACTGGAGATACCATTTACAGTATCAAACTATAAGAATACAAATGTTACCAGCAGGTGGTGATGTCTGGCAGGGTTTGGGGGGTTTTCAGATGGGAAATGAAAGCAAAGAAAGAGGTACTCTCTCCTCTCCTCACTATTTCCAAATCAAACCTTTTTCCTCCCACTGAACAGACCTATTCTCTAGTTACTGTTTCCACCTCACTCAGAATATATGTGGAGAAAACAATGAGAAAAAGAGCATAGCTTTCCAGCATTTCTCCCCCTACCAAGCTGCCATAGCTACTAACCTTGGGGAATACAAAAAAGGACCTATATCTTCATGTTTAGTTTGTTCTGTTACTGGCAAGCTGATAAGAATTATTAAATAAAAAGAATCAAACCAGCGAGATTTTTTTTCTCACCCCTCTGGGTCCTCAATCAGACAAAATTCCAGCATTTTATTTTTTTTTTAACAAATGCCTTATTAACTTCTGTTTTACATCATTCATTTCCACCAGATTTTGAGTTACAATCATTTTCCCCCAGTTATTCGCCTACCTAACCTCCCAGAATAGCAGTCCCACAAGATATTGCTTCCTCCAATCTGCTCTCTCCCATACCTTCTCCCATACCGCCTTCGACTTTTCCATTAGAGGAAGGTGAATCTTTGTGTCCCAATGCCTGCACATCTTATCTCCCAATTACAAGCAAAAGAGTATTAATAATAGTATTTATATATATTTGAAACATTTAATGTTAAGACCTTGAATTTCAGATCCATTTCCTTCCTCCATTGTCACCCATTCCCTCTGGGGAGATAAGTAATTCAGTATATGTTGTACATGTCTAGCTATGCAAAACATCATCATAGTAGATATATTGTACAAGGCTGCTCATAATTCCCTCCCCCTCATCCCACCCCCCACCTGGTCCATTCCCTACATGATCCTGTCCCTCTTCTATAGTGGGTACTTCCAACCTCCCCTCCCCCCAAGGATGGCCTCCCATCCATCATCCCTCCTCTCATCCCCCTTCCCCCTATTCTGCTGCAGGTTGAGATATCCTGTTTAGTATGTATGGTATTCTCTCCCTGAACCAAATTTAATGAGAATGTGGTTTTGCCTTTTTTGCCTTCCTATTCTCCCCCTCCCTTGCAACCACTTCCCCTTGCTTCTTCTACATGAGATAGTTTACCCTACCCTGTCTCTCCCCATCTCCTCTTGCCACTTTCCTCTCTCACCTCATAATTTCATCCCTAGAGTATTCTCCCTTCCCAACAAATTCAACCTATGCCCTCTATCCATATATAACTGTAACCATATACACACACATTCACATATGTATTCATATGACCACAAACCCTTCTTCCATTATTTTCATAGTGAGAAAGATATCATCAGTCACAGTTATTGCTTTTCCATATAGGAATGTAAATAGTTCAACTCTGATAAGTCCTTTTGATTTCTTTTCCCTGATTACCTTCTCAGGCATCTCTTGCTTCTTGTGTCTGAATGTCAAATTTTGTATTCAATTCTGGTATTTTCCTCAAGAATGCTTGAAAGTCCTCTATTCCACTGAATGACCATATTTTCCCCTGAAACAAAATACTCAGTTTTGCTGGGTAGGTGACCCTTGGGTTCATTCCCAGTTCTTTTGCCCTCTGGAATATCATATTCCATGCCCTTCAATCCCTCATTGTAGAAGCTGCCAGGTCCTGGGCTATTCTGATTGTGTTTCCACAATATTGAAATTGTTTCTTCCTGGCTGCTTGGAGTATTTTCTCCTTAATCTGGGGATTCTGGAACCGGGCTATAATATTCCTGGGAGTTTTCTTTTTGGGATCTTTTTCAGGAGGTGATTGGTGGATTCTTTTAACCTCTATTTTACCCTCTGGATCTAAAACATCAGGGCAATTTTCCTTGAGAATTTCTTGAAGGGTGATTTCTAGGTTCTTTCTTTGATCATGGCTTTCGGGTACTCCAATAATTTTTAAATGATCTCTCCTGAATCTATTTTCCAGGTCAGTGGTTTTTCCCATGAGATATTTCACATTGCCTTCTAATCTTTCATTTGTTTGGATCTGCTTAACACCATCTTGATTTCTCATGAAGTCATTAGCTTCCATTTGCTCCAGTCTAACTCTGAAGGAATGAATCTCCTCAGTGAACTTTTGAGATTCTTTCTCCATCTGGCAAATTCGACTTTTTAAGGCGTTCTTCTCCTCATTGCCCTTTTGGGGCTCCTTTGCCATTTGAGTTAGTCTATTTTTTAAGGTGTTGTTTTCCTCAGTCAGGTTGTTGACCCTCATTTCATACTTTTCCTGCATCCTTCTCATTTCTCTTTCCAATTTTTCCTCCACTTCTCTTATTTGATTTTTAAAGTCCTTCTTAAGGTCCTCTATGCCCTGCCACTCGCTCATGTTTTCCCCTGGGGCTTTTGGAGCAGGACTTCTGACCTCACAGTCCTTTTCCTGCTCTATGCCCCCAAAATAGGAGTCTAGGGTTGCATTTTTCTGTTTCCTTTGCCTTGGCATGTTGCCACTTGATTACTTGACTTTTGGCCTTGTTGCCACACTATGGCTTTAAGGCCAGATAGAGGAATTTTCGTCTCGAACGTGTGGGGGGCAACTTCCGTTTCTGGCAAGATGTAAACCCACCCACGACTTCCACCCTAGATCACAATCCAGATTCAGGGAGGTTAAAGCAAGAGCGATTATCCCCCAAGACTGATTGCTGGATCTCCCTACAGTTCACAGTCCAGGAGCTGGAGCTGCCTCTGAAAACTACAAAATGGCGTGTCTCCTCAGTGGCTTCTAGCCTCCAGGGGAGGGAGCCAATGCGTTCCCCAAATACTGGTCCCAAAGTCCATAGGGCACTAACTTCTTACTTTGTCCTAGGAACGTCTATGTTGATAATTCTGGAGTTGCCACAGCTGCTGGTATTCTGGGGTCTCTCCAACTGGCTGCTGGCCCTGCTGCCTTGGGGCTAATCACGGGGACCTGGGCTCCGCTCGGCTCAGCTCCCCGCTCTCTGTTTGCTGTGTGCTGCTGGCTCCCAGAGAGCTGCGCTGGTCCTTCCTGCAGGGCTGCTGGGCTGTCCTCAGTAGGAGGTTAGCTTCTCTGTGTCGTTCTGTGGGTGCTGGGGCTCCAGAAGTTGTTCAGAGTCCCCTTTTACATAGTTTGGGGGGAATCTGGGGGCAGAGTGGCTTGGATGAGCTGTTTCTACTCTGCCATCTTGGCTCCGCCCCCAAATTCTAACATTTTATACTGCTTCAAACTTCCTTCCTGCTTTTTTCCTAGTATACTATAAGCCATTCATTTCCTCATTGTCTTAGATTCCTTTCTCCCAGTGGCAATTAAGAACACGCCTATAGAAAGTTGTGAAGATGAGATGGGAATCATTGTGTAGTAAGGACTTGCTATTCACTTATAGTTCATCAAACCTCACTTTGCAACTTGATTTATTGAGATACATTTGTACCTCCATAAATTCTATAGTAAACTAGGCATATGTTTGATAATTTATTGTATTAATAAACATGGAAACTTTTAAATTAATTATTTTGTTCAATTCCCAAATATTTTGTATTTACTCGTATATATGTAATCCCCCCGCCAAAAAAAAAAAGGTATATAATTTCCTTGAAAGTAAGGACTGTTTAATTTTTGCCTTTGTATTCCCCACTTTTAGTACATTGCCTGTGACACAAAAGATGCTTGATAAATGGTTGTTCTACTGAATTGAATTTTTAAACCATCAAATAATACATTTTTCCTACTGTACTGATAGCTAGGATAGGCAATAAAGTATTGAGCTGAGTGTTGAACTTAAGGTCAGGAGAGAAATGTGTTCTAATACTGCCTCTAATACCAACTATCTATGGGATCCTGATTGTTAAGTTATCCCTCTGGATCCTAGTTTCCTCATGATAAAAAGGGTATAATAATATCTTGTATCATTTATAAGGTTGTTGTGATGATCAAATGTGATCATACTGGAAAAGTATATTAAAAGTCTTAAATGCCACACATCATGTTAGAATTGCTTTATTTATGAAAATAAGAATAACTACACATGCATACAGATATAGATGATAGAAAGACACATGCATGCATGCATACATACATATACACATACATACACACACATATAGATACATGCATAGATATTCTTGCCATTGTATACAACAGAGTGTAAGTTTCAGGTTGAAATTTTAGAAACAATCAACTTGTCCTTGTTAAACAGGAGTTACTTGCGTGTACTAGAGAGTACAAATCTGGGAGTTACTTGCGTGATATTCATTGTTATTGCTTATTTGTACTAGAGAGTTAGGAAAAGCAGCTGATATTGTCCTGTAATACCTTTCTAACATACTTTTTAGCTCCTCCAAGAAGCTTAGTGCCTAAGAAAATAATATTAATCACCATTTAATCAAGGTATGTTTGTTTTCAGTTTAAAACTGAAGAGTAATGTTAATGTCAAATGTTTCAAAATGAATGAATAATTCTGGTGAGCCAAGCATCTCTCTCAGCAGAATTAGAATGTTTTCTGCAAGTCAGAAAAGACCTCTCACCATGATATTTTCCTGGTTGTTTGAAAATATGTGATCAATTAGAAATAAAAGTCTAATCAAGGAGACTTGGAAAAGCAGACTGCATACTAGACATTCTTCATTTCAGCCTAAAAAGGCCTGAAACATGGAATTTTGAGGAATTTTTTTATTTAAATGAAGTAAACGCTGAGTTTTTGCAAACTCTCTTATGCTACCCAGGCTAACTGGGAAATAAGATGGGGATCATGAGTATATTTATCTCTTAGCTCTTGGATTCATATTCTCATTTTAAATTGTTTGTATTTTCACAATACTGTAACACAGTTGTTGCCCCAAAAGCAGCATCCAGGAACCCTAATTTCTGAAGTGAACCTATGGTTGGTGAATTTGTAGGGTGAAGTGTTATTATTATCTAACAGTTACGGAATATCACCAAAATGTTAATGGATGTTTTCTAGGTTTTAAAAAAAATTATTTTGCTTTTTTCCAATTACATGTAAAAACAATTTTTAACATATTCTATTCCTCCCTCCATCCCCTTCGACCTCCTTGAGAAAGCATGCAATTTGATATAGATTATATATATATATATATATATATATATATATATATATATATATATATATATATTCATGGAAAACATTATTTCCATATTAGCCATGTTAGAAAAGAAAATACAGAACAAAACAGCAATAGCAACAGTAATAACAACAAGAAAAAGTTAAAAAAAAGACTACTTCAATCTGTATTCAGACTCCATTTATTCTCTCTCTGGAGGTGGGTAGTATTTTGTATTATAAATCCTTCAGAAATGCGTTGGATCACCATATTATTCAGAATAGCCAATTCACATACAGTTGATCATTGTATAAAATTGCTGTTACTATGTACAATGTTTTTCTGAATCATCTCACTTCACTTTGCATCAATACATATAAGTCTTTCCAGGTTTTCTTTAAAATCTCCTGCTCATCATTTCTTATAGCATGATAGTACTCTATCACAATCATTTGCTACAACACGTTAAGCGATTCCCCAGTCGATGGACATCTCCTCAATTTCCAATTATTTGCTACCACAAATAATTGTCATAAACATTTTTGTATGTGTAGAGCCTTTTCATTTTTTGTTTCTGGTTTTTTGTTTGTTTGTTTGTTTGTTTTTTACGTTATCTATCTATCTAGTAGTGGTATTACTGGGTGAAAGGGTATACACAGTTTATAGTTCTTTGGACATAGTTCCAAATTGTTCTCCAGAATGTTTGGATCAGTTTACAATTCCACAAATTGTGCATTAGTATTACAATTTTTCTACACCCCCTCCAGTACTTCTCATTTACCTTTTCTGTCATGTTCACCAATTTGATAGATATGAGGTGGAAACTCAGAGATGTTTTAATTTACATTTCTCTAATCAATAATAATTTAGAGCATTTTTGTTTCACATGACTATAGGTAATTCTGATTTCTTCTTCTTAAAGACACTTGTTTATATCCTTTGATCATTTATCAACTGGAAAATGACTTGTTTTCTCATACATTTGACTCAGTTCTCTATATGGTTGAGAAATGAGACCTTTATCAGAGAAACACTGTAAAATTTTCCAGAGTTTTCTGCTTCCTTCTAAACTTGGTTGCATTGATTTTGTTTGTGTAATAACTTTTTAATGCTATGTAATCAATATTATCCATTTTATATCCTGTAATACCCTCTAACCCTTGTTTGGTCATAAAATCTTCCCTTATATGAAGATCTATATCAAGGATAAACTGTCCTAATTTGCTTATAATATAATTCTTTATGTCTAAATCATATACCAATTTTGACCTTACCTTGGCATACAGTATGAAATGTTGGTCTATACTTAATTTCTGCCAAACTGTTTTCCTAGCAATTTTTGTCAAATAGTGAGCTCTTGTCCCAAAAGCTTGGCTCTTTGGGTTTATCAAACAATAAATTACTATGGTCATTTACTACAATGCATTCTGTACCTAATATATTCCAGTTATCCACCATTCTATTTCTTAGCAAATACCAGACTGTTTTGATTATTACCACTTCATAATATAGGTTGGGATCTGGTACAGTTAGGTTACCTTCCCTCACATATTTTTAAATTGATTCTTTTAGTGTTCTTTTTTTTAATCAAATGCTTAATTAATTTCTAGTTTACATCATTCATTTCTGCAAGACTTTGAGTTACAAAGTTTCTCCCCGTTTTTCCCCTACCCACCACACCAAAATATCCCCTTCTCCAATCTGCTCTCTCCCATATCTTCTCCCATACCCTCTCCAACCTTCCAGCAGGGCATGGTGGATCTCTATGCCTCAGTGCCTGTATGTTTTATTTCCCAGTTACATGTAAAATGATATTAATGATAGTATATATATATATATATGTATATATGTATATGAATACATATATTAAACATTTGATTTTAAAACTGAATTCCAGATTCATTCCCTTCCTCCCTTGTCACCCACTCTTACTTGGAAGATAAGCAAGTCAATATAGTCTGTACATGTGTAGCTATGCAAAACATTTCCATAGTGGATATATTGCAAAAGATTGACTATATGTCCCTCCCTCCTACTCCACCTCCCACTTGTTCTATTTTCTACTTTGATCCTGTCCCTTTTAAAAAGTGCTTCCAACTTCCCTCCCCCCCACAGCTTGCCCTCCCTTCCATCATCCCCCCTCATCCCTTTCCCCCCTACTCTCCTGTAGGGTGACATAACCTATTTAGTGGGTATGTCATTCCCTCCCTAAGCCAAATTCTATAAGGATAAGGTTGACCCATTCCTTTTTGCCTTCCTGTTCTTCCCCTCCATTGTAACCATTTTCCCTTGCCTCTTCTATATGAGATAGTTTACCCATTCTGTCTCTCCCCATCTCTTCCCATTATATTCCTTTCTCACTACTTAATTTCACCTCTTAAGTATCATTCCTTCCTATTAAATTGGTTTTGTGCCCTCTATCCATGTATAACTATACACATATATACACACATTCACATATGTATTCATATGTCCATATACTTTCCTATATAGACATATATGTGGGTGGGTGTGTGTATATATATGTGTATATATATATATATATATATATATATATATATATGTTTCATAAGTTACAATTATCATTTTTCCATGTAGGAATGTAAATAGTTCAACTTGGATAAGTTCCTTATGATTTCTTTTCACTGTTTACCTTCTCATGCCTCTCTTGCTTCTTGTATCTGAATGTCACATTTTCTATTCAACCCTGTTTTTTTTTTCATCGACAATGCTTCAAAGTCCTCTATTCCACTGAATGACCATATTTTCCCGTGAAACATGATACTCAGTTTTGTTGGGCTTTAATCCCAGCTCCTTTGACATCTGGAACATCATATTCCAAGCCCTTCGATCCCTCAGTGTAGAACCTGCCAGATCCTATGTTATCTTGATTGTGTTTCCACAATATTCAAATTGTTTCTTCTTGGCTATTTGTAGTATTTTCTCCTTGATCCGGGAATTCTGGAACCTGGCTATAATATTCCTAAGAGTTTTCTTTTGGGGATCTTTTTCAGGAAGTGATTGGGGGATTCTTCAACCTCCATTTTGCCCTCTGGTTCTAAAACATCAAGGAAATTTTCCTTGAGAATTTCTTGAAGGATGATTTCTAGGTTATTTTTTTGATCATGGCTTTCAGGTCGTCCAATAATTTTTAAATTATCTCTCCTGGATCTATTTTCTAGGTCAGTGGTTTTCCCAATGAGATATAATCACACTGCCTTCCATTTTTTATTTGTTTAATAGTATCTTGATTTCTCATGAAGTCACTAGCTTGCAATTGCTCCAATCTAATTCTGAAGGAATAATTCTCTTCAGTGAGCTTTTGAGATTCTTTATCCATCTGGAAATTTGGCTTTTGAAGGCATTCTTCTCCTCATTGCCTTTTTGAGCGTCTTTTGCCATTTGAATTAGTCTATTTTTTAAGTTGTTATTTCCTTCAGTCAGGTTGTTGACTCTCGTTTCATAATTTTCTTGCATAGTTCTCATTTCTCTTCCCAATTTTTCCTCCCCTTCTCTTATTTGATTTCCAAAATACTTCTTAAGGTCCTCTATGGCCCGTAACTAGCTCTTATTTTTCTTGGAAGCTTTTGGTGCAGGAGTTCTGACTTCACTGTCTTCCTCCTGTTCCATGCTTTGATTCTTTTTGTCCCCAAAATCGGAGTGTAAAGTTAGGTTGCTCTGTTCACTTTGCTTCCCTCATTTTCTCATGTTGGCACTTAATTACTTGACTTTTGGGCTTTCTGCCACAGTAGGACTCTGTTACCAGACAGGGAAGCTCTGTACCCAACGCTGGGGTTTTCTCAGCTGCCAAATGTATTAGTTGGGTACACTCTCTGAAGCCTCCACATACTCTGGCAAGCTGGTCGCACACCCTAGGACCTCCACCCTAGACTGCAATCCAGATCCAAGCAGGTTAAAGCAAGAGTGATTAACCCTCAGACTGGTCATTTGATCCCCCTGCAAACTGCAGACCAGGAACTGAAGCTGCCATGTGGCAGGGGCTGCATGACCACAGCTCTTCAGGAGCTTTTTTGCCCCAGGGTCAGAGGCCAACCACATTCCCAAGTACTGGATCCCAAAGTCCACACTGCATTGACCTCTCTCTTTGTCCTTAGCATCTATGTGTTGATAATTCTGGAAACCAGTACAGCTGCTGGTGATCTGAAGTCCCTCCAGATTGTGGCTTGTCAGGCCTGCCCTGGGGCTAAAAGTTCAGGCTGGAGGTGGGGCAGCCAGGGGTCTGCTCCGAGAGTGCTGTACTGGCTGCTTGCTGCATCCTGCCAGGCTGCCCTCAGTGGTAGGTTAGTTTCTCTGTGTCATTTTGTGGGTTCTGTTGTTCCAAAGTTTGTTCAGAATCACTTTTTACATGGTTTGTGGGAGGTTGAAGCCAGAGCCCAGAGGAAGTCCTGTTTCTACTCTGCAGTCTTGACTCTGCCCCCCCCCTCTTTTTTTTTTTAAAGCAATTGGGGTTAAGTAACTTGCTCAAGGTTACAGGGCTAGTCATTATTTATGCATGGGTGCTCATTTTCTGAGGCCGGATCTGATCTCGGGTCATCCCAACTCCGAGGCTGGCACTCTTACTCACTGCGCCACCTAGCCGCCCCTTTAGGGCAATTGGGGTTAAGTAACTTGCCCAAGGTTGCACGGCTAGGTTTTTGTTTGTGTGGATTAAGTGTCGGAGGCCGGCTCCGAACTCAGGTCCTTCTGATTCCAGGGCCGGCGCTCTATTCACTGCGCCACCTAGCCGCCCCCCCCCCCCCTTTTTAATGTTCTTGATTTTTTGTTCTTCCAGAGGAATTCTATTGCTGTGTTTTCTAAGTCTTTAGAGTAAAATTTTAGTAGTTTGGCATGTCACTGAATAAGGAAATTAATTTCAGGCGAATTGTTATTTTTAGTTTAGGTATCCATGCCATATTTATTCATAAAAGTAATTTGGTAGGACTCCTTCTTCACCTATTTTTAAAGCAATTAGGGTTACGTAACTTGCTCAAAGTAACACGGCTAGTCATTATTTATGTGGGGGTGCTCATTTTCTGAGGCCAGTTTCGATCCCGGGTCATCCCAACTCCGAGGCCGGTGCTCTTACTCACTGTGCCACCTAGCCTTCCCCTTCACCTATTTTTACAAACAGTTTATATATTATTGGAATTAATGGTTCTTTAAATATTTGGAACAATTCACTTATGAAACCATTTACAACTGAGGATTTTTCCTTTGAGGCATATTAATGATATTGAATATCTAAGATAGGGTTATTTAAGTATTCTATTTTCTCTTCTGTTAATCTGAAAATTTTAGTTTTGCAAATACTCATTCATTTCACTTATATTGTCAGACTTATTGACATAAATTAGGCAAAATAGGACCAAATAATTGCTTCGATTTTATCTTATTACTAGTGATTTTACCCTTTTTATTCATGGTACCAGTAATTTGGTTTTTCTTTTTATTCCCCACTTTGATCCTGTCCCTCTTTGATAGCGGGTACTTCCAACCTCCCCTCCCCCCAGAATGCCCTCCCCTCCATCATCCCCCCTCTCATCCCCCTTTCCCCTATTCAGGAGAGTGAGGGTAAGATATTACATTTAGTATGTATGTGATTCTCTCCTTGAGCCAACTTCAATGAGAATATGCTTTTGCCTTTTTGCCTTCCTGTTCTTCCCCTCCCCTGTAACTACTTCCCCTTGCCTCTTCTACATGAGATAGTTTACCCTACCCTGTCTCTCTTCATCTCCTCTTGCCACTTTCCTCTCTCACCTCTTGACTTCACCCCTTAAGAATCATCCCTTCCTTGGGGCGGCTAGGTGGCACAGCGAGCAGAGCGCCAGCCCTGGAGCCAGATGGACCCAAGCATGGATCCGACCCCAGACACCCAACACACAAACAAAAACCCAGCCATGTGATCCCGGGCAAGTCACCCAACCCCAACTGCCCTCCAAAAAAAAAAAAAAAGAATCATCCCTTCCCATAAAATTCAACCTGTGCCCTCTATCCATGTATACCTGTGAACATATGCCATGTACCCTTCTTCAATTATTTTCATAATGAGAAAGGTTCCATCAAACACAGTTATCATTTTTCCATGTAGGAATGTAAATAGTCCAACTTTGATAAGTTCCTTTTGATTTCTTTTCCTTGATTACCTTCTCAAGCATCTCTTGCTTCTTGTGTCTGAATGTCAAATTTTCTATTCAACTCTGGTTTTTTCCTCAGGAATGCTTGAAAGTTCTCTATTCCACTGAATGACCATATTTTCCCCTGAAACAAGATACTCAGTTTTGCTGGGTAGCTGTCCCTTGGGTTCATTCTCAGCTCTTTTGCCCTCTGGGATATCATATTCCATGCTCTTCAATCCCTCAGTGTAGAAGTTGCCAGGTCCTGGGCTATTCTGATTGTGTTTCCACAATATTGAAATTGTTTCTTCCTGGCTGCTTGTAGTATTTTCTACCTTATCTAGAAGTTCTGGAGCCTGGCTATAATATTCCTAGTGTTTTCTTTTTGGGATCTTTTTCAGGAGGCAATTGGTGGCAATCTGGTGTTCTGGGGTTCCTCCAGCCAGCTGAAGGCTCGGCTCTCCTGGGGCTAAAACTGCAGACCTGGGTTCGGCTCTGCGCACTGCGCTGTTGGTTCCCAGCATGCTGTGATACCTGCTCTCAGAGCGCTGTGCTGCCTGCTCACAGAGTGCTGGGCTGGCTGCTCCCTGCAGGGCTGCTGGGCTGTCCTTAGCAGGAGGTTAGCTTCTCTGTGCTGTTCTGTGGGTGCTATGGCTCCAGAAGTTGTTTGGAGCCCTCTTTCACATTGTTTGAAATTTGTGTGGGGCAGAGTACATTGGAAATGCTGTTTCTTGGTTTTTCTTTTTAAAAAATAAATTAACTAGCAGCTTATCTATTTTGTTCTGGTTTTCTTTTTCATTAAACCAGCTCCTATTTTGATTAGTTAGTTTAATTTTTTTACTTTCAATTTTATTAATCTCCGTTTTGACTTTCAGGATTTCCTACTTGGTGTTTAATTAGGGATTATTAATTTGTTCTTTTTCTAGTTTTTCTTAATTGCATACACAATTCATTGATCAGCTCTTTATTATACTGAAGTAACTATTTAGAGATAAAAAATTTCCACTAAGTAATGCTTTGGCATAAATTTGATTATGTTTTCACTCTCTTTGACGAAATTATTTCTTGTTTCTTTGATTTGTCTTTTATCACTCATTCTTTAGGATAAGATTATTCAATTTTCAATTACTTTTAATGTTTTTATGCATTTTAGTGAATATAACTTTTATTGTACTATGATTTGAAAAATATGAATTTAATCTTTCTGCTTTTTTGCATTGGTTGTGAAGTTTTTTATGGCCTAATACATGGTCAATTTTTGTGTAGGTGTTATGTACTACTGAGGATAAAGTATATTCCATTCTTTTTCCATTCAATTTTCTCCAGCAATCTATCATATTTAACTTTTTAAATTCTCTTTATTTAATGTTTTTAGCTTGTTTCTTATTTATTTCTGGTTAGATTTATCTAGTTGTGAGAGGGAAAGATTGAGGTCCCCAATTAGTATAGATTTACTGTCTATTTGGTCCTGTAACTAATTTAACTTTTCCTTTAAGCATTTGGATGCTAGGGGCAGTTAGGTGATACAGTGAGTAGAGCACTGGCTGTGGAGTCAGGAGGACCTGAGTTCAAATCTGGCCTCAAACACTTGACACCCTTATGAGCCATGTGACCTTGGCAAGTCACTTAACCCCAACTGCCTTTCCTCCAAAAAGCAAAAAAAAAAAAATTAATTTGGATGCTATATAAATTGGTGTGTGTATGTTTAGTATTGATACTACTTCATTTTCTATATGGTTTCTTTTAGCAAAATTGAGTTTCCCTGCTTATCTCTTTTAATTAGAGTTATTTCTGCTTTTGCTTTGTCTGAGATATTGCTACTCTTGGTTTTGTTTTGTTTTTTATTTCACATGAAATATAATAGATTCTGCTCCAATCTCTGATTTTTACATTGTATGTGCCACTCTGCTTCAAGTATGTTTCTTGTAAACAATATAATGTAGGATTCTGTGTTTTATTCCACTCTGCTATCTGCTTCCATTTTGTGGGTGAGCCCACCCCATTCACATTTACAGTTATGATTACTGTTTATGTCCTTCCATCCTATTTTCCACTTGTTTATCCTTCTCCCTCTCTCTCCTTTTGTCCTGTCCCTCCTCCAAAGTCTGTTATGCTTCTGATCAATGCCTTCCCCAAGTGCCCTCCTTTCCATGACCTCTCTCAATTTTTTTTCTTTCCCTCCTACTGCCCCCAAGGGCAAGATAGATTTCTATACCCAAATAAGTATGTATGTTATTGTCTCCCTCAACCTCTGTTTTCCTCTGTAAAGAACTGTAAAAGTTCTTCTTTTTACACCTCTTTTATGTGAGAAATTTATCCCATTCTACCTCTCCTCTTTCTCACCCCTTATTATTTTTTTAGATATCCCACCATATACATCTTACATTCATGCTCATATATATTCCTTCTAACTGCACTAATAATGAGAAAGTTCGATTATTTCTTCCTAGCTGCTTGTAATATTATCTCCTTTACCTGTGAGCTCTGGAATTAGGTTATAATATTCCTGGGAATTTTTATTTTGGGATAAATTTTAGGAGGTGATTTGTACATTCTTTCTATTTCTATTTTACCCTCTGGTTCTAGATATCAGGGAATTTTTCTTCAATAATTTCTTGAAAGATGATGCCTAGTCTCTTTTGTTGATCATTGCTTTCCAGTAGTCCCAAATTTCTTAAATTATCTGTCCTCAATCTGTTTTCTATTTCTATTGTTTTTGCAATGAAATATTTCATATTTTATTCTTTTTTTCTTCTTTTGATTCTGTTTCATTGTTTCTTGATGTCTCATGGAGTCATTAGATTTTACTTGACTAATTATAATCAAAGAATTATTTACTTCAGTGAGCATCTCATACATTTTTTCTTTAAAAACAAACAAACAAAAAAACATTTGGCCAGTTCGGGTTTTAAGTAGTTCTGCTTAGTGAATTTTTGTACCTCTTTTACAATTTGGCCAATTCTTTTTTTTTTTAAACAAATACTTTATTAACTTCTGTTTTACATCATTCATTTCCGCCAGATTTTGAGTTACAATCATTTTCCCCCCATTATTCCCCTACCCAACCTCCCAGAATAGCAGTCCCACAAGATATCACTTCCTCCAATCTGCTCTCTCCCATACCTTCTCCCATACCCCCATCCACTTTTCCATTAGAGGAAGGTGAATCTTTGTGTCCCAGTGCCTGCACATCTTATCTCCCTATTACAAGCAAAAGAGTATTAATATTAGTATTTATATATATATTTGAAACATTTAATGTTAAGACCTCGAATTTCAGATCCATTTCCTTCCTCCCTTGTCACCCATTCCCTCTTGGGAGATAAGTAATTCAGTACATATTGTACATGTCTGGCTATGCAAAACATTATCATAGTAGATATATTGTACAAGGCTGCTTATAATTCCCTCCCACTCATCCCACCCCCCACCTGGTCCATTCCCTACATGATCCTGTCCCTCTTCTATAGTAGGTACTTCCAACCTCCCCTCACCCCAAGGATGCCCTCCCATCCATCATCCCTCCTCTCATCCCCCTTCCCCCTATCCTGCTGCAGGTTGAGATATCCCATTTAGTATGTATATCATTTTCTCCCTGAACCAAATTCAATGTGAATGTGGTTTTGCCTTTTTAGCCTTCCTTATTCTCCTCCTCCTTTGCAACCACTTCCCCTACATGAGATAGTTTACCCTACCATGTCTCTCCCCATCTCCTCTTGCCACTTTCCTCTCTCACCTCATAATTTCATCCCTTGAGTACTCTCCCTTCCCAACAAAATCAACCTATGCCCTCTATCCATATATAACTGTAACCATATACACACACATTCACATATGTATTCATATGACCACACCCCCTTCTTCCATTATTTTCATAGTGAGAAAGATATCATCAGTCACAGATATTGCTTTTCCATATAGGAATGTAAATAGTTCAACTTTGATAAGTTCCTTTTGATTTCTTTTCCCTGATTACCTTCTCAGGCATCTCTTGCTTCTTGTGTCTGGATGTCAAATTTTCTATTCAACTCTGGTTTTTTCCTCAAGAATGCTTGAAAGTCCTCTATTCCACTGAATGACCATATTTTCCCCTGAAACAAAATACTCAGTTTTGCTGGGTAGGTGACCCTTGGGTTCATTCCCAGTTCTTTTGCCCTCTGGAATATCATATTCCATGCCCTTCGATCCCTCAGTGTAGAAGCTGCCAGGTCCTGAGCTATTCTGATTGTGTTTCCACAATATTGAAATTGTTTCTTCCTGGCTGCTTGTAGTATTTTCTCCTTGATCTGGGGATTCTGGAACCTGGCTATAATATTTCTGGGAGTTTTCTTTTGGGATCTTTTTCAGGAGGTGATTGGTGGATTCTTTCAACCTCTATTTTGCCCTCTGGATCTAAAACATCAGGGCATTTTCCTTGAGAATTTCTTGAAGGGTGATTTCTAGGTTCTTTCCTTGATCATGGCTTTCAGGTAGTCCAATAATTTTTTAATTGTCTCTCCTGGATCTATTTTCCAGGTCAGTGGTTTTTCCCATGAGATATTTCACATTGCCTTCTAATCTTCATTTGTTTGGATCTGCTTAACAGCATCTTGATTTCTCATAAAGTCATTAGCTTCCATTTGCTCCAGTCTAACTCTGAAGGAATGAATCTCCTCAGTGAACTTTTGAGATTCTTTTTCCATCTGGCAAATTCGACTTTTTAAGGCATTCTTCTCCTCATTGCCCTTTTGGGCCTCCTTTGCCATTTGAGTTAGTCTGTTTTTAAGGTGTTGTTTTCCTCAGTCAGGCTGTTGACCCTCATTTCATACTTTTCCTGCATCCTTCTCATTTCTCTTTCCAATTTTTCCTCCACTTCTCTTATTTGATTTTTAAAGTCCTTCTTAAGGTCCTCTATGGCCTGCAACCCACTCATGTTTTCCCCTGGGGCTTTTGGAGCAGGACTTCTGACCTCACAGTCCTTTTCCCGCTCTATGCCCCCAAAATAGGAGTCTAGGGTTGCATTTTTCTCTTTCCTTTGCCTTGGCATGTTGCCACTTAATTGCTTGACTTTTGGGCTTGTTGCCACACTATGGCTTTAAGGCCAGCTAGAGGAATTTTCGTCCCGAACGTGTGGGGGGCAACTTCCATTTCTGGCAAGCTGTAAACCCACCCACAACTTCCACCCTAGATCACAATCCAGATCCAGGAGGTTAAAGCAAGAGCGATTACCCCCCAAGACTGATCGCTGGATCTCCCCACGATTTGTAGGCTGGGAGCCGGAAATGCCTCTGAAAACTATAAAATGGTGTGTCTCCTCAGAGGCTTCTAGCCCCCAGGGGAGGGAGCTGACGCATTCCCCAAATACAGGTCCCAAAGTCCATAGGACACTAACCTCTTACTTTGTCCTAGGCAAGTCTATGTTGATAATTCTGGAATCTCCACAGTTCCTGGTGTTCTGGGGTTCCTCCAGCCAGCTGCTGGCCCTGCCGCCCTGGGGCTAAAACCTCGGCTCACGTGGACCTGGGCTCCGCGCTCGGCTCCTGTGCTCTGCGCGCTGCCGGCTCCCAGACCACTGCGCTGGTCCTTCCTGCAGGGTGCTGGGCTGTCCTCAGCGGGAGGTTAGCTTCTCTGTGTCGTTCTGTGGGTGCTGGGGCTCCAGAAGTTTTTCAGAGTCCTTTTTTACATAGTTTGTGGAGAATCTGGGGGCAGAGAGGCTTGGAGGAGCTGTTTCTACTCCGCCATCTTGGCTCCGCCCCCCAATTCTTTTTTTTAAGGTTTAATTTTCTTCAGTATATTTTTTTTCCTCCTTTACCAAGTTGTTCACTCCTTTTTCATGATTTGCTTGCATTACTCTCATTTCTTTACCCATTTTACCACTACGTCTCATATGATTTTAAAAATCTTTTTTTTAACTTTTAGAGGAATTCTTTTTGTGCATATAACCAATTCACATTTTTCTTTGAAGTTTTGCATGTAGCTGTTTTGACTTTGTTGTCTTTTTCTGAGTTTATATCATCTTCCCAGTCATCATAGTAACTTTCTATGATCAGGGTTTTGGTTTTGTTTTGTTTTTTGTTTGTTTGTTTTTTTCTGTTGTTTGCTCATTTTTCCAGTCTCTTTTTTTCTTGCTTCTTTGAGGAGAAAATGCAGGGCAATTTGGGTTAAGTGACTTGCCCAAGGTAACATGACTAGTAAGTGTTAAGTTTCTGAGGTTAGATTTAAACTCAGGTCCTTCTGACTCCAGGGCCAGTGCTCTATTCACTGTGCTACCTGGCTGCCAAATCTATTTATAGGCTTAAAATTTTATGCTTGGGCTCTGTTCTCAGAGTTGAGAGGACTGAACTAAGCTTCATTTTTTCATGCTGCTATTTTTCAGAACTAGTTCTAGAAGTCTGTAATTTCTTCCAAATCTGTTCAGTTCTTCCAAGGTGGTATGGTCTAAAGAGAGTTGTAGTGGCTGCTGTCCTGGCCTGTGTTCTGACCTGTGAGTGACCACAAGAACTCCTTGGAACCAGGGTGCCTACATCCCAGTAGTCACAAGAGTTAGTATTTGTTTGCCCTAGGATTATAATATGAAACTTTGCATGAACAATGCAACAAAGTCCTGAACCCAGTTTTAGGAAAGAGTCCCCTGTGATCTCCTTCTGACTAGTTGTCCAACTCCCTTACTGTCTGTGGCTAAGATCTGTCAAAGCTGTTGCTGTGGCTAATGCAGCTGTCTCCAAGGACGCCTGCTGAAACCTATGTCTCTGCAAGGTCTGCACTGGGCTACAGGTCTAACTACTGTGGTGGTGATACAAACCACATAAATTGTCCTGGGTTATAAAATTGTTTCACTTTAGTCTTTAGTTGATTGTGCTACTCCTGAACCCTATTTGAAACTTTATTTTAAAGCTGTTTGGAGGGATTTTGAAAGAACTAAGGTGAGTCCCTGCCTTTACTACTCTATCTTGTGTCCACCCTCTAGAATATTTCATTTGAATATACATCATGCTGTACTGTTCCTAAAAAAAATAAAATCTATAAAGCTTATTCACCACATTCTTGCTACCCAATGCTTATCTTTAGATCTGGCCTTAAGCATATATTTTTTGTGCAAGCCATTTGAATGTTATATTATTTTTAGCATTTTCTTCCACAGGGTAAGCCTGGGTTAGAAGGCTTCTTCTCAAGTAGCATTTACTGGCTAGAAAACATTTTGGAATTGTAAGTATAATTTGCTGCTTATTTAGAGCAGGTATTTAATGTATGATTGGTGATCCAGTCTTCCCTTACCTCTTCTCTTTATATAATAAAACCAACACTTAGCACACAAAGATGGTGGAAGCAGATGCTGAGACAAATTTATTAAATCTCTTTATTTGGATCACTCTGACACCATTTGGGATTTTCTTGGCAAAGATACCAAAATGGTTTTCCATTTCCTGCTACAACTCATTTCATAGATTACGAAACTGAGCTGAACTGCATTATGTGATTTGCCCACAGACAAACAGTTAGTATGTGTTTGAAGACAGATTTGAATTCATGAAGATGATTCTTCCTGATTCCAAGCCCAGTGCACTATCCACTCTACCCATCTAAGTGAAACAAATAGCCTTGTTTAACTACCTGAATAGATTTAAAATTTTGATTTTTATATTTCCTGAGTATTTTGATGCTGTGCAAAAGTTGGCAAAAAAAATCAATTACTTTTTCAGATATTGGGAGTTTAAATAATAGAACATAAGCCATCAAACTTTAGAGGGGAGAGAGACTGTTTTATGTCTAAATGATCCTAATAAGTTTCCTTCATCTCTTATTGGGAGATGTTTTACATAGCAGCGCTTCTTAAACTGTATCTCAATCCCATATGGGGTCACACAAAAAATGGCAGTAGCAAAGGGTTTCTGAATATACAACAACCAAAAATTAAATCCAAGTCAAACTAATATTAAATTCAAGGTATTTCTGGCAGCACTTGCCACTGTTACATCTCACAACTTTACTATAGCCTTGATTCTGAAGATGAAACCTGTGTGCTTTGCATTGCCCATGCCCAAGCAGTGCAACAAAATCTGGTGAAATGGGAAAAGAGGTTGTGAGTGGAAAAAGTTTAAGAAGCTTTAGCTTTCTGCTCCTCTGTTAGGTGAATGCAGATCAGCTGGCTCTAAATAAAGAAATTTACTGAAATATTAGGGCTGGGATGAAAGCTCACTACTCTTTTAGTCAAAATAAACAGCACATGCTAGTATATTTACATAATGCACAACTTCTCAATGCAGCTGTCCTTTATTTCAATTATTTCAACCTTTGGAGGGCACCTTTTCTCTTAAAAGAAATAGGATAATAAATCAATAGAATTCAGGCTGACGTATTCACTGTCTTATCCCAAGAAGTCATTGACAATTTTTGGCCAATAGTAATGGATTACTTACTACAGGTAAAGATTTCCCTTTTTCTTTCTTTCTTTTTTTACCAAAATCCTAAGAAATGAAAAAGAAAAACTTGAAGTCAAGCATTTTCCTTGATTATAGAAAGTATAAAATTGAAAAAATAAAAGACAATTACATATATATATATATATATAGTTTATTACTGGTATAAATCTAATTAACTATGAAAATCATTATTTTACATTTCCTAGAAAACTTTTAAAATGCATCCATTCTGAGAGTTAAAGAATGATATGTTTTAAAAAAATGTTTTAACACCTACCACATGTGTTTTTCGGGTCACCTCTATTTTAAGAATATGTTTATAGGTGTAGACAACACACTATTAATTTAATCACTGTTTACAAACCAAGAGGTCAAAGGGGAAACTATGTTTATTCTGTTTTGTGTCTTACTAAACCTGGTGTCCAATTGTTCTGGTAGTTGTTAAAGTCCCTTATCTTGGCAGATATATAAAAACTCCTTGGCAAAGAAGAGCGAATATTGCTAACACCACTGATGAAATAGCTTGATTGCTTTGATTATGTGGAAAAGGACCACTTAAAGATCCAGGTACTCATAAGCAGGTTCTAATCATTGTCAGTATATTCCTTAGCTTTCATTGTTTGGTTCACTTTTCATAAAAATAACAAAATGGAACATATTCTATATAATGGAGATTTCTTTTTTGAAATTTTTTGGTCTTCATTAATTTGTTTGTTTACTTTTAGTTTACAAGGTTCAGTTTGACAGTTCCTTGAGTTTCAAATTTTCTCTCCCTCTCTCCCCTCCCCTCCCATGGCAGCATACAACCAAGGATCTGCAAATACTTTCACAGTAGACATTAGTCAGGTTTTAAAGAAGGACTGTGTCAGATGGAATGAACAATGGGAAAGAGGAAACAAAACTAAACAAGATAAAAAAGATCAGGTAGTTTGCTTCAGTCTGGATTCAAACTCATTTCTTTCTAATTCTTTCTCTGGATGTAGACATCTCTCTCCATCATGAGTCTTTTGGGGTTGACTTATACCCTGTATTGCTGAGAAGAGTTCAGTCTATCAAAGTTGGTTGTCGGACATACATTGTGTCTGTAATTTCGTACAAATTTCTCCTGATTCTACTCTTCTGACTTAGCATCAGTTCGAATAAGTCTCTCCAGGTAAATATGAAGTCCATCTGCTCCTCATTTCTTATAGCACAATAGTATTCCATTACATGCATATACTACAACTTGTTCAGCCATTCCCCAATTGATGGGCACCCCTTTAATTTCTAATTTTTCCCCTACCCACCACCCCAGAATAGCAATCCCACAAGATATCTCCTCATCCAATCTGCTCCCTCCCATATCTTCTCCCATACCCTCTTCGACTTTGTCATTAGGGCAAGGTGAATCTCTGTGCCCCAATGCCTGTACATCTTATCTCCCAATTACATGCAAAATAGTATTAATAATGGTATTTATATACATTTGAAACATTTAATTTTAAAACTTCAAATTTCAAATCCATTCCCTTTATCCCTTGTCACCTACTCCCTCTGGGAAGATAAGCAATTCAGTTTGTGTTGTACATGTATAGCTATGCAAAACATTACCATAGTAGATACATTGTAAAAGACTGCTTATATATTCACCCCACCCATCCCACCCCCACCTGGTCCATTCCCTACTTTGATCCTGTCCCTCTTATAAAGTGGGTACTTCCAACCTCTCTCCCCAGAATGCCCTCCCCTCCATCATCCCTCCTCTCATCCCCCTTCCCCTACTATCCTACAGGGTGAGATATCCCATTTAGTATGTATGTCATTCTCTCCCTGAGCCAAATTCAATGAGAATATGGTTTTGCCTTTTTGCCTTCCTGTTCTTCCCCTCCCCTGCAGCTACTTCCCCTTGCCTCTTCTACATGAGATAGTTTACCACACCCTGTCTCTCCCCATCTCCTCTTGCCACTTTCCTCTCTCACCTCTTAACTTCACCCATTAACTATCATCCCTTCCCACCAAATTCAACCTGTGCCCTCTATCCATGTATACCTGTAAACATATATACACACATTCACACATGTATTCATATGTCCATATACCCTTCTTCGATTATTTTCATAATGAGGAAGGTTTAATCAGTCACAGTTATTGTTTTTCCATGTAGGAATGTAAATAGTTCAACTTTGATAAGTTCCTTTTGATTTCTTTTCCCTGATTACCTTCTCAAGCATCTCTTGCTTCTTGTGTCTGAATGCCAAATTTTCTATTCAATTCTGGTTTTTTTTCTCAAGAATGCTTGAAAGTCCTCTATTGCACTGAATGACCATATTTTCCCCTGAAACAAGATACTCAATTTTTCTGGGGAGGTGACCCTTGGCTTCAATCCCAGCTCTTTAGCCCTCTAGAATGTCATATTCCATGCCCTTCTATCCCTCAGTGTAGAAGCTGCCATGTCCTGTGTTATCTTGATTGTGTTTCCACAATATTGAAATTGTTTCTTGCTGGCTGCTTATAGTATTTTCTCCTTGATCTGGGAATTCTGGAACCTGGCTATAATATCTCTAGGAGTTTTCTTTTGGGGATCTTTTTCAGGAGGCGATTGGCAGATTCTTTCAACCTCTATTTCCCCCCTAGGTCTAAAATATCAGGGCAATTTTTCTTGAGAATTTCTTGAAGTATGATTTCTAAGTTGTTTCTTTGATTATGGCTTTCAGGTAGTTCAATAATTTTAAAATTCTCTCTCCCGGATCTATTTTCCATGTCAGTGGTTTTTCCCATGAGATATTTCACATTGCCTTCTATTCTTTCATTTGTTTGCATCTGCTTAACAGCATTTTGATTTCTCATAAAGTCACTAGCTTCCATTTGCTCCAGTCTAACTCTGAAGGAATGGATCTCCTCAGTGAGCTTTTGAGATTCTTTTTCCACCGGTAAAATTTGGCTTTTTAAGGCATTCTTCTCCTCATTGCCTTTCTGAGCCTCCTTTCCTATTTGAGTTCGTCTATTTTTTAAAGTGTTATATTCCTCAGTCAGGCTGTCGACTGTCATTTCATACTTTTCCTGCGTCCTTCTCATTTCTCTTCCCAATTTTTCCTCCCCTTCTCTTATTTGGCTTTTAAAATCCTTCTCCAGGTCCTCTATGGCCTGTAACCCACTCATACTTTCATTTGGGGCTTTTGGTGCAGGTTTTCTGACCTCCCAGTCCTCTTCCTGTTCCATGCTTCCATCTTTTTTGCCACCAAAATAGGAGTCTAATGTTTCGTTTTTCTGTTTATTTTGTTTCCTTTGCCTCAGCATGTTGCCACTTAATTACTTGACTTTTGGGCTTATTGCCACAGTAGCACTCTGCCACCAGATAGAGTAGCTTCCGTCCCAAAAGTTGGGGTCTTCACAATTTCCGGAGGTATTAGTTGGGTGGCCTCTGTAAAGCCTCCACACACTCTGGCAAGTTGGATACCCACCCCAGGCCTCCACCCCATACCACAGTCCAGATCCAAGCAGGTTAAAGCAAGAGCTATTAACCCCCAGACTGATTGCTGGATCTCCCTACAGTTCACAGACCAGGAGCTGAAGTTGCAACTGAACCTGCAAAATGGTATCTGTGCTACAGCTCCTCACTTACTTCTTGCCCCCAGGGGAAGAAGCCAACGTGTTCCCCAAATACTGGTCCCAAAGTCCAAAGGGCACTAATTTCTCACTTTTTCCTAGGCATATCTGTGTTGATAATTCTGGAATTGCCACAGCTGCTGGTGTTCTGGGGTCCCTCCAGCTGGCTGCTGGCCTGGCCTCCCTGGGGCTAAAACCACAGCTCAGGCAGGCCTGGGCTCAGCTCCCAGAATGTTGAGCTCAGCTCCCAGAGCATTGAGCTGTGCTGCACTGGCAGCTCCCTGCATGGCTGCTGGGCTGTCCTCAGTGGGAGGTTAGATTCTCTGTGTAGTTCTGTGGGTGCTGGAGCTCCAGAAGTTGTTCAGAGTCCACCTTTTACATTGTTTGGAAGTGGTGTGAGGGAGAGCACCTTGGAAGTGCTATTTTTACTCCACCATCTTGGCTCCGCCCCCCCATTCTTTTTTTTTTCTAAAAAAATTTACATTATATAGAGGCATAGAACTTCTGTATCACTTATGAGTATGGATCTTTTTCTTTCCTTTTCCCTGAGTCATGATTTCTCATGTATCTCTACACATTCTCACTTATCCTCAAAATCACCAAGTATCAAAAATGTATGTTGACATGATTTCAGAGTTTTAAAAAGTTCTTTTGGAGAATTCTCTATGACTTTATCCTCAGCAACTATTGTTGGTGTATAATATTCAATTATTGTCATCATAATATTTTTGTTAATATTTGTTATTAGTAATGAAATGTATATGAGCAAAGATCTCATGGAATATTGTTTCTTCTTGAATCTGAGTGTACAATAAAACCCTCTCCTCTAGCTCATTTCTTTTCCTTTCCAAGAAGTATCCTTGATTTATCCTTCTATTTCCCTGCAATGTCCTGCTTCTGAGTTTGTCTATACCTGCAATATCAAGACTGATAGGATTCAGTTCCTCTAACAATATGTCTCTCCACTGGTTAGTGGACAAGGATCTCATATTAAGAGAACCAATACCCAATAGTATAGGATGTTGAGGAGGATATTTTTATAACAGTTAAAATATATAATCTTCTAGCTATAGTAAATGTGGTATAATAATCATAACTCTTGGTTGTATAGTACTTTATATACATTTAATGAAGATATAGCAAATATATAATATCTTCATTTTGTCTCAAAGTATTCTCTAGCATATAGTCTTATCCTTTCCCATGACATCAATGACCACTATGCATATGAACACAGAGAGCCTTGAATTGAAAAACTTCACTGATCCATCAGCCTAAGAAGAGTATAAAATTCTTTGAGATTGTAGGAGAGAAGAATCAATTCTGAATGGGGTAAACGTAGAAAGATTTGTGAATGAACCAACATTAATGTGGGTCTTATAAGGACAGGATGCATATGAGCAGATAAAAATAAAGATATGTAATGCTGGTATATTGATGGAGATATCTTCAGCGATATTTCCTGGGTGGATGATAATCTCTATTGGTTATTGTTGTGTGGCTTTGTTCAACTACATATGTTTAAATGCTATCTGATTTGCTTAATGCTTAAAAATGCTGCCTTAATTCTAGAATTTCAGGGTCTTTAACTCTCCATTATCTACAAAAATCACATGCTACAAAACCTAGTTGGGACACTTAGCACACCATGATGTCCTCAGGATCTCATAATTTTTTCTCATTTCTTTTTTTTCCTTTTTTTTTGGAGTGGGGAGGGCAGGGCAATTGGGGTTAAGTGACTTGCTGAGGGCCACATAGCTAGTAAGTGTTAAATGTCTGAGGTTGGATTTGAACTCAGATCCTCCTGACTCCAGGGTCAGTGCTCTATTCACTGTGCCACCTAGCTGCCACTATTTTTTCTCATTTCTAAAGTAAATAGTTAATAGTTGATGACTTCTAAGGACAGTTAATAAATATTTCTTAAGCAGAAGTCAATTATTATATTAAGCCCTAGTGACACAAATAACAAATTTTTGTTTAATTCCTGCCCTGGAGAAGCTTACAATTTAATGGGAGAAGAGAACCAAGGAAGGGAAGATGGGGAAATATGATGGAATCTAGGCCAAAGTAGTGAAGCCAGTTGGGAAATGAAGACATGGGTGGCATGAGGGGCTTCTTTAAAAAAATGTTAATTTATTTTATTTTTAATTTTTGAGATTTCTCTTTAAATAGAAGCTCTGAGAAGAGTTCTTTATTCTGTCCTCCAACCCTTGAATCAGAGGGGCAAAGGATAGTGAGGGTATAGATGAACTGTGAGTACCATAGCTGCTGTATCAGCTCATATCACAGTATAATGAGTTTTCCAATTATGAGGTTCCTGGACACATTATGGAGACCAGTTCAAAGGAATGGATCTAGATAAGTCCCTTCCTGTTATGAAATTTTATGATTCTATTTCAGACTTAACAAAGCTTTATAAATTTTTACACATTTCCTAATGAAGGGTATCCATTAAGGATGATATATGTATGTATAAATATGTGTTTGAATATTTGCAATTCATTTTTTGAGGTTGAATTTGGGAAGGAAAAAGGTTAAATTTGAGAGAGATTGAGAAAAATTGAAGAGAAATCTTCAATCTCAGATACTGTTCCAAAATATATTTCTAGTTGAAAAGAGAAGGATGAAAAAGAATATAGAAAAATTAAGAAAGATTAACTATTATCATGAAGAATAAGGCAGTAGAATATTTGGGATAGGCTAAAGAAAACTAATTAAATGGTAGCTGGTGAAATTAGGCCAGGTAAGTAAAAAAGGGTAAGCAGAAAATTGGAGAGTAAAGCAAATTGGTAGAGTAGATTGGTAGTTGGGCCAAACAAGTGACAGCATTAGATTGATGCAAGAGGGGAAGTGAACGTGACTGTGGAGTGGCTGATACTAAAGAAAGGAAAATGAGGAGGTTAGTCAAGTTACTGAGGGGATAATTGACTCAAAGTGTTTTAGCCAGGTGTTTAAGGTCAAGGAGCAAACACCTCCAAGTACTAAAAAAAATAAGACTTGAAAAAACTCGACTATTGTGGAAAATAGGGAAAATTGTGTTTAAAGTGTATAATGTTGGTATTTCTGCTTTCAAGTGAGTAGCTATTATCAAGGAGAAAGTGAAAGGGCTTGAAGAATCCCTCTCAGCATTCCAGATCATTAGGGAGAACAACATTTTCCTAAAGGAAACAGAAGTGAGGATTCAATGGGGTTAAAAAGAATGGATCTGAGGCATAAGTGGGAGATAAGCCCTGTTGGTAGATTGGAAAGTGGTAGAATGTTACAAAGAGGACAAAGGGAAAAGGAAAGGACAACTGGGTATTCAGAGCTTTAAACATAGGTTTGAGTCTCTTCCAAATATCAAGGAAGTTTGACATTCTGAGTAGAAAGAAGTTTCTTCTCTTGCAAAGCATCATATAAGAAGGTACCTGGTGAGAGATCATCCAGTAAAGATTAGAGAGAAGAGTAATACTAGTAGATGAGACACGAGAGAAAACCTAACAAGACTTAATCAAAATGGATAATAAACCATCTATTTCTGATGACAGGTATAGGCATGGTACAAGACACTTGCAGAAGACAGAGAGAGAGAGAGAGAGAGAGAGAGAGAGAGAGAGAGAGAGAGAGAGAGAGAGAGAGACAGAGAGAGAGAGAGAGAGAGAGAGAGAGAGAGAGACAGACAGACAGAGACAGAGACAGAGACAGAGACAGAGACAGACAGAGACAGACAGAGACAGAGAGAGAGGAGATCGATAGATGATGAATATACTAAAAACAGATGATGAATACATGAAAGATATGTAATAAAATAATATATTTATATCCCCATATATGTATGAATGTATATATTTATGTGTTATAGATAACATGCACTTAACTATATTATGTACAATTACATATATAATAGTTATGGGAAATAATATATACATATAGGTATATGTACATATAATATTTTTCATGTGATTATATTTTTCATATGATTCTATGGTCTTTACTTTCTTGCCCTGCATTTAATAATTGTGATTATTGTAGAAAAATCCATGGTCTCAAATGTCTGCCGATTTTTTAAAAAATGATCCAAATTTAGGCAACAAACATGAGGATATAGAAGTTATTGTTACTAAGGGCAAATCTGGCTTCATTAGTATCTCTAAGACTTGATCAGATGAAACCCAAGACTAGATCACAGCTCTGCCAGTTATACCTTGTTCAAAAGCAAATAAGATATGGGCCAAGGGGAGGAGGTAGCATTGTATGCATATGTATACTTGTGAGAAAATCCAGAAATTAAATAAAGGGAAGTGGAGATCATTAAAATTGTCCAGAAGTGTAATGGACTGCCCCCAAGAAGTTGCACCCCTTTGCAAGTCTTCAAGAATTTATAAGATCACCTGTCTAGTATATTATTGTAGTAATTCCTCTAATGTATAGGCCAGACTAGATGGCTGCTGAAGTCCTTCCAACTCCCAAATTCCTTGATTCTCTGATTAGACAACTCTATCCCTGACTTCTCCCCAGAACTCCAAACCCTGCTGGCCATTTCAACCTGGATATCCTTTCTGTTTCTCAAATTCAGTGTAGCCAAAGGTGAGCATTTCTTTCCAAAAAACAAAATGACAAAAACTTGTCCCTCCTCTGACTGGACTGTTTTTGCTGATATTGCCACCATCCTCCCAATGATTATAGAGTTCTGAAATATGTAACATATTTGTTAATCACTTCCTGGTGGGGGGAGGGGTAAATAGCACTGAAAGAAGGGGAAAAAAACCCTCCTTTCTATTTTGAGTTATTGTAATAGCATATCAGTTCATGCATGAGATGTCAGGTCATGGAACAAATGCAGAATCATAGATGATCGTTTCATCACAGAATTTTTCACTTTCCTTCTAATGGAGAGATCTATCTCTCTAAGCATACATTTGCAATTGCTGGCCAAATACATGTTCAGTCACCCTAATGCTACTTGAATCACACGCTAAGATAGGATAGAGTCAGTCAACTATCAATGGCAGGAGTAGTTTTCTGTGGCAAAGGGATTCAAGGGGTGACTTTTGTCCTCTTGCTGAGGCGAGCTGGGCTGTGTTCCAAGAAAGCACTCATATCCTCAGTACAGCAACTCGGCCTGAATGGGGCTTTGAAGGCTTTCACTTATCCTATCATTGTGGATTACATGTTTCCACTTGGGAAGAGAGAAGGAGAGAATAATAAGTACAATGAACTGGCAGAAACTTTTGATGAGTCAATGCATTTCTATTTTTCAGCCGAGTGATTTTTATTTTTCTATTTCTTCTTTTAATTGCTCTCCTTTTATTATCCTTTCTCTCATGGCAGTTTCTAAGGATCATTCCAGAGAGCCACTCTGCTTTGGAACAAGACACTACTATTAAGCTCTCGAGCTAGGCATAGCAGGCAGTAGTCTATTTTCTTCCCCCTGCCTTCATCTTGTCTAATATATGTCTGTATGAACACTGTTCCACTATAGTAAGAAGCTCTATAGAGGTGCCAAAAGAAGGGAAAATCATAAGAAAAAGAAAAGCAGCCAGAAATGATTCCTTGTCAGAGCTTGGATTTGATGATTCATCAAACTCCATGCACATTATTGGACCAGACAGCCTAGATTAGCAGCAAGGACACAAGACTGAGAATCCAGAAAACTGACTCCCAGTTCCTGCTCTGCCAGGCATGTAATGTTCTCCATTAGGGAAATGAAAGACAATCACACCCATCCTCTTTTTATTCACAGGAATAAATCACTCCCTGTTCCAACTTCCCTAGTTCTTCGTACCTTTTTGTGGTATTTATCACATTTTGGGGTATTTTTCATTATTTATGAAAACATCAACTCCGTTGCCAGATCATAAGCTCCTTGAAGGTAAAGCATATATTTAATTCATTCTGTATCTTTTTCAGTGCCTTGAACATAATAGACAATAAATAAAGCCTGTTGAAGTAAAGCGGATTGAATCAATGTCTCACCTATTATGTACTTTGAGGATTTTGAAAGACAAACAAACAAACAAAAAGAAACAATTTGATACTTTTACCAAAGAGACATGGGAAAGTAGCTATGTAACAAAAAGTCAATTCCTCCCTCTGCCAACATAAAGAATTACTTGATAACGTTAAGTGACTTTCCCAAAGCTAGTGAGAAAAAGCGATATTTAAATCCAGATTTTCCCAATTACAAGTGCAGCAAGGCATCTCTTATAAGAAAAAGGGGAAGTTACGTTACTCTAAGAGATATTAAAAGGCATATTGTATATCCCAAATATCCTCAAATTTTTATTACTAAGTTATGACCAAGAAATAGATATTGTAAATACAATGTCAAAGCCAAGTGGCTTTATTGAGCTCTTAAACTAGATGGCTCAAAAGAATCACTGATTGCTCTGATGATTCAGTAGCTGGTGGATGGGCAAATCCCAAAGCTATTGATCCAACTAAACTCACAGGCGGTCTGACCTTATTCTATCTCAGTAGTCTTGGTCATAGTATACAAAATAACGTCTGTCTTCTTTGAAGTGATATCCTTCTCAGGCACAATGAAAATAGTTGGAAAGATGTATGGATATTTCATTTTATCCAGCAGTAAGGAGAGATGATAGATAGATGGATGGATAGATGATTAGATAGATAGATAGACAGACAGATAGATATATATGCTTAATTTACTAAATGTACTATAATCTTGTTGTATTGGGATCCAGTGTATAGCTATTTAGAGAACATGAATCTGTAGCATTACCTTGGTCTCATATGCTCCCCTCTGCAAAACATCTCAGAGATCAAGAATATTTCTCTTTCTCTTTTACATTACTATGTAAAAATGCCCATAGAATAAACTTGATTTACATCCCATTTCTATATTTACTCACTAGTATACAAAGTGGTATTACTCTATATTAAGAAAGACATTGATGAGAATATCAGTTTTCACTGTCATTTAGTAGTGCTTACCTCATATATCCAGTCTTAACATGATACCACTAAATCTCAATTTCGATTTATTTTAACAGTATAGTGCAAGATTTGGAGTCAGAGAACATAGGTTCAAATGTTGATTATTCCCTCCTAGGATCTATGTGATCCTGGGCAAGTCATTTCATTGCTTGGCCCAGCTTCTTCATCTGTAAAATGATAAGGGTGGTCCAGATGACTTCAGAAATTCCTTCCAGTTCTAAATAAACTTCACAATCTTATATTATATCATATCATCCTATCATTATTGGGTTAAAAATGCAATTATATAAGACAGAAAATACTAAGATTAGTCTAAGGATTGCCAGGGAAATCAACAATGAAACAAGAACGTCAATTCCTGAATTAATTGTTTCTTAAGAGAGAATTGATTTCGACCTTTAGAAATATATAAACGTCTTATCTAGCCTTTAGAAAACTACCAGAGTATACAGCCAGGGATAAATTCAACAAATATTAATTAATTCTTTACTCTGTGCAAGGCATTTTGCATTAATTTCATTATATATAATATGTATGTGTGTGTTTGTGTATGTGTAAATATATATACATATATACACATAAACACATATATGCATGTATACATGTGCATTGAGAGAGAAACTATAAAACTATAAATGCTTCTCACCCATTATGAGTAGGTTTTTCTTTGAGATCTTTTTCTTCCCTTTCCATCAGTAGCACTAAATTCAACAACTCAGTCCAAAACATATTGTTACATATGGGGCAAGAAAAAATACATTCTTTTAAGGGAAGGGCTATTTTACTTTTTGTATTTGCGCAGCCATTTCTAGCATAATAACTTGTACAATAGTAGGTTCTTCAAAAATATGCTCAATTGAATTAAATTGTGTTGAATAGCACAACAATTCTAAGAAGGCTTCCAACATGTTGGATAACCCCCCTATGGAGTACTTATGGCAGAACAGGAAGGGAAAGTACGGATAACTTATAATCTGCATCCTTTGGAGGAGACTCCCGGATCAATGAGATCAGAGTATTTGAGTATGCTAGGAATGAAATGATATAGAAAGTTTAGATAAAAATAAAAGGTCCCTGTCCTCTTGGAGCTTATAGACTAGAAAGGTGATAGGAGACATACATAACTAACAAAAAAATAATACAAATTCAATGCCTAAAAGAAATTCAGTCAAAGTTCTGGATGGCTTCCAAGAGGACAAAGGGCTGTGACTATAAGGAACAGAGAGCCTTTATTGAAAAATGTTTAATTTAAAATATAGCTAGAAATTCAATAAGGAGACCAGAGCCATAGTTAAGGAAGAGTGGAGAGGAAAACAGAATATTGCAGGCATAGAGAATCGTGTAAGGAAAGCCACATAGTGGATAATTAATATTTGAGTATTGTAAAAAGTTTCACTCTGAGTAAGAATTGGAAGAATAAAGAAGCAGTAGGGATTCCTGATCTCTAACTCTATCATGTGAGTTTTTGTAGCTCTCTATATATGGGCTGGGTGCTCAAGAGTAAGATGTGTGGTATTGTCCATTCCTGGCAGGCTGCACTTTAGGCAAAGATCTCACTTGTTCAGGAGTTATTGGAGTAGCTAATCAAATATTCCATTAAGGAAATGCCCATTAAAATGAGTTGATCTCTAGGCTCAATAGTGCTAGATATTGACATGCCAAAAGTAACAAAAATCAGGCTTTTTCCTTCCCCCTAGAAAGAGAAATATAGGAAATTATGGTAAAGGAGGGGGAGTGTCAAGCAAAGACAATGAAGAACAGAACAGGAGAGGGTTGTATTTAAATGATTTCCAGCATTCCTCTGTGCACTGACATCTATGATCTATGATCCAATAAGATATTTATTATGTGATATGGAAAACAAGTGTAAAAGAATTTAGAGAAGGGACAGATCAGTGCGAGTATTATAGTTATATGTGGTGTTACAGCACCTGTGCAGTGAGATATTTTTAGCAGTAAATTTTGATATGCTCTTCAAAATATTCTGTTGCTTAATTCATTGAGTGGGTCATAAGTGTACCGTTGTGAAGACTGCATATTGGTGTGGAAAATATAGCTTAGCACACGACACTTGCCATGAATTATAAGGAAAGTAAAGGCACTGTAAGTAAAAGTCAAGGGTTGGACACAGGAAAGGCATTCATTTAGGTTTGAAGGATGATATCTAAATGAGGTAGCCAGATATCCTGATTTGGTTGAACAAGTGCTAATCTTCTGACAGCCTGGATCCAGTGTGTAGCTATTTAGAGAACATGAATCTGTGGCATTACCTTGGTCTCATATGTTCCCCTCTGCAAAACATCTCAGAGATCAAGAATATTTCTCTTTCTTCCCCTCCGGATTTTTTCTGTGCTCCAAGAAAGGTGTTATATGCTCCAAGTTGAAGCAAATTACCAAAGCACAGTGAAAGGCTTGCAAGCTACCATTTCACCAATGCAGTTTAGACACAGTAATTCTTTCAGAAATAGATTTATTCTATAAGTCTGACAAATGCTTCTGGTGGAATAGTCAACAATTAGATAATTGAACACTATTTAATTAGACTGCATTCTCTTTTAGATTTAACATTTTAAATCTTTGATATAATAAAGGGATATTCAAGAAAGGGGTACTTATATGACATTGAAAATTAGTGTAAAGGTGAGGGCCTTGACTTTTACTCATCTAGAATTATTCTGGACCCAGTCAAGTAATATTAGTTGGGTATTATCTGGAGCCAGTACACCCACCCAGAGTGAGCGCCTAACTGACTTTCCTGCTACAAAATAATTCCATTCTGTCTGAATCAAAATATCTGCCTCATGTTTATTTGGGGAATATGGAAAGTAGGAGATGCATAAGCCTATGTAATTCCCAAGGTAGTAAGACACATACTCAGAAGCTTGGTTTACTGAGAAAATCCAGGGACATTCCAAAAATGAGGAATGACATGAATTTCATTCAATTCAATAAGCAGATGATGCCTGAATGAATTCTTTGGAGTGGTTATAGCCTTAATTGTCAAAGAATTCCTCTGTCCTATTGCTTATGAGAGAACCAGAAGGATGTACCACATTCAATGCTTTCAATAAGTATTTATTGGCACCTACTTACATAGAAAACTATGCCTCTTGATAGGAACCCAAGATCCAGATAATTTAGGGCTCCAAGCCCTGATTATCAATGCCTAGGATATAATTGAAAAGAAAAGGATTGAAACCTCATCATCATAAAACACCCATGATTTTTGGACACAACTTACACATGGAAAACAAATATTTCAGCCACACCTAATGGTTCAGTGTTCAAGGTCTTCATGTGCCTTTTCTTTATCCTGCCAAATATTCTCCCAAATACCTTTCCTCTTTATCAATCAAGATGACCTAGAAGGAGCAACGAAAGTGGTCAGCAGCTTTGGAAGATGCAGGACTTTTCTGGGTCTCAGTTTCATCTGCAAAATGAAAAGGCTGGGCTAGACTTCAGATCTTTTCCAACACTAACTTCTATGTGATCTGTTGATTACTGGGGTTTAAGTTAGCTCACATAAACTCCATCTTCTTTTCAAATTAAAACTGTTCAACCAGATCCAATCTGGCCACAACTTAATGAAAAAACTGATTTTGGTTGAAGAAAATGAGAATATTTTAATCCATTATGGACAGTTTTAATCACCAAGTTAAAATGTTAGAGAGGAGCCTATGATAAATAGAAAATATGCTTGGAGTTAGAAAGACATGGATTCAAATCTTGTCTCAGACATACTAGCTATGTGATCTTGAGCAATTAACTTCCCTACTCTGTGCTTCAATTTCCTCATCTTAAGGAAATTGGACTCAAATTGTCCTAAAGTCCTTCTTAGGTCTAAATTTATGATTTATGGTTAATGCATTCAGATAGCAATGTCCTGGCAGCAACTTTACAGTATTTTATGAATGGTGTAATTAAGAGAAACCAGAGCTCTAAAGTTCTGCCCTTCCCAATCAGAAAGGAATCACAATAATTGTTCTGCATAGTGTCTAATTTTACCTCCCGTAAAATCATGCTTCACCATACGAGGAAGGCCACTACTCTTCCACCCACTCTAGGGAAGCTTTTAAAAAAAAGCAGGACAGAGGAAAGACAGACACTATGTATTAATAGCCAGTGCCCAGCTGCATTGTTGTGTGAACCTACCTGTCTGTTCCAGGTCTTCATTCAGGATTACCTCTTCCTTTGAAACTCTGCTCCCCATTAGACTTTTCATGTCTTCAGACTTTAAGAATGAACCCTGAATCTTACCGTCATTTATGGACTTCATTAATACTACTATGGATTTTAGTCTTCAGCCCAAGTACATTGATCATCCATCTGTATGTTTTCTCCTTCCTGATTTGGATCTCTGAAATTTAACCCCATACAAGCCTCTATCTGGACATCCAGATCTTGCTTCTTCCCATAGCCTTTACCCAATTATGAATTTTGGATGCTGCTACTTCTGATTTCTAATTGTTCAGTCTGTCTGTCTACAATGCTTTCTTCCAAGTTTCTGTCTTGTTCTGGTCTTCAGCTTCTCATGATGAAGCGCTGACAGACGTATCTCTGAACTCTAGCAGTTTGTCTATGGATTGAAATCCACATAGCCACAGCTAAGCCCCTAAACAACATTTGGGGTGGAGAGGGGAAGTTAAAATTAATTCAACTATTTTATATTATATTCCAAATTATAGATACATTTAATTTCAAATATACCACTGACTTAAGGTTTCTTAATACCAATTCCCTTCCAATTTTTGTTTGCAAACAAATTGGAGACCTGACATTAGTCTTAGCAAATAAAAAGCCAACCAATAAATTATACATGTTCCCTACCTTATATACTATAGCAATAGGATTCCTTTTTAACAAGGTAAAATTAAACCATACTAAACTTTTGTGTCCTATCAAGCTCATTAAAATGAATTTCTATCTGTGAACAATTTACAGTAGAATATTATTTGCCCAAATTAATGAGGAGAATTCATGATGAAAATACAAATACTAGATAATCCACCTAGAGGTAATCTTCTGGTCATTTCATCACCTAGAATAGCAAGTTATAGGGAGAATCAGAAATAATCAAATGTTTTTATATCCACCATACTATTTCCCAACAGAGTAATGTAATTTTCTAATAAAAGGATTAATATATTATAAATGAACTCCAATGCAATATTATAAAGTCCCTCTGTAACATAGTTTATAGTTGCACATTTCTAACATTATTCCTATAGAATAGGCTGCCCTCCCTATTATTGTTTCATCTAATGCCAGGTTTTCAGGGAATTCCAGTCAATGAATTTACAATACTGTAAATACTCAACTTCCTCTAAGTTATATCTCACAGTGGTTCTTTTTCAATATATTATTTTGTGATAATGATCAGGAACATTTCTTTAAAAGCAAAACAATGTACTTGTCTTCTAAATGAAAACAACAACAACAAAAAAGGACGATGTAATTCATATTGGTTTAAAGAAAGGAACAGTGGATAGAGTGCCAGGCCTGGAATCAGAAAGACTTATCTTCATGAGTTCAATTGCAGCTTCATATACTTACTACTTGTGTGACCCTGGGTAAGTCACAACCTACTTACCTCAGTTTCCTCATCTATAAAATGAACTGGAGAAGGAAATCACAAACTATTCTAGTAACTTTGCCAAAAAACAAAACAAAACAAATAGGGTCACAAAGAGTCAGATGTGCCTGAAAAAGGATACAACAACAACAACAATAACAAACATCCAAATAACAGAAATTAATAAGCAAAGTCAGCTTCTTTTTTTGAGCCTGTAAAATATTATCTCTATGCTTGACCTTAGGTTATATTGAAAATCAAAAGCTGATTGGGCATGCAATATATAGAAAGGAACAATGAATTTGTAGTTAGAAGACCTGGGTAAATTATATTTCCTGTCATTAATTAACTTTGTCATGTTGGGCAGGTCTCTTCATATTGTTGACCCTTCACCATCTCATTTGGGATAATAATGGTTATTCTGTGGATGAAATGAGATGAAGTATATGAAATGTTTTATATGCTTAATTGTTGTAATTGTATCTTGAACAAAGTTCAACAGAAACAATGATTATAACTGGAGCAGAAATTCAGACCCAATGAGCAAAAACAAAAACAAAAAACAAAAACCTTGAGAAGTTTGATTGTGTTATACTAAACATTACAAAGTCTGGAAGATGAGGTGATTTCTCTGAACTTGTTGGATCTGGTCTCCAGGTCATGCTTTAATGTGCATGTTCTTGTGAATTCTTTTTTGAGACCTTCCTGGCACTTTGGTCATTCCTTCTGAGAGTAATGACCCTAAAGTGTAATATTTTTAATATTTCAAGATGGCTTTTTCTAATTCCCATAGAGATTTGAACTTTCAGGATGTACAAAGGTTGAACTCCTCTTACTCACTTATTTAAAAGTGAAAAGAACCTAATCCCAATATGCACAAATTGCTAAACTGAGTCCTTACTCAAGTGAATTTGCTAAGCTTTCCAATAAAATGAGCATATATTAATAGGGAAATGGAAGGAGGATGGTACAATGGGAAAGAGGAGCAAGAGAATCTGGCTTCAGATCTCCACTTAGCTATTGACTAAACCTATATGATCATGGACAAATTCTTTCCCTCCATCTTTGAGGCTCACTTTCTTCATCTATAAAATAAGGAGATTGGACTATATGGCCTCTGATGCCCCTTACAACTCTGAATGAATGAATGAATGAGCAAAAACAAAAACAAAACTTTTATTAAGCACTTACTATTTGCGAAGTGCTGAGAATACACATACAAAGCCAGGATAATCTCTGCTCTCAAAGGTAGCTAGGTAGCTCAATGTATAGAATCACTAAAACCTGAGTCCAGACACTCACTAACTCTGTGATCCTGACCCTAATTTGAGTTCAAATTCAGACTCAGATACTTATTAACTGTGTGACTCTGGGCAGATCACTTAACCTCTGTTTGCCTCAATTTTCCAAACTGTAAAATGGGGAAAAATAACAACATCTACCTTCTAGGATTGTTGTAAGGATCAAATAAGATTATATTTGTATAACGTGAAGCAATGCTAGGCACACAGTAGGGGCTGTATAAATGCTTCCCTTCTTTCCCTCTCCTGCTTTCTCCTTCCTTTCATAGTTAAACTCCTTAGAATGCTATCTACAATCAGTGCCTTTATTTCCTTTCCTCTTACTTTTTTTCTTAATTCTCTTCAGTCTAGAAGAATTTCAACCAAAATTTCTCTTTGTAAAGTTCCCAACGATCTTTTAATGAATAAAGGTTAGGCTCTTTTCTTCAATCTTTCTCTTCCTTGACCTCTCTGCAGCATTTGATGCTATCTATCACCTTCTGCTTGGTATTCTCTTCTCTCTAGGCTTTCACTGCTCTCTCCTGGTTCTTCTACTTTTCTGACCATTCCTCAGTCTGTTTTGATGGATCTTCATCCTACACTGGGTGTCCCCCAAAACTATGTCTTTAGATCTCTTCTCCCTCTACAGATTTTCTTCATTTGGTGATATCATTAGCAATCATGGATTCACTCATTATCTCTATGTTGATGATTCTCAAATCTGTTTATCTAGCATTAACCTCTCCACTGACCTCCATTCTCTCATCTTCAACTGCCTACTGGAATCTCAAATTGAATGCCTTGTAGATATCTTAAACTCAACATTTCCAAAATTGAACTCATTATCTTCCTCCCCCCAAACCCCTTTTTCCTTCTTCAAGCCTTCCCTCCTATTACTATCAAAGGTACCATCATCCTCCAAACCAACTTGGCTTAGTTGGTTTTGGCTCATCACTCTCCTCTCCCATGTGCAATCTGTTACCAAGACCTATCCGTTTTACCTCTGCAACATCTTTCATATACACCCTCTTTTCTCCTTTGATACTGCTACCACATTGACCAAGGTCTTCATCATCTCACATCTCAACTATGTCAACAGTCTGCTGGATACACTACTACATGACTAAAATCTCTCTCCATTCCAGGTCACATTCCACTCAGCTGTCAAATTGATTAAAGTCTGACTATGTCACTCTCCTGTTTAATAAACTTCAATGGCTCCCAGTTACCCCCAGGATTAAATATAAAATACTCTGATAACTTTTTAAAACCCTTCATAGCCCAGCCTCCAACTACCTTTCCATTTTTTCTTAAACTTTACTCCATCATCTAGTTATCCTGGCCTCCATTTTGTTACTCCACGCAAAAGACTCTGCATCAGCAGACTGGATATTTTCAGTCTGTCACCCATTCCTAGAACTTTCTCTCTCCTCAACTTTGCTTCCTAGTTTCCTTCAAGCCTCAGCTCAAGTATCTCCCAACTTTTGCAAGGAACATGTTAAGTCCTCTTTAATCTTCCCTCAGACATTATGTACAATTTATTGTGTATATGTTTTGTTTGTATATTGTCTCCCCCATTACACTCTGAGTTATTTGAGATGAAGGATTGAATTTGTTTTCTTTTCAACAAATGCTTTATTAACTTCTGGTTTACATCATTCATTTCTGCCAGATATTGATTTGCAATTTTTTGCCAATTTTTCCCCTACCCACCATCCCAGAATAGCAGTCCCACAAGATATCCCCTCATCCAATCTGCTCTCTCGCATATCTTCTCCCATACCCCCTTTGACTTTTCCATTAGAGCAAGGTGGATCTCTGTGCCCCAATGCCTGCACATCTTATCTCCCAATTACATGCAAAATAGTATTAATAATAGTATTTGTATATATTTGAAACATTTAATTTTAAGACCTCGAATTTCAGATCCATTCCCTTCTTCTCTTCTCACCCATTCCCTCTGGGAAGATAAGTAATTCGGTATATATTTTACATGTATAGCTATGCAAAACATTACCATAATAGATATATTGTACAAGGCTGCTTATAATTCCCTCCCACCCATCCCACCCCCTACCTGGTCCATTCCCTACCTTGATCCTGTCCCTCTAATAAAGTGAGTACTTTCAACCTCCCCTCCCCCTAGAATGTCATCCCCTCCATCATCCCCCCTCTCATCCCCATTCCCCCTACTCTGCTGCAGGTTGGGATATCCCATTTAGTATGTATGTCATTCTCTCCCTGAGCCAAATTCAATGAGAATATGGTTTTGCCTTTTTGCCTTCCTATTCTTCCCCTCCCTTGCAGCCACTTCCCCTTGTTTCTTCTACATGAGATAGTTTACCCTACCCTGTCTCTCCCCATCTCTTCTTGCCACTTGCCTCTCTCACCTCATAATTTCACCCCTTAAGTATCATCCCTTCCCAACAAATTCAGCCTATGCCCTCTATCCATGTATAACTGTACACATATATACACACATTCACATATGTATTCATATGCCCATATACCCTTCTTCCATTATTTTCATACTGAGAGGGTTTCATCAGTCACAGTTATTGTTTTTCCAGGTAGGAATGTAAATAAGTCAACTTTGATAAGTTCCTTTTGATTTCTTTTCCCTGATTAGCTTCTCAGGCATCTCTGTGTCTGGATGTCAAATTTTCTATTCAGCTCTGGTTTTTTCCTCAAGAATGCTTGAAAGTCCTCTATTCCACTGAATGACCATATTTTCCCCTGAAACAAGATACTCAGTTTTGCTGGGTAGGTGACCTTTGGCTTCAATCCCAGCTCTTTTGCCCTCTGGAATATTGTATTCCATGCCCTTCATTCCCTCAGTATAGAAGCTGCCAGGTCCTGTGCTATTCTGATTATGTTTCCACAATATTGAAATTATTTCTTCCTGGCTGCTTGGAATATTTTCTCCTTGATCTGGGAATTCTGGAACTTGGCTATAATATTCCTGGCAGTTTTCTTTTTGGGATCTTTTTCAGGAGGTGATCGGTGGATTCTTTCAACCTCTATTTTGCCCTCTGGGTCTAAAACATAAGGGCAATTTTCTTTGAGAATTTCTTGAAGGGTGATTTCTAGGTTCTTTCTTTGATCATGGCTTTCAGGTAGTCCAACAATTTTTAAATTATCTCTCCTGGATCTATTTTCCAGGTCAGTGGTTTTTCCCATGAGATATTTCACATTGCCTTCTATTCTTTCATTTGTTTGGATCTGTTTAACAGCATCTTGATTTCTCATAAAGTCATTAGCTTCCATTTGCTCCAGTCTAACTCTGAAGGAATAAATCTCGTCAGTGAGCTTTTGAGATTCTTTTTCCATCTGGCAAATTTGGCTTTTTAAGGCATTCTTCTCCTCATTGCCCTTTTGAGCCTCTTTTGCCATTTGAGTTAGTCTATTTCTTAAGGTGTTATTTTCCTCAGTTAGGCTGTTGACTCTTATTTCATACTTTTCCTCCATCCTTCTCATTTCTCTTCCCAATTTTTCCTCCACTTCTCTTATTTGATTTTTAACGTCCTTCTTAAGTTCCTCTATGGCTTGTAACCTGCTCATATTTTCCTTTGGGGCTTTTGGAGCAAGATTTCTGACCTCACAGTCCTCCTCCTGTTCCCTGCGTTGATCCTCTTTGCCCCCAAAATGGGAGTCTAATGTTGCATTTTTCTGTTTATTTTGTTTCCTTTGCCTTGGCATGTTGCCACTTAATTATTTGACTTTTTGCCTTGTTGCCACAGTAGGACTATGACACCAGACAGGGGAGCTTCCATCCCAATGTTGCGGTCTTCACAACTTCCATTTCTAGCAAGGTGGAACCCCACAACCTGTTTCTGGCAACCCACCCCACAACCTCCAACCCAGACCACAATCCAGATCCAGGGACGTTAAAGCAAGAGTAATTACACCCCAGGACTGATCGCTAGATCTCCCTACAGTTCGCAGGCCAGGACCTGGAGCTGCCACTGAAATTGCAAAATGGCGTGTCTCCTCAGCGGCTTCTAGCCCCTAGGGGAGGAAGTCGATGCGTTCCCCAAATACTGGTCCCAAAGTTCACAGGGTACTAAACTCTCACTTTGTCCTAGGCATATCTATGTTGATAATTCTGGAATCGCCACAGCTGCTAGTGTTCTGGGGTCCCTCCGGCCGGCTGCTGGCCGGCCGCCTGGGCTAAAACCTTGACTCATGTGGACCTGGGCTCGGCTCTCCAGTACGCTGGGCTGTTGGCCCCCAGAGCACTGCACTGGCCCTTCCTGAAGGGCTGCTGGGCTGTCCTCAACAGGAGGTTAGCTTCTCTGTGTCATTCTGTGGGTGCTGGGGCTCCAGTATTGTTCACAGTCCCCTTTTACATGGTTTGGAGGTAATCTGGGGGGAGAGCACCTTGGAAGTGCTATTTCTACTCCACCTTCTTGGCTCTGCCCCCCCCCCCGAGAGGTTGATTTTTATTTCTTTTGTTTGCCTTTATTTTAATCTATAGAATTTAGTACAATGCCTGACACATGGTAGACTCTCAACAAATGCTTTTTGATTTGACCTGACTGTTAGAATAATCTTTATCAGTGGAGCCAGCTATGTAATTTCTCTGCTCAAAAGTATTTAGTGTCTCCCTATTGCTCACTAAGGAAAATTCAAACTCTTCATTCTGGCTTTAAAGGCCCTTCCCAATCCTGTGAGTTTTTTATCTCCTAGTTCCCTTCTTCATGTACTCTGTAATAAAGTCTAATTGCACTAGTTCCTACTCTCAAATATTCCTATCATTCTTCTGGCTTCAGAGAAGACTTGCCTTCTCATCCACTCTTCACCTGCTGAATTTCTACTCATTCTTTTTTTTTTTCGATTTTTGGACAGCAATTGGGGTTAAGTAACTTGCCCAAGGTCGCACGGCTAGGTTTTTTCGTTTGGGTGTGAGTTAAGTGTCTGAGGCCGGATCCGAACTCAGGTCCTTCTGACTCCAGGGCCAATGCTCTACACACTGTGCTACCTAGCCGCCCTGAATTTCTATTCATTCTTTAATTTTTATTCCTCTTGTCTGCAAAGCCTTCCCTGACCCCTCTAAGCTTTAACAGCTTCATCCTTGAACAGTACACTAGTGTCCTGAGGCTTTATCACACCAAACTTTTAAGCTTATCCCCATTTTCTTTTATATGCATGAAATAAAATTAATATAGTTCAGTATTTTTCACAAAGGGCCATGGGCTTTTTTCATCATACTAAATGTTCATTGATATCAGTGGGAGTTCCAAGTTACGTCAAAGGCCAAAAATTGCCCTGCATGTATGTATAATGAGCTTATTGTACTATATTTGGGAAAATTACTCTTTTGAAAAATCACTTAGGAATAGTCATACACAAATCTGACATTCAGGAATGACCTTTTGCAAGGCCACCTAGAGCTAGAAACATTGACCTGATGACTCTCCTCCATTAGACTTGCATTTGTGCCTTATCAAAGAATGTGTTAGCTAGTGTAGAGCAAATACATATCTTGCCAGATTCAAGATACAGTGAAGACACAGCCTTCACACAAGGATAATGAAGTAGGTTTGTTGAACTGAACAAGAATTTTACAAAAAAAAAATTAAAGCAGAGGACATTCTATCTAACAATCTTCGATCATTTCCTTGCTTAAGAAAATTTAGAGGATATGAGAGAGTTAGCATGATGTATTGATTCAGCATCCTAAGACCTAGGTTGAAATCTAATTTTTTGCTAATGGTGTAATTTTGGGCAAAGTATTTCATTATTATGTTATGTTATGTTATTTTATAATATTATGTTATGTCATATATTATATTATGTTATGTTACATGTAATATAATGTCATATAATGTAACATTATACTATAATATTCTAATATTATATTATATCATATATCACATCATAATGTTATGCTACATTATACCATATTAATTATGCCATGCTATGATATGCTGTGTTATGTTATTCCTTATTGACAAAATGAGGGAATTGGAATAGATCTTCCATCCCTTCTAGTTCTAAGCATTTTCAGGAAATTACAAAGATACCAAATTTCTGGAAACAAAGGCCTATGATTTTTTTTCCATACCCCTGTTCTAACAATGCAAGTCATGGAACATAACAGTCCCCAAAGAACTGGAAGTTAATACCACAGAAGAGGGTAGTGGGGAGGCTCATAATGAATATATTCATAGACATACATGCAGCGCAATTTTTGGCCTTTGACGTAACTTGGAACTCCCACTGATATCAATGAACATTTATGTTCAAATCTGGCCTCAGAGAATTCATAATTGTGTAACCCTGGACAAGTCATTTGACCCTATTTGTTTTAGTTTCCTCATCTATAAAATGAGCTGGAGAAGGAAATGGCAAACCACTCCAGTATCTTTGCCAAGAAAATGTCAAATGGGGTCACAAAGTTGGATATGACTGAAACATGACTGAACAAAGTGCTCCATGAGCTTATACTCTAATGAGGAAGGAAAAAAAGCAAACACATATTAAGTCAAACTACATATAGGATAAATAGGAAATAATTAAGAGAGAGAAGTCAATAGAATTGAGAGGGGTTGGGAAAGGCTTCCTGTAGAAGATGGGACTTTAGCTTGAATTTGAAGGAAGCCAGTAGGTGAATATAAGGAGAGAGAGCTTTCTAGGCACGGAGGGATGGTCAAACAAAAGTCCTGGAGTTGTGAGATAAAGTGTTTTGTTTGTGGAATAGCAATGAAGCAAGTGTCTTTGGGTTAAGTATTTGTAGCAGGGAGTAAGGTATATTTTTACATATTACATATTCTTTTAAATGGAAAGGTAGGGGGGAAGTAAGTAATGAAGGACTTTGAACAAAAAACAGAGTTTTGTATTTGACCTTAGAGGTCACTGGGAGCCCCTGAAGTTTAATGATCGGCGGGGGGGGGGGTGATGACATGGTCACATTTGTACTTTAGGAAAATCACTTTACTGGCTGAATGGAGAAGTAGAATTGAGGAAAACAGACCGACCAGCAAGCTACTATAATAATACAGGCATGAGGTGATATGAGCTTTCAACAGAGTGATAAGAGTGTCAGAGGGAAAAATGAAGCCTATTGGAAAGATGCTGCAAAAGTAAAATTGACAGGCCTGGATTGAATGTGGGGTATGGGGGGAAGAGGGAGAGATAATCAGGAATACAGAATGGCTCCTAGGTTGGAAGCTTGAGGGCTTAGGAGGATGAGATTGTCCTATTCAATAATAGGAAAGTAAAGGAAGTTAGGGTTAAAGATAATTATGAGTTCTGTTTTGGACATATTGAATTTAAGATGTCTACTAGACATCCAGTTTGAGATATCTGAAAGGCAGTTGTAGATATGAGATGAGAAATCAGCAGAAAGGTTGGGGAAAGATAAGTAGATTTGAGAATTATTAGCATAGAGATGGTAATTAGTGGCTGTTGATGTGATAACCAAGTAAAGTAGTATACAGGGAGAAGAGAGGAGGGTCCAGAACAGAACCTTTATGAGCCACCTACAGTTAGACGGCATGATATGGATGAGGATCTAGCAAAGGAAACTGAAAAGGAATGTTCCAATAAGTAGGAAGAGAACCAGGAAAGAGTGTTCTTCTGAAAACTTAGAGAGAAACAAGTAACAAGGAGAAGGTGATCGATAGTGTCAAATGTTTCAGAAAGATCAGGGAGAATGGGGAATGAAAAAAGACTGTAGAAAAAGGTTTGTCAATGAAGAGATTATTGAAAATTTTGGATAGATCAGTTTTGGTGGAATAATGTCAGAAACTGTATTGTAAGGGATGAAAAGAGAGTGAGATAATGCACTAGAGGTACTTTTATAGAGATTTGAGATAAAGAAGAGGGGAGAAGAGGAAGCCCATAACAAATGATTTCATTTTTTCTCTAAATATGAGATATTTTTTAGGTGGGAGGGTTGGAAGACAGGGAGTCATTGGAGGGTCAAGGAGGGGTGAAAAGATTTGGAAGAGTTACTGTGGAGAGTTGGATAGTGAACTGATAAGTTAGATATAGTAAAATTTCCAAGCAGCAGTGAGGGCCCAGCAGTTATGGCTAGAAGCAAAGGCAGGAGTGGTGAGAGTGATCTAAGGCTGAGACTTATCAGGTGGGGTTGATGAAATTATAAGAAGTTAAAAACTCAGGAGAAGAGGACAGTGTAAAGCCCTGAATTGGTTCGCCACAAGGTCAAAATGGGGAAAAGAGGACCAAGTGGCTAGTTCAATTGAGATGGTGTGGGAGAGAATTACGGAGCCAAGGGATTAAAGGTCATGGTGTGGACAAAGAATAAGGGAAGACAGAGGGAGAGATGAAAAGCCAATAAATTAAGGATAAGGGGATTGGAATTCCTTTTTTTTGTTTGTTTGATTATTTTGTTTTGTTTTTTGCTTTTTGGAGGGCAATTGGGGTTAAGTAACTTGCCCAAGGTCACACGGCTAGTTTTTACGTGTGTGTGTGTTAAGTGTCTGAGGCCGGATTCAAACTCAGGTCCTCCTGACTCCAAGGCTGGCACTCTACTCATTGTGCCACCTAGCCACCCCAAGATTGGAATTCTTAAACATGGAAGTGGTACATTTGTGAATGATGGCAAGATCAAAAGTATGAACAGCTTTGTGTGTGACTGAGATAGGATGGAGAAATAGGTAATGGGAAGTGGAGAAACTGAGTGGTTAGAGTGCTTGAGAGAGTGAATATGTATGTGGAATTCCATTTATATGAGGGCAAGAGTTAGAGAAAAGAAAAAAAAATTGTGAGCCATGGCCCAAATTTTTTGGGGAAGGAAAGGGAGTGAACTGGAAGGGTTAGGGCAGTTGTATATAATAGCCAGGATTTTGATTGAGTGGTAGATATAAAAAACATGAACTTCAAGTAAGGAAAGATTACTGAGTGATGGATGTAGGGAAAAAATCTGCAAGTGGCAATGAGGAGCAAGTAATAACCCATTTCTCTCCTCCCCCATTTGAGACTGTGAGCCACTTTATGAATAAGCTTTACTAGCTTAAAAAGCTATTGATGAAACAGGGAGGCTGTTTCATCCAGGACAGGAGGAGCCAGGTTTCAGTAAGAGCTAGTAGAAGTAAAGAGTGAAAAGATTTATGATGAAGAGAAGCTTATTATATATGGAACGGGCATTCAAGAGTGCACAGTGGTAGGGATGGGTGTTTTTTAGTTGGAACTTCAAGAGGAGTGGGACTAAAGAATCATCTGGCAGGGGGTAGAGAATGGGGTTTGGATGATGACCTACAGAGATTCAGAATTAATGGAATATGAAGAGCGTGACCAGGTATAAGAATGTTCATCATTGAGTGGAAAGTATCACTCCTCTTTCCAAAGGAAGTGGGAAATCGAGCTAAAGACAAGTATAGTATGAGATTGGAGATACATCTTCAGATAGTCAGATGGGAGACCATGCTTCAGTATTCCTCTCCCCCTCTCCCCCAATGCTGGAGATTAGGAAGGAAGAAGTATAGCAGGGGATTGAAGGCAGACATGAGAAGGAAGTCCTGTTCCCCATTGAATTTCCTTTTCCTCTTCCCTCCAGAGACAGATGCAACAGGAGATGGAAGGTTTGCATTCAAAAGGAAAGAAATCAGGCTGCCAACAGGAGGTGAATGTTGCCTTGTGCCAGCACAGATGGAAGTCATTTCTTTGAGGCAGATGAAAGAAGGTCCAGCCCCTTGCCACTTTCCCTCAGGGGACATGCTGCGAAGCAAGACTTAGTCAGAAGACAAAGGGCCCCTCTTCTTACCCAAGGCCAGAAACTGAGCAGCAGCAGGAAAGGAAGTCTCTTTGGGGCATTTGGAAGATTCCCCAGTTGACTTCTAGCACATTGGGTGGACTTCTGCTGGCCATTTTATGGGAGGAGATGGGTTATAATTTGCTTCATTAGAAGGAATATGCAAATCAATGAGTTCATGGGTTCATGTGATTATTAACCCATTTATATAGTTATGTAATCTTGTATTAAAGCTATCTACCTTTATGACCTTTTCTCCCTCTACTAGACTTGGAGTTTTACAACACCAGAGACTCTTCTTTATTCCTGCTATTTATAACATTTTTCATCTCTGGTGCCTAGCAGAGTGATTTTCAAGCAATATGAATTTAAAATGTTTATTAAATAGCTATGTATAATGATGGATTTATATTTAGAAGAGACCTTAAATGTCATGCCCTAATTTTACAGATGTGGAAACTGAGGCTCAGTATATGAGATGACAAACACATGAAAAATAAACAATATAATAATATGGTATGGTATATAATATGATATGATATTCTATAATGCAATAATATGCAATTATAATTATAGTAACAATAAACTAAAAGCACGTATCTCAAAGATACCCCAGGTTCCTTAGCATCTATCTCTCTAGTAGGTGAGGCCTTGACTTTTAAGGAACATACAATCAGACATTTCATTAGAGCTAAAAGTATGTTCCAAAACATCTTCTGACCCTGGGACTGAACTAAATAACTAGGAAGCTTCCAACATACACAATAAATAGTGAAATACTGATGGTGCCTCTCCTTTGTCCACATATACATTCTTTCTTGGCTCTGTACACTTTCACTAACCACAGTGGACTCAATTTTCTAGGGGGAAAAAGAAAAGACTTAATGATTTATTCTTCCCCGTTATCTTGCTGTCATCATTAAGGATGAGATCTTCATCAATACGAGATCAGAATGCATTTAGAATATAATATGGTATGTACTGAAGAATGGATGTAGATATTTTTAGAGATATATGTGAGGATCTTTTTTACTTACCAAAAAAAGACAGGTGAGTGGTGTATAAGATTTCTGACAAGATATTGAGAATCCAAGTGCAATAAAGTCTAACTGAATATCTGTCAGTGCTGTTGCTGCTTGTTCCTTTACACTTTGGGCCAGACACATGAAAGGAAATAATAGAGCTCTATTTTCATTTGTTGAGCTATAACAAGGAAATGACATTTTTTGTTTGTTATTTGAATAGTTTTGAATTTTCATAGTTTTTTTCTGATGCCAATTTTTAATGTTTCTATAGAACCACTAAATCTTCCAAAATATTGAATTGTGCTATTATTTACATATTCAGTTTTTCAATATATAAAGAGGTCCTGCAAAAATCACTTCAGCATTTCTGTAAAAAAAAAAATCCAAATGTAAACAAAAAGTAAATGGAAATGCCAGCAGTCTGTTGAAAGTCGACAAATGAATCCTCTACCCACTATGCTTTGCATGAATTGGGCCCTTTGTGTTATTGCTTCCCCACTCTTGGCTGAGAGTATTTTGTCTCTCACTGATGCCCCCATTGATGATACAATGGCATTCATTCATTCCAGGGGCATGTGCAGAGCTATGGTGCGAGGCCTCTCATTCTCTTTCCTGGGGGCAGCCATTCTAAGGAGTGATTTGTCCTTGTCTTGAGGATGGGTGCTATAGAACTTTTGCCATCTCAAAAGCTAAAACTATATATGGTACCAACAAGACCCTTTGGGGAAAAAATGTGTAGTTTTCATTCATATACTGGGTGTCACAATACATTGTTGAAAAGCAGGACGTCCCAAAATTCTTAGTTCAATTTTAAGCTTTACTAGCTTAAAAAGTTTTTAAAGGGGGGTATTTAAAAAGATTAAAAAACTTTTTTTAATGCTATTAAAGCTCTAAATTGCACTAAGACTTTTGGGACACCCTGCATATTCATTTGAAGGTGTAAAATAGAAAAGGCAGGATGATATCCTATTTCTTTTTTTAATATGTCTAGTTTCCCACATTTTGGCTGGAATTCTTTTTAATAATAAATGCAGAGAGAAAAGTGAGTTCAGAATATGTACAGAATGATTAAGCAGTTCCTCATAGTTGTTATATATACATATATATAGACATAGATATAGATATATATAGATATAGACATAGATATAGATATAGATATATTCATCAAAGATCACCAAATGGGACCAATTATTAACGTCCTGGGAGCCAACCAAGAAGACACTGTTGGTTCACTTTACATAAATAAACAAGCAACACAGAAAGGAGAGCACAGTGCTATTAAACTGAATTGTACATGATTAAACATTAATGACTGTAAAGCCTTGTCAAACACTGAAAGTATTAAAGTCCTCTACAGTACATCATGTTGAGTGTCAATGGATAAAACAGAATGCCAATATTAGTTGCAACGTTCTTGAAGAGAGTTAAGCTTTGTCAATAGCTATAAATGTACGTATGCCAATACCTATAAGTCTATCAATCTCACTTTATACACTCTTCATAAAGGATTCACCTAATTTGATAAATCGATGATATATAATATTCCAGTGATGGCATATGAAAATAAATAGAAGTAAGGTTTCATAGCCATTCATTTATCTCTTTTGGTCCCTTCTTTATGAAACTTGGTTAAAGTTTAGCCCCATTATATTTATAAGGTCCATTCTTCACATTTTTTTACTATGGCTAATGAATAAAAGCAATGCAATATAGTGCATATAGCTTGTTCATACATGGGTTTTTCATGTTGCTTCTCCCATTAGACTGTGAGATCCTTAACAGCAAAAACTATTATCTTGCTTTGTAAACTCCATTGTTTAGCCCAGTGCCTGCCATGTATCAGGTGCTTAATAAATGTTTAATGATTGACCAAAATAGGAAATACCAAGTTCTGAGGGCTCCAAATATAACTTATATTTGACTTTGCAATGGATTTTTTTGTACTTAAATTGGAGTAATAATTCATTTGTTCACTTTTAGTCATTTTTCAGTTGTGCCTGATCCCATTTGGGATTTTCTTTGCAAAGATGCTAGAGTGGTTTGCCATTTCCTGCTCTAGCTCATTTTACAGATAAGGAAAACAAGGCAAATAGGGTTAAGTGATTTGTCCAGGGTTACACAACCAACAAATGTCTGAACCAAGATTTGAACTCAGGAAGATGAGTCTTTCTGACCCCAGATCCAGGACTCTTTCTACTTTGTCACCTAGCTTTATTTAACACTTACTTATTGAGTATGCATTAAGTATGAGCCACTAAACTACAAACTGTGGGGTTTACAAACATGAGAAAGCTCCATGGGGTGAAGGTCACATTCTAAAAGGAAAGATCATACACACACACACACACACACACACACACACACACACACACACACACAACTATAATCTAAGAAAGTGATGGGACCTGTAATGTCATTGGACCAACAAATTCTTTCATCCACTGCATTGTTTAATGTATAATGCATCTCTTATCTGCATTGTATAACTCAGACTCACAAAGCCAATATGTCACAGACAGGGCTTGAGTCCAGGGCTTACTGTCTCTGAGGCCAATCCTCTATAAACTATGTCACTTTGCCTCTTCAAGTTAACCCATGATGAACTCCAAAAGTGAGTGATAAGAATAAAATGGTCCAGAAATTTAGGAGACAAAGAGATCACCTCTAACTAGAGGGGTCAGAGGGCACTTCACAGACGAGAGGACATTTGACCTGGGCCATGAAAAATAGGTAGAGTTTTGACAAGTCAACATGACTTGAATATTCCAAAGGAAATTGAACAATGATATCACACTGGACAAAACTGGCAGCTTTCCCTACTTGCTCATCCTGAACCTGAGCTGAGCTAAAAGGTAGTGTGGTACGGTGGAAAGGGCACTGCCTTCGGACTCAGAGGACCTGGGTTTGAATCTTTGACTTGCTACTAATAAGATGCAGCAAGCCACCTTTTATAACAGCACCTCAATTTCCTCAAGTTCTCTCATATCTTCCAGTTATAAGTCTGTGCCCGTTCTTCATGCTCTCCAGTCCATTTTGACTTGGTGAAATATTCCTGCTGAGCATGAATCGCAGCTATTCAATGGATGACAGAAACATATTTAGTGTCTATAAAAGAAATTATAGGACAGCTAAGTGGCACAGTGGATAGAGTGTCAGGCATGGAAGCAGGAAAACTCATCCTCCTGAGTTCAAATCTGGCCTCAGACACTTACTAGCTGTGTGACCTTGGGTAAATAACTTATACTTTTTTGCCTTAGTGTCCTCATCTGTAAAAATAGCTGGAGAAGGCAAAGCACTCCATTATCTTTACCAAGAAAATTTCAAATAAAGGATCCTGAAGAGTTGGACATGACTGAAAAATAATTAACAATAGAAATTATAGAATAAACTTGGACTTAAAAAAAAACTAATGAATAGGTGGTGACACATTCCTATAATTAATTCCTGCTACCATGGAGCCTGAGGCTGGAGAATCTCTTCATCTTGAGAGTTCTGAGCTACAGTGGCTATGCCTATTGGGTGTCCACAATAAGTTCAGCATTGATATGGTGAGCCTCTTGGAGCAGACTGCCTATGAAGGGACAGTCAGCCACAAGCTGGAAATTGAACAGGTCAAAGTTACTGAGTCATCAGACTGGCATTGGAACTGTGGGTGTCCCACACATTTCAAGATTGGGCTAGAAAGCGTGACCTAGGCTTTTAAAATCTAAAAATAAATAAATAAACACAAAACAATGGATGAAAAATGTTTCTATTCAAAAAGATAGATTGGTAGATAGATAGATAGATAAAATGAAAGTAATGGATGAAAAATATTTATTTTTACAAATATAGATAGAGAGAAGCAGAATGAGATTTTGGTATAGCTTGTTTTTCGTCACTTTTCAGACTATACATAGATCTTAATACTTCTTCCGTCTAATGTCACTTACCCTGGGGAATTTCTTCTCAAATACTTGTCTTAAAGACAGGTTTCATGATGTCTTCCAGGCCTATGCAGAATTGAGTTAATAGAAGGAATGAGAAAGGTAAAACAGAAATTCACATTAAAATGGCTGTCAAAATCCACTTTGGCAAGAACTTAAAGCTCAGTATAGATGATTGAGCATTACCTATAAATGTCATCAATCAGCATCAGCCCCAACAACACCACTGTCATCATGGAAATTTTTATGTAATGGTTCACAATTTACAAAGTGCTTATCTATATATGTGTTTGTGGATATAGAGATAGATAAGTATAGATAGATAATCATATTTATGTACACATGCACACATCTACATCTCACTTAATTTCTAAAGTAATACAGTAGGTTGGTTGCTTTTTGGGGGGGGGGGGAAGCGGAATTATGGTTTTGTTCTAGAACTGCATTTTCATCAGTGTAGGCATTTCCCCAATGAAGAAATTTCCCCTATCAATTGAAATCTAGAACTATTCTTCAACTTAAGAGTCTTAGAAAATTTACTTGCCCAGGGTCACATCACCAGCATGTCTTGGAAGAAGTAAGTGAACCCACATCTTTGACTCTGAAGCCACTTTATATCATAAGTTCAGCCTCTCCAAGTACTCATTATAGGCATTACTATGCCCATACTGATGAAAAATGAGGCTCCAAATAGTTAACTGAGGTGTCTATGGTCACACAGCTAGTGAAAGACGCAGGGCTGGAGTGTAGGTCATCTGACTCCAGACTTTCGGTTCTTCCAGTCACTGCATATTGTTTGTTTATTCCACCAATCTTGTTGTGCACAACATTTATTGAACACTTCCTATATGCAAAGATTATGGTAGGTACTAGAGCTGTTTATTCAGCTAACATAGTACTTTGCAATCAATAAATGTTTAGTATCAACATAAAGAGTAAATATTAATAATAATACAATGTGATATGCCGTAGATGTCACATCAGTGATAGAGAAATCCCAGAGTTCTTACCCTGGGGTCCATGGACTTTTCTTTTTAATATTTTGATAACTGCATTTCTATTGAGATTTGTCATCAGTTTCTTTTGAATTTTATTTTATGCATTTATTGCATTTCCTACGAATTTTATTTTATCCATTTAAAATCATTATTCTGGGAAGGGGTCCATAGGCTCCATCAGCATGCCTATGGGCCGATATTATACAACAAAGTTAAAAACCTCTTTGAAAGACTATTAGAGGCCAAGGCAGGGAAGAATCACTGGGTTGAAGAATTTCACTGAGGATCCAATTGTGTAACAATGCATTAGAAGGCTAATGAGCTTACAAACATATGTTACTGTGGGCCTCATGGTCCTTATCTCAACCATCTCAAATCAATCCACTCATTTAAAATTTGGAAATACTGAGTGTTGAAAAGCTTTAGTGAATTGTCTCATTTCACAGGGACCCTGTCTCAATATGGGAATCAGCATATTGCCTTCAACATAGTGTTTATTAAACATTTGTAGGTTTATTGGTTGGCATATTCATTATTTATTATATAATAACCTTGTTATGAAGCTGAAAATAAAGCTAATATTTTTTTACTCCAATGGAAATGTTGTACCTGTTCAAACTAGTGATTTTGGAGTTTCACTATTCTGATAGCCTCAGGTTCCATGACCCATCGCCATATTGTAAGGGAGGTCACAATACAATTCTTCTAACAAATCTCCTGTAGAAAGAACATAAAATGAAAAAAAAAGTGTTTTGCTGCTACAGTTACAACAGAATTCGGTGTATGCTTATGAACACATGCCTATGGACATACAAATATATGACACATATGGGTATTGTGTGAATGGATATTTGTAAGTAATGCACACAATCAAGTGCCAGAAATGGAATCAGGAAACCTGAGCTTGAAACTTTCCTCAAACACTTAATAGTTGTGTCACCCTGGGCAAGTCCCTTAATCTTAATTTTCTAACTATTAAAATGGAGTTAATAATAATAAAGATCAAATGAGATAATATACATATAGAACCCTGAAAACATCAAGGTGCTATATACATAGACATTGTCTGTATATAGGTGTGGTAATGAATCATCAAGCATCCCTGATTGTGTGACTGGTACTTTGCTAGGCTATAGAGATAAAAAAGATAAAAGTAAAATTGCCTCTGTCCTCACAGACTTTACATTTTATCGGTGAAGATATGTCTCTGTGTGTATATATGACATGCAAAATACAAAAAACATACCAAAAAACCCCAAAAAACATGGGTGGGGGCTATCTGCAGGGGAGTGGAGGAGGGTAAGGCTAAGTGCATAAGCTGACACTTGATCTGAGTCTTGAAGAGAAAAATCTTGAAGGATTTCAAAAGGTGGAGTAGAGGAGATAATGTTTCCAGGCATGGAGTATGGCCAGTTCAAAGACACAAAGAAAGGGGATGGAATCTGTGTGGGGAAGAGGAAGGAGGTTAGTTTTAATCTGACCATAGAGAGCAGAAAAAGGAGTAATCTGTGATAGAGCTAGGAAAATAGGTTGGGACAAAGTTGTAAAGGGCTTTAAAAAACAGAGCAGTTTGTATTTGAGCCTAGAGATAATAGGGAGCAACTGCAGTTTATTGAATAGTAGAGTGACATGGACAAATCTGTGATTTAGGAAAATCACTTTGGCAGCTGTGCAGCTGTCTGGGCAGGATGGAGACGAGGCAGGGAGGCCAACTGGAAAGCTACTGCCATAGTTCAGAGGAGGTGAAGAAGGGAGAGATAGCATATCTCTAAATGCAAAGAGAAATAAGAACGAAAAGTCATGGATAATCGATAACCTGAAGAATCATCTGACTGTCCTTTTCCTTGCTTATAAATAGTACTTGCAGCAGTTACAAGATGAGAAGGCATCCTCAGACTCCTTCCTCTCATATCCTTTACTCTGGAAGGCCTTGAGCATCTTCCGTTTTGCGAACGCTGGTGGGCCTTGACCCTGTGGTCATCAGACCATGCTTTCTCTTGGATTAAGACAGAATACAGAGCTTTGATACTTTTATAAAATGAAATACTAACACTGGCACTGCATTTAAAATAACATCCTGCCTAAAGGCAAAGTTCTCTTTTCCTCTTTACCCTCTGGATCTCTATTTCATCTTCTGAGCTGAACTTTTGGAGCTAGATCAGACCCCATCCCCGCCCCTGACATTGTGAATGGGAGTAGTGAGATTAACAAGTGTGGAGTTCACAGCTGGGACCAAGGACAGGAAAGCTCTGGCCTCCGCTGAGCCAAAGAGTGTTTGGCCCCAAGTGTGTAGTCAATGTTGAATGAGAGGGTGGGGAAGGTTAACTGAATGAAACATTTTGATATTTTCAAGCTCATTTTCAGTTACAGCCACATGTTTTTATTTCCAAAAAGCTATTCTAATAAACAAACAGATTTGCCTTTCCAGACAGACTATTTTGGGTGTGGGACAGAAAGAATCTCCATTTCACTAGTCTACAGACTTCAGAAACCACGTTTTTACTGTCCAATTAAAAATAGGTATGGAAGAAGGCTCCAGATTCTTTAAAATCTTGTTGTTGTTACAAGATTAATAGATTGGTCTTCTACACATACTATTTGAAAAATTCCAATCCAAAAACAAATACTGTCCTATCTTAAAGTGATCGGAGCAGTGTTCACAAAGGATCTTTCACTCTGCAGCAACAGCGGAAAGTTAATGCTTTTGTAGAAAGGTGTCTAGAGACCAAATGAAATTTTTCAAGTGTCTAGCAAAAGAGCCTGGTAGATATCCATGGATTGCTATGGAAGTGATGATCTGAGGCCAGCAAAGAGAAGCTCAGACTTTAAAGTCCACCAGAGTAAAGCAGTGGTCAAGCCAGAGAGACCAGATAGTCCCAAAAGAAACATAAAATATCATGAAATGAAAAGAGGTCTTGTGCTTTTAAACCAGCAACTTGTTGACAATAAGGCTGAGTGTAAGCAGATGTTGTTGCTACATAAACAGCTAAACCCTTTGTCCACAGAGGCCTTAAGAGCTTAGATTCTAATGGACTTCTGGCTGGGCTTGATTTCCAGTTTTGGAATTTGTTGGAAATGCCATGCTATAAGCTTAAAGATAGCCATCTACTCAAAGGACAGACATTTTGTGATCATTCTGGGTCCTGAAAAGAGAAAGGCATTTACCTAGCAACTAAACAAATGCTCAAGATATGGCTAACTTTATTTTGTAGCCTTGTCAAAAGTGATGTTTTAGTAATCAGTGTTTTCAATGAAAGCTTACGGCTAGAAGCAGTTTGTTTGGTACAATAAGAAGAAGAGAGGACCTAAGATGCCAAATCAAGGTTGATATTAAAAGCATACTAGATTCTTATGCCTTGTTGTGCTTTTCTATATGTTCTGTTGAGGAAAAATCCCAGTTTCTTTTTAGGTAGGTCATCTCCCTAGACATTAGCTCCATGATTCCCTGATTCCCAAAATAATAATAATAATAATAATAATAATAATAATAATAATTTACAGATATTTTGAACCTTCAAATTATTCATATATTTTCCAAATAACATATCTCATTTGACAAGTCACATGAGGCCAGAACTCAAGCCTACCTAATAAAATACCTTACTGTTATCATTATTATTATAATTATTGCTATCATTCATAGTAGAATTAGTCGTTTTCCTCGTAAGTTCTGAAATAGTGCTTTAGGAAGTCAAGTATCCCCTTTAGGTTCATACATGGGATATTAAAAGGAGATGCCTAATAAAGGTAGTGTGAGCTCACAAAATTAGGTTAGCCTGATTAATTGCAAACATCATTATGGTCAATCTTAAATTCCCTTGCCTTAAGTCTATCTAATTCAATAATGATATCTTTATGAAGTTGTGTTTGTTGTAGAGTAGTCATTTATCAGAAAAATGTACTGAAAAAATGTTTTTCATTAGAATTATTAATGTCTTTTAAAATTGTGCTTATAATGCAGTATTAGAGATAGATCAGAGCCCTTATGATATTCAAATATTGTGTCAATAACAATATTACTAAAATAGACAAAGAGGCAAAAGTATTCTGGTTATGAATTTAATAATGTGGACTCTCAAAAGCAATATTTAAAGAGGAAAAATAGGAATTATTTTCATTGAAGTGATGTTGTGACCCATTACAAGGCTGAAGATAAATAAAATGGTTCTTTTATACGTTCGTTTTATCTGAACAAGAAACTCCTATTCATTTCAAATTCTCATAAATGCCTCAATTAATTGTAATTAATTCTGATTTTTGCCCTAAGCTCCTGGACCTAACAACTCACTCTACTTGTAAAGCAAGGTATCAATGAAATCAAACATATGTAAATCTTCAAGTCTGGGGTTTTCATTTCTCTGTTATTTCATTTAGGGAAAACATGCTTGTTGTCTGCTTATTTTAAATCTTCTCATCAACTTTCTAGGCCAGACAAGGTCAAAACACAAACAATGTAGGAGATCAACTTCAAGCAAAAGGCAATGATTTCTAACAACAACAATAAAATTATTGTATACTGTTACATAATATTTTTGTATTATTGTATATTATAATTATTGTTGTTATTATTACATTAAGAACTTTAGATATGGATTTAGATCCTTTCAATAACCCTTAGAGGTAGGTATCATTATTATCCCTATATTATCAAAAAAAGAAACTGAGCAGAGGATAAGTAACTTGCCCAAGGTCACATAGCTAGTAAAATGTCTCAGAAAGGATTTAAACTTGGGTCTTTCTGAATCAATGTTCAGTTTCCTAGTCAATGCACCATCTTACTATCTCTAATATGAGTTAGAAGGCAGTAGATGAAGGTAAAAATCTTTAGGATTAAAAATATATATTTTTAAAATAACTGCACCTCGGCCAAGATGGCGGAGTAGAAACAGCTCATCCAAGCCACTCTACGCCCAGATTCCCCCCAAACTATGTAAAAGGGGACTCTGAACAACTTCTGGAGCCCCAGCACTCACAGAACGACACAGAGAAGCTAACCTCCCGCTGAGGACAGCCCAGCAGCCCTGCAGGAAGGACCAGCGCAGCACTCTGGGAACCAGCAGCGTGCAGTGCGGGGAGCCGAGCGGAGCTGTAGCAGCAAGCACCCCAATATCCCCAGGGTAGCTGCCAATATAGGTTCTTAGATCTGCTTCTCAAAAGGAAAGAAACTCAAAATGGGTTAACAAGCTTACTTTAATCAAACATGTATTACCTAGTTCAGGGGTAAAGGTCAGCACCCCGAACTTCAGAGTTACAAAACTTACAGATCAAACAGACAGGCTTCCAAACTGTCCAATCAATACTAAATCACAGTTACCAGAGAGGGAAGCATCAACTTCTGGGTTTTCAAAGCCGGGGGGCTCTCAACAATGGCTTCCCAGAGTCTCATCTGGTCAATTCACACAACACTTCTCAAAGTGAGCCCCAAAGCAAAGCCTCTCCTCAGGGTTTATATAGCCTTCTCCTGGCTCAGAGAATGAAACAACCTTCTGGACCCACTGCCCAATCACAAAGTATCAAGGTATGGGCTTTCCTGAAAAACAAGCTTCCCACCACAGGCTCCAGGTGCACTTAAGCTAGGGGCAGGGAAGATCTTTAAATTTGCATTTCCATTACAGGAGCCCAGGTCCCCGTGAGCCGAGGTTTTAGCCCCATGGTGGCAGGGCCAGCAGGTGGCTGGAGGAATCCCAGAACACCAGCAGCTGTGGCGATTCCAGAATTATCAACATAGACATGCCTAGGACAAAGTAAGAGGTTAGTGTCCTATGGACTTTGGGACCAGTATTTGGGGAATGTGTTGGTTCCCTCCCCTGGGGGTTAGAAGCTGCTGAGAAGACACCCATTTTGTAGTTTTCAGAGGCAGCTCCAGATCCTGGACTGCGAACTGTAGGGAGATCCAGCAATCAGTCTTGGGGGGTAATCGCTCTTGCTTTAACCTCCCTGGATCTGGATTGTGATCTAGGGTGGAAGTCGTGGGTGGGTTTACAGCTTGCCAGAAACGGAAGTTGCCCCCTACACGTTCAGGATGAAAATTCCTCTATCTGGCCTTAAAGCCATAGTGTGGCAACAAGCCCAAAAGTCAAGCAATTAAGTGGCAACATGCCAAGGCAAAGGAAACAGAAAAATGCAACCCTAGACTCCTATTTTGGGGGCATAGAGCGGAAAAGGACTGTGAGGTCAGAAGTCCTGCTCCAAAAGCCCCAGGGGAAAACATGAGCGGGTTGCAGGCCATAGAGGACCTTAAGAAGGACTTTAAAATCAAATAAGAGAAGTGGAGGAAAAATTGGAAAGAGAAATGAGAAGGATGCAGGAAAAGTATGAAATGAGGGTCAACAGCCTGACTGAGGAAAACACCACCTTAAAAAATAGACTAACTCAAATGGCAAAGGAGGTCCAAAAGGGCAATGAGGAGAAGAATGCCTTAAAAAGTCGAATTTCCCAGATGGAAAAAGAATCTCAAAAGTTCACTGAGGAGATTCATTCCTTCAGAGTTAGACTGGAGCAAATGGAAGCTAATGACTTTATGAGAAATCAAGATGCTGTTAAGCAGATCCAAACAAACGAAGATTAGAAGGCAATGTGAAATATCTCATGGGAAAAACCACTGACCTGGAAAATAGATCCAGGAGAGACAATTTAAAAATTATTGGACTGCCTGAAAGCCATGATCAAAGAAAGAACCTAGAAATCACCCTTCAAGAAATTCTCAAGGAAAACTGCCCTGATGTTTTAGATCCAGAGGGCAAAATAGAGGTTGAAAGAATCCACTGATCACCTCCTGAAAAAGAGCCCAAAAAGAAAACTCCCAGAAACATTATAGCCAGGTTCCAGAATCCCCAGATCAAGCAGAAAATACTACAAGTAGCCAGGAAGAAACAATTTCAATATTGTGGAAACACAATCAGAATAGGACCTGGCAGGACCTGGCAGCTTCTGCACTGAGGGATCGAAGGGCATGGAATACGATATTCCAGAGGGCAAAAGAGCTGGGAATGAACCCAAGGGTCACCTCCCCAGCAAAACTGAGTATTTTGTTTTGGGGGAAAATATGGTCATTCAGTGGAATAGAGGACTTTCAAGCATTCTTGAGGAAAAAACCAGAATTGGATAGAAAATTTGACATCCAGACACAAGAAGCAAGAGATGCCTGAGAAGGTAATCAGGGAAAAGAAATCAAAAGGAACTTATCAAAGTTGAACTATTTACATTCCTATATGGAAAAGCAATAACTGTGACTGATGATATCTTTCTCACTATGAAAATGATGGAAGAAGGGTGTGTGGTCATATGAATACACATGTGAATGTGTGTATATGGTTACAGTTATATATGGATAGAGGGCATAGGTTGAATTTGTAGGGAAGGGAGACTACTCAAGGGATAAAATTATGAGGAAAGTGGCAAGAGGAGATGGGAAGAGACAGGGTAGGGTAAACTATCTCATGTAAAAGAAGCAAGGGGAAGTGGTTGCAAGGGAGGGGGAGAATAGGAAGGCAAAAAAGACAAAGCCACATTCTCATTGAATTTGGTTCAGGGAGAGAATGACATACATACTAAATGGGATATCTCAACCTACAGCAGAATAGGGGGAAGGGGGATGAGAGGAGGGATGATGGATGGGAGGGCATCCTTGGGGGAAGGGGAGGTTGGAAGTACCCAGTATAGGAAAGGGACAGGATCATATAGGGAATGGACCAGGTGGGGGGTGGAATGAGTGGGAGGGAATTATAAGCAGCCTTGTACAATATATCTACTATGATAATGTTTTGCATAGCTAGACATGTACAACCTATACTGAATTACTTATCTCCCCAGAGGGAATGGGTGACAAAGGAGGAAGGAAATGGATCTGAAATTCGAGGTCTTAACATTAAATGTTTCAAATATATATAAATATTATTATTAATACTCTTTTGCTTGTAATTGGGAGATAAGATGTGCAGGCATTGGGACACAAAGACTCACCTTCCTCTAATGGAAAAGTCGAAGGGGGTATGGGAGAAGGTATGGGAGAGAGCAGAGTGGAGGAAGCGATATCTTGTGGGACTGCTATTCTGGGAGGTTGGGTAGGGGAATAACGGGGAGAAAATGATTGTAACTCAATATCTGGCGGAAATGAATGATGTAAAACAGAAGTTAATAAAGCATTTGTTAAAAAAAATAACTGCACCTCTTCTGTTCACAAGAAAGCAAAAGAGTAATTGTTTTTGTTTTCCACCATTTATTCAAAAGATGAAATACCACCTAAATCTGAGCCATGAACGCCTGTGACACAAGAGACATGCAAAAGTCATTAAGGGTATCCTGAGGGGGCTCATACAGTTACTTCACTTAAGGGTGGGCGTGAGCATCCTCAAAATTCAATTACTTTAAAATAAAGTTAGAGCACTAAGCAATATCCTGCTTTCGACCCAGCAGGGTTTCCCGTGAGAAAAGAAAGTGGGCAAAGAGCTCAGACAGACAGACAAACATATTTACCCCTAGGTGGAAGGTACAAATTAAATTAGCCAGTCACAAAAGGGAGATGTTTTCTCCTTCTGTTCAGATGTCATGGTAGTGAGGAATCATAGTCTGGGGCCAAGAAAAATGGCCCAAATGCATTCATCTAAGCTACCATTCATCCTGTTCCAAGGTCTAAACAGAACACATAAAAGAACAGCACTGTTGAAGTACTTCCTCTCCTTAGTTACCAAGTTGGGACTTGCAAAGGAACATGGGAGCAGGGGGTGGGGATTTTTCCAGAATGTTTCATTGTTGTGTTGGAGGTATCAGGGGATGCTATCAAGCTAATGCCTGGTTTAGAAATCTCATCAATATAATTTGATTCCATATTTCATGGAGAAAGCCATAGTTTATGGTGCTGGTTATGGTTTGTTTAAAGATACATTACAAACTTTCTCTCCCTCTGTAGCTGGAAACCAATGTAGGCACTTCCAAAGAGTCAAGTATCTTTTATTGTACCTCATTAATATGCATGTTTTTGGCACTCAGTTTGGTTCAGCTGGTATGCTTTCCAGTATCTCATTCTTTATTTATATGAGACTGGGAGGTGTGACCTATGGAGCCAGTTGGCTGTCATGAATTGGAATATTCATTAAGTTCCATGAATTATGCATTAGACTGCTTATAATACTGAGATCCTCACTTGATCTAGCCAGAACTCTCAACTGCTTCTCGTTAGATGGGATGATCCATATTTCGGTCAAACTATGTATGTGTTCCATACACTGCAGGGGAAGTGTTTCTGTGTTTGCAACTCAAAAATGCTTGGGGATTTTGCTACTCACACATGACTCACTTGGATTCATGTTTTGCATGTCTGAAGGACATTGCTGATATGGTTTATCCCTTGTAAACCAGACCAAATAGTGTTCTTCTCTTATGTCTGATGCCTATTTTTTCCCTTTCACTAACCTCTCCTGGAAATTCATTTTGGCAGGTTAGAATTTTGGATGATAAAAGAAAACCCTTTTCCATAGCTATCACCTGGTATTGCTCATAGAAAATTCAATGCTAAATTAGTCAACAAAATATGTTTTAAAAAACTTGTATTTTCTTATCCAAAGGGAGTAAACACTCCATTATTAACAATGTGGTCATTTTTGTTCTTTTTTGATAAACAGATGTAATAGGACCACATGAAATCTATCCTGCACATTTAGTAGATGACATCTGGATCTAATGGTTATCTAACATAAGTTTTGTGGTCTGTCCTGGTTGACTTGAAAAAATGGAAAGATTTATCAGTTTCAATTCTGATAGAAATACACATGTTGAGTATCTATTCAAGTACTATATTTTTCATGCTTTTTTTTTGTCTCCCCACTGAAGTACATCAGGCACATACTACTGAAATAGAACTTGATAGGGAAAATAAAACAGGGTGTTTCCATTGGCCAACAGAATATGTTGGCAGGATATCAGCAGGCTCAAGTTCTTAAGGTGGTTTGTCTATTCACATTTTCAGGTTCTGTGTACATTAATCCAATCAAAATTACCCAAAGTGAACACCCCCTTTTCCATGAAAAAATAGCTTTTATCTAACCATTATACACCAGTATCTAGCAGTATTAGCCTAAAATTTTGACTACTGTTTCTGCCTCAATGGTGATCTGCAAAGTGAGATTTCAGACCCTGGGAAGTAATTACTTAGAGCATAATAAAGACTTTTTTATGTATAAAAGACTTTAAATTTCATTACACAGGTACTGTCTTCACCATCACAAACTGTAACAACTCTATGCCTCCAAGGATAGTCTTCACAAATTGTTGCCCAGGGGAAAAAATTATCCTCTGGTAGCTAATTTTTGTGTATATAATTTTATATATATATATATATATACATATATATATATATATATGTGTGTGTGTGTGTGTGTGAGTATTTATTGTGCATATATGCACATACACATACATATATGAAAGGACATTTTGTGTTTTATGCATGCATGTATTGATATGTGTGTACATGTGTGTGCAGTGCATATAAGTGAACCCATATGTGGACATGGTTGTGTGTATATATTTCATGCATGTAATACCAAGTGCTAGTTATAGTAAAGTGGTTTTGGAGGTAGATTGGTGGCACAGTGAATAGAGTTTTAGACATAGAACTAGGAATATCTGAGTTCAAATGCAGCCCTAGAGAGTTACTAGCAGTGTAACCTTGGAGAAGTCATTTAAGCTCTGTCTCAGTTTTCTCATCTGTAAAATTTAGGTGATGATCACACCTACTCTCAGGGATGTTATAAGAATAAAATGAGATACTTGTTAAGATCTTTGCAAACAAGAAAGTGCTATTATTGTGTTGATTATCATTAATATCATTATTCATTACATTATCCAGAGTTCTAGCTTTCCAATGATCATTTCTAAGAGACAGTAGTAAAGGAGAGAAATAGGGATCAGGCTTAGAATAGAACACTGTTTTTCAACAAGAAAACCATGTTAGCTGTACCTTTAGACTCTTAGATAAATAGGTCTGCAGAATGGAGATGCATAGCCCACAACTGGACCCATGTATGAAGTCTTTAAGTCCAGTAAAACCTGGTAGAGCCTATTTCCAGCTTGTATAACCTTTAAGGACCCAAGATCACATCCAGGGCACAGTGGAGTGCAGAATCAGGGCTCTATCAGGGGTTGGAAGTGATTCCAATCACTAAGTAAAAGCCTTAAAGATCATTTGAATTCACTTCACTCCATTTGATATATTCTAGGAGACTGGACTGAAAATGTATAGGCTGATCTATGAGAGGTCACGGGTGAGCCTTGAGTGAAATGGCATTGTTTACTGATGTTTTAGTGAAGAGATTAGCTGTCATTTATTTTCACATACCTAACTGAAGAGCTTTAGAGGTTCCCAGCAAGACAGTGTTCTCTTCTCTTTCTTAGCCTGTCACATCCTTGTCAGTTCCAATAAAATTACTTACCTGAATTATGCAGATGAGGTTTTGTTATGTCCAGCACCCATCATTGTTCGTCTCCACTACAGCTGAAACTTCTAGCAGACCCCATGCTTATGCCGTCTGATTTTAGGACTCCTCAGGTCATGACCTTTCAACCTCAGGGCTTGACTTATGCCACAACCATTTGACAAATCACCCATACCCTTACAAAGGCTGGTTGAGTTCCAAAGTGACTGCCCTCTATACACCACTGTTTCACTGTTTTGACATTTCCTTCTCACTTTTCCCCTCGGTAATTAGACAAAGGGAGAAAAAGACATTTGTGTCCAAGGAATGCTTTCATTTTGGACTGTGATAAATGGCTACTCTTTCCAAGAAGCTGCAATCCCACCACAGGATAGAATGTTTCTTCACAAGGAGGCCAGGGGCACAAGGCTGCCTACCATAGTACTTCTTGAGCCTTTGGTTTCAGCTTTGACTCTAAAGCCCACAGACAGAGAGTTTTCATCACTCACATGCAAGTTTTCTGTCAGTCTCAAAATGGAAGAATAGGGCATGGGTGTATAATCTTTGAGAATACCCAAGAAGAATATTGGCTTTTAAATTGTTGTGTGTTTATTTCATATTGCAAAAAGATTTGAAGGAGGAGGCTACCTCAGGTCTTTATTTTTTCTTCATGTTAAATTGGATTATAGTCTATCTTTTAGAGCTGGGTCTATTGGAAAATGTGGTTCTTCCTTGACAAATTACATTATCCCATGTTTCTCATTATTTCTCATATACTTACCTTGTGAAAGCACTAATTTGTTGAATGGTCAGCAAACTAACATGTTAATGGCCCATAAAAATTTGAAAGAATTTTTGGAGGAAGTTGGAGCATGATCTTTCCTTTGGAAAAAAAAAGAAAGAAAGAAACACAAGTGACTATACTGTCTAGTTTTAAAAAAAATCTGGCATTGGATTGAAATTTTTGTTTCTTAATTGAGAGTAAGTTATGTCAACCATGTTTTTCTAAGCTCCTTTCAGATTATTGAGTTAATGTTTATTGTTCCATTGGGGTAGAAGGACTGCCAAACATATAAAGTAATTGAAACTGCATGTGACTCAACTGTTAAGACTTACAATAAGGAATTAGTGTGTTACAATTCCTGTTAGGAGTTAATCTATCTTTTCTGTTCATGGTAGTGCATTAATCAGGACATTAGCAAATCACATTACCAAATCAGGCAAATCACCTTTATGAACTGATATCACATGAGGATCAAGGAACCAACCAAGTTACCTTTTGAAGTTAAATACATGATCTATGATTTTATTCACAAATTAAGGAATGACACAGGAAAACACTTCATTGTGGGTGCCATGAGAAGTTGATCTGGCATGGGGGAGGCCTAGATCCATGTGGTTTGGTCTCATCAAATCATCCTTTGAATGTAAGAAAAAACATATTTTTGTCTGAAAGAAAAACAAAACAGCTCTCAAAAGCTTCCATTGACCTTCCTTTTGATAACTTATATCCTAAAAAAATAACATAACTTTTGTAAATCCAAATGATATTTATGAGCATCATATCTATTATTTCTTTACTTTTCCAAGGACTCTGTGTGAATAAAGGCATTTACATGTCATAGTCCCTATCTGCCAATCAGGAATCAATTTAATTTGTATTTTTATTGTGAAATCTTTGTGAGGGAACAGGATCCTAAGATGTTTCCCATGTAAATGCACCAGAGCAGGCAGCTGATATGCTTGAAATAATGCCCCCTCAGGCCTAAAAGCTCCCATGCATTCCACTTGCCAGTTCTTTTCCAGCCCGTGAGAAGGCATTCAGAGAGAAAAGGAAACCATGGGAACTCCTCTGGTAAATCTTTAACTGATACAGTACATGTAAGTTGATTGTTTCTATTGAGTCAGTTAACTGAACCAAGTTGAGGTGGGCCTGCCTGTGCATATTGAAAATTAATATTATTCAATAAAATCACATGAGCCTCCTTTAAAAAGGACTTCCATTTTAATAAATTAAAACAAAAAAACCTCCCCGTCATTTATAGTATATTTAAACAATGTTACATTTATATATTTTCTCTAATATACCAAAGACATATAGGCAGTGAAATATCCTTAAGCTGTATTTTATGAGCATTGAATTTTGAAGCAGTAATTCCAGGGACTTGCTTCACTTGCTTACTACAGACTGCTGTGCCTCGGGAAGTTCAGGTACAGATAGGTTTGACCTATTTACTATGGGTGACCTATTATAGACTTTGGTTTGAGGTTTTGATCCTCAAGATGTCATTATTTCAATAGCAAAAACTTCAAGTAGAAGTTAACTAGAGTTAACATCCAGGATTTTGTCAAAGACTTAATAGGAGGAGAACCTGGTCAATTTTTGTGCCTTGTTACACAAAAATAGAGGTGTCCTATTTAGAAAACAAAAAACAACAGTCCAATTTCATATGATTCCTTCTGGATAAATGCAGCCACATAGCTTCTTACATTCTTTGAAGTCAATGGGCAGTGAATTAACTCCTCATTGATTATGGAGAAATTTGCCTATCAAAGTACAATTAGTAGTTAAAGGAGTTAAGAAAGCATTTACCAGTCAAAGAAGATCAAACAGACATTTTCCCAAGGATAGTACTGAATTCTCTGAAACAATAGCCAAAGGAATATGGAGTAACAAATGCTATGATATTTTATGCTGAAGTTTGACATTTTCTTACATACAAATAATCCAACATTTATCATGTAAGGAAGAATCCAATGATATCTTCAGTCTATGGTCAGGCTTTCTAAATGTGTCCCTTTAGGCACATCTGTCCTGCCTAGTGCCTATGTAGAAGAGAATTTTTCAGCAAAGTAGTCATGGTAGATCAGTAAAAGACCCCTCCATTTAACATGCTACAAACATTTATTAAGTTCCTACTATAAGAACTGATATTTAAGTCCCCAAATAATAAAGTTTCAGTTTAAAAGGAAGAAAGAGAAGGAGAAGGAGGAGGAAGAAGAGGAAGAGAAGGAAAGACAGAAGAGAAAGAAGGAAGGGAAAGAGAGAAAAAGGAAGGGAAGGGAGAGAGAAAGAAAGAAAGAAAGAAAGAAAGAAAGAAAGAAAGAAAGAAAGAAAGAAAGAAAGAAAGAAAAGGAAGGAAGGAAGGAAGGAAGGAAGGAAGGAAGGAAGGAAGGAAGAAAGAAAGAAAGAAAGAAAGAAAGAAAGAAAGAAAGAAAGAAAGAAAGAAAGAAAGCCATGTGACCTTGGGCAAGTCACTTAACCCTAATTGCCCTCCAAAAAAAAAAAAAGAAAGAAAGAAGGAAAGAAAGGGATGAAGGAAGGAAGGAAGAAAAGAAGGAAGGGAAAGGAAGAAAGGAAGGAAGGAAGGAAGGAAGGAAGGAAGGAAGGAAGGAAGGAAGGAAGGAAGGAAGGAAGGAAGGAAGGAGGGAAGAAAGATTGAGAGAGACAGAGAGAGATTGCTATTTGTATCTTTTGTATGCACATTGAATACTGACTCAACAGCTAATTAAAACACTTTATTTCGCCACTCATTAAGCAACAGGAAACCATTAAAGGGTACCACCACATGCTCTGAAGCAAGATGAAAGGACACCTGCATGTCCACGGTCATAAGATCAGCTTGAAAGACAAGATTTGAGACCACTTCTTCCTAACTCCAACTCTTCTCTCTTGCTCCTTTAGAACATGTTGCATCACTGTGTTTCACCTAAGTTTGCATCGTCATATATTAATAAGAAAGAACTGACTCATTTACCTATGCATATTGCAAACTATATTGCAAAATATTTCAAAGAGAATGCAACATAGGATAACAAACTTTACAACTGGAAGGACCTTAAAGAAATTGTTTTACCTCTCTCATTTCATAATGAGGAGACTGAAACTTAACAGGAGTAACATTGCCATGTAATCTCATTTTCCTTCCCCTTTTCTTCTAATGGGGACAGAATTTAGCTTGGGGGAAATGACATAATACTGTCAGTTATAGCTCTTCAGCATAATAAGTAGGCCCAGGCCCTGAATTTCAGAGCTGAGGTTTACCAGGTCACTGAATTGTTCCCACAGCCATCACTGACAATGGTGGAATGGTCCTTACCATGTCACAGAAATATTGCAATCATAAAACATAAGATCTTAAAGAGACGGCAAGTGCCTCTAGCTGAATAATATCACTTTAAAGATGAAAAGACAGAGTCAGAGAGGTGGTAACTTAACCATAATTATAAAGTCAGGAAGTGTTAGGGATAAGCCTCAAACTCAGGGCTCCTTCTTTACCTTCTGAATACTGCCCTTTCCATTTCCTTAAAACTGATCCCACTCATAATGGTGCAACATAGCAAAAAAAAAAAAAAAACCCCACTGGATTTGGAGGTATAAGTTATAATAATAAATAATAATAATAGTAATGAACATTTATAGAGTATGTTGAGGTTTACAAAGCTCTTTATATGTGTTATCTCATATGATCCTCACAACAATTCTGAGAGATAGGTCTTATTATTAACCCCATTTTATAGATAAAGAAATTGAGACTGAAAAAGGTTAAAAGACTTGTCCAACTAGTTAATATCTGAGGCCGGATTTGAACTCAGGTCTTTCAGACTCCAAGCCCAGCCTTTTCTGACATCCCTAGGTAGAGGACTTAGGTTCAATAACTCCCTCTGTAACAAATATTTCTGTGACTTTGATCCCATCTTCTCTTGTCTGGGGCCTCGATTCCCTCATCTATACAATGAAGGTAATCGATTAGCATCCTTTGCTTCCATAATTCCCTATGAAAAGTCATTAAAGATGAATGATATTACATCAGAAGATTCTGCCAAAGGTCTGGAGAGGAGAAGGCCCTTGCCCTGCCATTTTATGTAATTTCACTTTGAAGTGTGAGGGGGACTAGTCTCCCTCCCTCGTTTCAGACTCTGCTAAAGCGAAGGCTAGCAAAAAAATAAGGCTATATTTGTTTCTCTCTGCACATTATTATTTTATTGTTATTACTATCATCCTTTCCTAACTGTGAGCCAATGAGTACAATTGTTTTTATTTACTCTGATTTTGGGGGGAGCTTAAATGTATGACTTCAATATAGTTTATAATCCCTATAATAGCATATAATGGTTATACTTTAGATGTTTAAAAGCAATTGAGCAGTTCAATATGCTTGTGACATAGAACTTTATAATGCTTTATCTGCTTCTGTATTAATGTTTCATGTTAATAAATTCTAACCTACTTTCCATGTTTCATATTTGTATATATAAACATAAAAATAACTGGCATGAATTTTTCTAGTATCCTTGTAGTGGGAAAATGTAAACAGCAAAATCCGGTACCCAGAGATGAAACTTTCTCCCTGAGGAAACCAAGCAGAACATTGTTGCCCTAACATTCAATTTCCACTAGATTCTTACAAGATCCAGAAGTCATATCTGAGAGAACCTTCTGAATAAAAATCTGCCTAGTGGGAAGCAAGCAATAGGCTCTGTTTTAAAACTAATGTGTTTTAAAACTAGTGATTTGCAGATGAATCATCCTTTTTCTGATCTGGCCTCCTGACTATGAGCACTTACCATCATAAACTAATTTTTATAATGTCTTCCTCTCAATGTCACCCATGTCACGCTGACAACTTGCCACTAAAAATTGTTTGCTCTGTTGTGTCAGTTATTTGGCTCTAAGGACTCCTGAAGTGCCTTGGTTTTTCACAACTATGAAGAGGTGGATTAATAACAAAACGTGATGAAGTAGAATGACATCACATCACCCCCATGGGTGATGCAAAACACAGAACTGGACTCCAGCAGATATATGGGAATCCCAATGGATGTAACTCTTGGTTCCTACTCAGCCTCCTTTTCAATAGTCTCACACAGTACTGGGGAGGGGCACAGGGAAGAAAGGATAAGGTAACCAGAAACGAGAGAGAATTGTCTTTGGTACTTGTATTGAGTTTGTTGGTCTTGCCCTTAAGAATAAATAAATATAGTTTGCCTAAATAACAGAACAAAAAAAAACACCAAAAAATGTCAACATTCACTTTTCCAGTAGCTTTAGGATTAATCCCTTACGTGTGTGTGTGTGTGTGTGTGTGTGTGTGTGTGTGTGTGTGTTGGAAGAAACTTGGTTACTTTCTTCCCTGGTTGCCTCTTATTTGTTTCATTCTCACAAGGAGTTTGTTCTTAATGACTATAAGCTGTGTGACCCTGAACAAGTCATTTAATACCTGCCTCAGTTTCCTCACTTGTGAATTAGGGATGATAATAAGTCCCAGGGTTTTTGAGGATAAAAATGAGAAAATGTATGTAAAAGCACTTTGCAAACCTTAAAGTGCTATGTAAATTCTAGATAGCACTAGAGAAGTGATAATAATAATAATAGTAGTTGTTGAGTCATTTCATGTTTTGAGGATAAAAATGAGGAAAATATGTAAAAGCACTTTGCAAACCTTAAAAGTGCTATATAAATTCTAGATAGTGCTATAAAAGTGCTAAAATAATAATAATTGTTGTTGTTCAGTCATTTCAGTTTTATCTGACTCTTTGCAAACCTATATGGGGTTTTCTTGGCAACAATACTGGAGGAGCTTGCCATTTACTTCTTCAACTCATTTTACAGGTGAGGAAATTGAGGCCAAAACGGATTGAGTGACTTTCCCAAGGTCATACAGCTAGTAAGTATCCAAGGCCAGATTTGAACTGAGGTCTTACTAACTCAAGGCCTGGTACTCTATCCACTATTCCAACATGCTGCCTGTTACTGGTATATTATCTATTATTATTATTTAATTTTCCTCTGTGATTTAATGGACATGTTAGAAAAAAATTATCTAACTGGATTCACTCTGTGGGAATTGGCCAGACTGGAGAATTCTGTGGGGTCCAGGAAGTGTGGTGAAGGACTCCAACTATACCCCAACAGAAATCAGCTCTCTGAGAGAAGGCACTTATCACCATTTTTGTTTTTATTCCAGCCCCCAGCATAGCTTCATAGATAAATACAGAATTAAATTTAGTTCAACACTGATGACATAGATCTATTTTCTCTCACCTTAGAACTCTGTCTCACATATGACCTTTCTTTCGTATCATCTTTGTACCATCTGCCCTCCATGCCATGAGTGCATCATCCCTTATGCCTCCCTCAAGGCTCAGCCAAAGAGCCACCTCCTCCATGAATGCTATGTCTTCTATTCCTCACTGCTGCCGATTCTTCCTCCCCTGGAACTGCCCCTACTTACTTCATATGCATTCTTTTTTGTATCCACTTGTATATATCCATGTTTCTACTGACAGAAAATTATTTCCCTGAAGACAGAGATCACTTTGTCTTTCTCTCTTTGTCCCCCTATTGTAGTACAGTGCCTAACAGGATAGGTGTTTAGTGAGTGCTTGTTGATTGATAACTAGGTTGACTTTGTTTTCCCTTTATGGATGTCCACTAGCACCTCAGCATGCCATTAACCTCAGGATCCATGTCATAGAACTAGGTTGCAAGCAATGTGCTTTGCTTACAGAATAGACTTTGATAAAATATTTGTTTATATAATTGATGTAACAGCATTATAATAACTTCCTTCTAGTACTTCAATAATTAAACCCCCTTGGATAGGGTCCAAGGTTAATTTATGCCATAATGAAAAGCAGGCTATCACATGTCATCTTATGGCCATGTTCTATTGAATTATCAAAAGAGGTCCTTTTAAAAAAGGGGAAAAAAGAAAACTGAAGTTTCACCATTAATCTTTCCAAATATCTGTTCTTTTCCCCCTTAGTTTTGGAATACAATAGTTTTTTTTCCACTTAGTAGTATTTTATTTTTTCCAATTACTTGTGGAGATAGATTTTAACATTCACTTTTATAAGATTTTGAGTTCCAAATTTTTCCCTCTCTGCATCCCTCCCTTTTCCCCTCCCCATAGGAGCAAGCAATCTGATATAGGTTATACATGTACAATCATGTTAAACATATTTCTACATTAGTCATGTTGAACAAAAGGTAAAAAAACATGAGAAAGGAACAACAAAAAAGAGAAAATAGTATGTTTTGATCTGCATTCAGATTCCATAGTTCTTTCTCTGGATGTGGATAGCCTTTTCCATCATGAGTCTTTTGGAGTTTTCTTAGATCATTATATTGGTGAGAAGAGCTAAGTCTATCAAAGTTGGTGATTGCACAATGTTGCTGTTACTGTGTACAATGTTCTCCTGGTTCTGCTCACTTCAATCAGCATCAGCTCATGTAAGTCTTTCCAGGTTTTTTCTGCAATCTACATGCTCCTTATTTCTTATAGATCAATAAATTCCATTACATTTATATAGCACAACTTGTTTAGCCATTCCCCAGTTGATTGGCATCCCATTTCCAATTCTTTGCCACCACAAAAAGAGCTACTATAAATATTTTTTGTAGAAACGGGTCCTTTCTTTTCCCCTTTAAAACTGCTGAACAAATTGCTGTGGTGATAGAATAATAAGGGAGAATAAAATTAATGAAACTGAAGCTATGTCTTCTATTTATTAGGAGCATTTCTTATAATTGAGGGAGCCATTTCCCATCTACCTACCTAGACACATTTGGATGCAATGATGATGATGGTGATGATGAAGATAGCATATACATAGTGCTTTAAGATTCAAAAACAAGGAGAGTTAGGCATTATTACTCTATTTTACAGATGAGGAAACAGAGGCATAGAAAGATTAAGTAACTTACCCAAGTTCAAAGAAGTTGCCTTCGAATTCATCTCTTGCACTGTTTCTCCTGCATAATTCCTGATTTGTCATGTGCTGCAGCCTGCTTAGACTCACCAGGTGCTTCTCTACTGATCTCTGTGTAAGCCTTAGATTCAGTTCTTAAATGACTGACATTCTATGTCATTGATCAACAGAAGAATGTTGGTGTTACAAACATGAGCTTTTGTTTTACGGAAGAGCTATAATACTCTTTGTGATTTATGGGACATGAATTGCATAATTAGTAAAACTCTAAGATTTTACTCTTACTCATATCTCTACAGAGAAGTATCACGTGGCTTGCCTATACATATACAAATGAATTAATCCTTGTGCATCCATATTTGTTGTTGCTGTTGAGTTGCTTCAGTCAAGTCTGACTCTGCATGACCCCACTGTTCTCCTGATACCAGGGCTGACTCTATCCTCTGAGCCACCTACCTACATATAGGTGATATGCAAAATGCATCTTCTAGAGGATAAGAATTAAATCTAGGACTTCACAGTATAGGAAAAACTTAGGTAAGGAAAATTCATCCACCAATGTAGGCTAGCACTATATGTGGAACTTAAAGAGTCTTATAGAATAACTTAGAGCCCTAAGAAATTAAATGACTTACTTAGGGTCAAATAACTGGTATGTATCAGAAGTCGACCTGAAATTCAATTTTTTCTGCCATTAAGCCTAGCTCTCTTCTTTACACTGTGCTGCCTGCTGTCTCTCATATGTCTATGTATAGATTTTCATGTATGTAGTTTATGTGCATGCATTTATACATATATAAATACATGTGGACACATATACACATGTATATGATATATTGTATACATATTATATGGTTATGTCTGTGCTGTATATATAGGAGGTATCCTATAATCCACATAATGGGGACCTGCACGTACATTATACATGTATACATGTCTGTATATATGCACGGTGTATGCACACATTTACACACATGTGTACATGCATACATAATATATATTTACCAACCAATCTATCCTCAGGATAGCCACAATGATGCAAGTAAAATTAATTTTTCTATGTGCATAAGAGAGAATGTTGCCCACCTGAGACAAGAGTGTGTGTGTGTGTGTGTGTGTGTGGCTGACTATTGAAAGGATTTTATGACCCTATATCCTTCTCTCCAGGTCTATTCTAGCTACTAGTCTTATCTGACAAAAAGTAGAAGCATTCCAAATTTCTTTTAATGTAAACTTTGAGGGGCATTAAAAGAAAAAGAAAAAGATGCAGTAACCCAAACTGGAATATTTTAAGGCCACATATGCTAATGAGAAACAAATGGGGTTATTCAATACTGCAAAGAAGGCTGAATCAGCACCAGGACAAATAAGATTCATTCACAAATCAGAAAGTAAGTAGAACCCCAACCCCAAAAAGATTAATATTCAGATGTCACAACCGAAAGTGATACAGGAGTAATAATAATAATGATTGGGGAAAAAAAGGATGAAAAAAGACAGGAATGTGATGGAAACTCTCAACAGAACAATATTGAATAAATCAGTGTTTTTTTATTCCAGGGCATAGAATATACTCTTTTCCATGACAATCCTGTATTATTATAAATATGATAATCCTATATTATATTTATGCATGTTTTCTCTGGCAATATTCTAGATGGCATTCCCTTCTTACCTTCTTGTATGTGCTCTTTAAACTGCTCAGAAAAATTTTGTAGAACTCTATAATAGTTTGCTTTTTATAAGAGCCTGGAGTAAGCTATCACCTTTGGTTTAAAAAAAGAGAAAAAAAGTTTAATGACTGTATCTAACATGCACTTCATGCATAAGTAATATGTAGGGCATCATTCAGAATTGATTTATCTCTTGCATAAACTTCGTAAAATTGGGTGTGAAATTTTAGTAATTATGAGCCAGTTCTCTCAGGGTCTAAACGACTTCCTGATTGCAAATTTGGCACATTTAGAAGGTGCATTAAGTCTTTCAGGCCACAAAACTTGTTACTAGAGCCTTGAACTGAAGGAAGTCAGTGTAGGATCAGTTCATGTAAGGTTCATAAAATATTTGGCAGATCTGGTTTTATTCAGCTTAATAGTTTTAGAAAGTATATGGATTTAGTTCTATGTTGAACTGGTTCACTACTATTTTGTAGTTAGAAAAAAAGATGTTTATTAAGCTTTATAAAAAAAAAACATTTAGGTACAGTTCAAGGTTTAACAAATTGGTGCAATTTATTTCTAGTTTTCCTTTATGTTTTAAATTCCTGGAGTTGACTTCAAGGGATCATCATCTGGTCCCAAGTCGGAGCTTCAACAAGGGTACGTATGGCAAGATAAACTTTGTTCAGAATGCCAAACTCCAGGACAGACTTCCTTGTCACTATAACCTACTATTAACTGTGAAGGCCCTATTAAATGAGAAATCATGGAGTCCTAACCCACTCCTGGGGACTGGCTCACTTTGGTAATGAGAACAATAAATATTCCATTCAACAAATATTTCTTGATTCCATTGCTCCTGCTATTACTGGAATGGTAACACATATAATTCATTGATCTAATTTATCAAATTAATGCAATCCCTTTCCGAAAGCAACTTTTCTGAACCACTGATCTGAAAACTGTTGCGTGGAAGATTTTTACTAGTCTGTAAAACTTTTACCATCCTTACTTCTTATGTACATAGGGAAGTTAGCTGTTGACAGATGCTCAGGGTAAAGTCATGAACATTATATGGGGGAAAATACCTTGAATAACTTAACTTTTCTTTCAACTCAAATTGATTTGCATGCTAAGTCAAAGAAAAGCTTAGGAACTTCTTACCCTAAATCATTTAGTTGTAAGGGACAAAGAACAGTGATCTCAGGTTAGGCCAAGACATAGAATTAAGAGGAAAAGATTTAAGAGGAAAAGCTAAGAAGTATTTTTGCTAGATTTTGTTAGTAGGATTTGATCCAACTATAACTAAAAGTTGTTATCCTGTCCTTCCTAGGGAGAGATTTTTCATATCCCAACAGATTGGAGCTAATATCTGCAATTCCATTACCATTACAATATCTGACAGAGGTTCTGAAAAAATGAAGAACCAAGTTGCTGGCAGGCAGCATTGCCCAGAAGAGACCACAAGAGCAGAGGAAGGATGATGACTTTGGAGAACAGAAAATTCTAAGAAAGAGTGAGATGAAGAGATAGCAGAGATGCCATGCCTACTAAGCAGGCAACATAATGTGGTACTCAGGTACAGGCCCAGGAAAGGATAGCATGATAACATCACCAGAAGACATGGAGGACTCTAAAGCATTGTAGGAGGGGGTCACTCTTTTACTTATATACCAGGACATACATGTTCTGCATGTGTGTGCCCCATGTGTAATTCATGTTTATCCATTCTTCACAGTGATAAAACAGATAGTTGGACAGTATACCCCAGATTAATTCAGGTAAATGTCTGTTGCTACTGTCCTTACTATTCTATTTCAATATTTCAGAGACCCATGGTTTCATTGGTATAAGGAAAGCCCTTCACCAATTCAAATAGCAATCCTTCTATGTTTTATTAGACAGCATTTGAAAATAGCTGTGGCCAAAACCAAAATAAATCATCACTTTGCAGCCGACCTAGAACTGAAACACCCCAAATTTATCTAAGCTAGTAAATGAAGAGCAATGATAGTATTGCTAGGTCCATACCAAAGGCCTTTCAGAATGGTATGACCTAACAGAGCTTGCATTCCACTGGGACAACCATCCAGAACCCAGGATCACTCCACACGTTCCTTAAAATATGAATTTTTAAAGTGACTTTTATCTCTCCTGTTCCTTTTCCTTGCTTCCAGTTTTTCCTCCTCCCTCTTTCTCTCCTACTTTCCAGCCTCTACTTGCTTGGGCTCTGAGAACTGAGGCAAGAGAGAATTTAACTGCTTCTTATTCCTGCCATGTGATTTACAATCAGGAAGGCTGTCCTAAAGAACCCTCAGCCATGGAAACTGATCCAAATAGCATTTTAGCTTTAGATGATAAGACATTGGTCTAAAATTTAAACAGGTCCCAGAGATTCCCAACTTTAGATTCTCAACTAAAATAGGAAATGCACTAAGTATCTTTTCTACGTGTGCCATAGTCACTTTCCTGTGGGTTTGGCTTCCATCTGTCTGCCTTTTGTTTTTGTTTATGTAAAGCTTTACATTTGGCCATCAATATGCTATGTTGTGCTGTGTTAGCTTTGCAAGCAGAGACCTAAAGATAATGAATTGTACACATTTACCAAGCTTTTAGTTGACTGACTAGCAAAACCCAGTTTTAAAATTTGGTGAAAGTGAGATAAATACAAGGAGGCTTCTACAAAAGAAGAAAAAAAACTTGCTAAGACAAAATCCTACATAAAATAATGAGTTTTTGTTTAGTTAAAAGAACAAAGCCCTAAAAACAGTCCCTAAACTGTGAATGAGAATAGAGATGAGCTAACACAGGTGACCTGAAATCTTGAATGTACTACAGATCTTTTTAGAAGTAGGCAGGGTATAAATCATTAAGCAATAAAGAAAAATCCAAAAAAAATTTACCTATGATATTTCTTTTTTTTAATTCAGCTTAGAGGAAAATGTGTCTGATTGCGTGCCTTCTCAGAGGGTTTGAGATCTATTTTAAGGAACATATTTCCTTACATTCATAAAGTGTTTCTCTGTCTCTTTCTGTCTCTGTCTCTGTCTCTCTCCTGCTCCTTTTTTCCCCAGCTCCCCTCTAAATAAAACACCTCCAGGGAAATTTCTAAAACAAAAACAAAGCATATATATGACTTATGTCTATCTATGGTTCCTCATTATGTGGATTGTAGGATATCTCCTAGAAAAGGGACTCATTGTACAAAATGAATAGCTTAGCACAGTGTATGGCATAGTATAGGGGTATAATAAATTATTTTCATTCATTCATGAATATTGGGTATAAGACAGCTCTTTATTTCCTTCACCACAAAAATATAAAGATTCAACAACACACAAGAAGGATTACAGAATTCACCTCAACTAGTGAATTTATACTCATTTCATTCTCTCTGAACAGTAAAGACAACGTTTTGAGACTGCTACAGAATGCCTCTTTGACATTCACCTCCATGGTCCAAGAAAGTCTCTATGTCTGACCAGTCAAGGCATGGCTAATTTAGTCCTTCAATTACATATTGATACTAGTAGTGGTCATCTTCTCCTCCAAAAATGTTCTCTTTACCTATACTTGGCTGATGCCTAAATCCAGAACTTTAAAATTTTCAACTCCTTGACACAGCCTCCAAGGTTGGAAATGTTAGTGTTCTGTCCTTGGGGAAGGAAACAGAAAGATGGGAGAAAGTAGCAGCTGGGGATTCAGGATCAATGGGGCAAACAAATATCTTGGCTATCATCTGTTTGTAGCCACCACAGCTGCTGGGGATGGGAAGAGGATGGAAAAAAACCTTTCCCCCTTGCTGGAAGTCTAAGGAAATGAAACCATTGGCAGAGTCCCTGACATGAAACACAAAAAGAGTTCGACTGTTCATAAGCTTGCGTTTGTTCAGTTGATTGGTTTTAGAGATTTTTCTTCTTGACTCTCAGTAGTTGCTCATCTTGGACAAAACTGTGGTGCCACAATCCCCAAATCCTCTCCATTGAATGGGCACTTGGAAATTAATCCGACTTTACTGTGATATTCCAGAGAAGCCTATACCTTCAACTCTTTAGGAATGTCCCTTTCTGAGAAAGGTCCAAACCCAGTAATCTCATCAAATGGATGGTGGGAGTGTGGGTGGAGTGGGGAAGGGAGCGGGGGAGGACATCATTTATTTAGAGCTCCCCTCAAAGCACCAATTATATGTTTTATCAGTGGTAGTGTGCTCCAGTGAAAAGGACATTGGGATAAAAGTGAGAAAATATATTTCCTATTCCCCAATTGGCCATTTATTAGCAAATGGAAGCTAAAGGCTTGTTTAAGACTGCATCTCTCCTGGTCTCACTTTTACTTTGGTATAAAATGAGACTTTAAGCTACATTACCTCTAAGGTCCCTTCTAGTCCTTTCAATTACTATGATTCCTATGAAAGCTAGAACATGAAAAAATATACACAGTTATGCCTTCCACATCATGGGGGTTAAGGGCATGGCTCCCTCACGGTCTAAAAAGCCACATAAAATATTTTGGCCCTCCTTTTGTATCAGAGAGGAAGTCTGAATTTTTTTTTCTTTTATGGGGTGTTCACAGTACTTTATCGTAAACTTTGGGTTGATATTATATAATACTAATTATATATTTTATGCATTTCTGAGTTTCCTGTGTCATTTTCTGGCCTTCACCTGCACCAAACTCCCCCCCAAATCCCCATTTAATTTCTCATGCAGACTTAAGATACATATCAGAACTGCTCTTGGGAAAGTTGTGATGTGAATGGGATAACTGTACTAAACAGAAAATAGTAACAGAGGACAGGACTGAATTTGGTATATTATTGCATTTCCTGAAGTATTTTTTTATCATATATGTAGAATTATATATGAGTAACAGTGTACCATAGTGACTTGGAGTCAATAAGCCTGGGTTTAAATCCAACCTCTGATATTTACTAACTCTCTGATGATGGGAATGTCAAGAGTTGTCTCCGAGTCCTAGTTTACTTATTTGTAAAATTAGGGATAAAAATGCTCAACCTCAAAGGGTTGTTATACGAAAATGATATATTAATGTGAATTATTATTCAAAATACCCAAACAAATTAATGATCTCATTTCCATGAATGTTCTCTCCCATCTCTGAATGAAGCCTCCCCATCCTGTAGGTATCACTTTCTCAATGTTTTTTCATGAATTTCACACAGTAGGTCCACCAAATATATAGGGACCTGAAGCACATTGTGAATGTCAATAGCTTTGTACGTATAAGAGATCAATACAGAACAGACTAAAAAATGTCATCAAAGAAACAATTTATAAACCAGATAGCAAATTCAGTTTGTGTTGCCTAAATATTCAGTCACGGAGTTTGTGAGTTGTTTCACATGACCATGGATTCATGCTTCCTTGAGTAAACATAGCTATTGCTGTCTTGTAGCCAAGGTATACAACTCCCCTGACTTAAATGCCTGTAGAAGCAGTTACAACCTCTCTAGGTAGAAATAGCTGCTATTTGGATTGTGGCCTAAACTCTCCTCTCATTCTGAGATTTCCTTCTCAATGTCCCATATCTCAAAAATTCAAATTCAGTAAATCAATGACATTTGTTTCTTGATTTTTGAAAATACTATAACAAGAACTGGGCTAGACTTTAGAGGTATAAAAATAAGTATGAAATACTTCTTCCCTTCAAGGAGCTAATATTATACTGGGGGAGGGAAGAGATTACACATATACAGAAATTACATATAAAATATATTCAAAGTAAATACAAATTAATTTGGTGAGCAAGGAGTAGTAAAATGAATGAAAGCTCAAGAACAGTCACAGGTAGGGAAAAGTATTTAATTTGAGCTTTGATGGTAGTTGGTCAGTTGGTTTTTGTCTTCATTCTCAAAGAGGACAGAAATGACATCACTAGGTTAGAGTCAAGGTGCATCATGTCCAGCCAAAGCTGATCAGACCGATAGGAGCTTGGACTGTTCTGCCACAGGTGGGGCACAAATAGTCCATATGAACATTTGGGGTGAATTCTCTAAACTGTCACATCTGACATTTCTTTCGAGCTACTTCAATTCTGCTTTAGAGCGCAGCCCCTTCTTTGATGAGGGCGTGCCAGGCTCGGTGGTCATTGCCAGCATCTCACATGTCATGCAGTCAATTCCAAAGTTCTTCAGAGGAATGGGAATGAGAGATACCGAGTGATGAAGGTGAGAAGGGGAAACATTTCAGGTATTTGAGTCAGCCAGTATAAAGGCACAGCAATAGGAATGTCATATGTGAGGAATAGAAAATAGGCTGCCTCTTCAGAAAAACCTGGAAAAACTTATATGAACTAATCCCGAGTGAAATGAGCAGAACCAGGGGAACATTGTACACAGTAACGGCCACATTGGGTGATGACTGACTTTGATAGACTTAGCTTTGCAGAGCAATTCAAGGATCTAAGAGAGCTCCAAAAAAACTAATGAAAGAAAATTTTGAATCCAAAGAAAGAACTTTGGGGTCTGGAATCATATGGAAGCATACTATTTGCTCTCTTTTTATTTTGTTGTTTTGTTTTGTTTCTTCTTTCTTGTGGTTCCTCCCATTAGTTCTAATTCTTCTTTATATCATGACTAATGTGAAAATATGTTTAATATGAATGTATAAGTAGAGCTTATATCAGATTGCATGCTGTCTTGGGGGGAAGAGAAAATTTGAAACTTGAAATCTTATGGAAATGAATGTTAGAAAGTAAAATTTAATTAATTAATTATTTAAAAAGTCTATAGGAAAAAATGAAAGTAGGTCACCTTGACTGGAACATAGAGTAGATAAGAGGCAATAAAATCTAATCGCTATGGAAATATAGGCTGGATTCAGATTGTGAATAGTGATACATTCCAAATAGAGGAGTTTTTATTTTTTTCTCTAGAAAATAGGAATGACATATTAAATCTTCTTGAGTAAGACATGATCAGATCTATATTTTAGGATTATGGTAACTATGTGGAGAAAAGATTGGAGAGAATGGGGACTGGAGGAAGGGTGACCAATGAGAACATTATTGTACTAGTCTATGGAAGAGATGGTAAAGGCTTGAACGAAGATGACTGCAAATGAATGGATGTGGGGGTGGTAAGAAGGGGAGTGATGAGTCAAGGATGACTCCCCTCTAAATCATTGTTTGTCAGAGAAATGCAAATTAAAACAGCTCTGAGATACCTCACACACCGTCATATTGGCTAACAATCTAACAAGATGAGATAGAGATAGGATGACTGAAAGCATAGATTCCGAGAAGAGATGGGAGGGCATTGAATCAGAGGCACAAAGTAAAGGAGTTGTGGCAGGGAAAAAAATCTGCTTCTTAATCAGAAACTGGAACAAATGAGGAGAGAATGGAGGCCAATGTGAAGATGACTCAAGATACAAAACTGAGCAAGATAATGAACTCCTTAAAAAAATGAGGTAGAAGGACCTGGCCTATTGGATATATATGATCAGATAGAGCTACTGTGTAATAGATGTGGGTGTGTATCTATAATCTACATATCTACATACAGACATATGGATATATATCTACATATCTACATGCATATAGAGATAGATGATAGATAGATAGGTAGATAGATAGATAGATAGATAGATAGATAGATAGATAGATAGATAGAATGAATCTCCAAATAGGAAAGATTGCTGAATGATAGTAGAAGACAGAAGACCTGGAAGTAATAGTGAGGAATAAGGAATAGATCTATATCCTCTTAACTATGTCAGGAAACTAGATTGCTTTGTGGATAAATTGCTAGACTTGGAGTTAGTAAGACCTCAGTTCAAATCCTTCCTCAGAGGTTTACAAATTGTGTGACTTGGGCAAATCACTTAACCTTTCTATGCTTCAATTTAATCATTTGTTAAATTAAGAGAATTGGATTAAATTGTAATTCATTTTCCCCCCAATCTTAAATTATGATTCTATGAAAGAAGATATATCCAGTACTGGAGAGAGTGCTGAGGGTGGCCAGAAGATGCAAGTCTTCTGGAAAGAAATTGTAAATTAACAATAATAACAACAATAATAATGATACTATTACTAATAATATGAAAGGAATACGAAAGGAAGAGGTGTAATGCAAAGTTTGTCTCCATTCCCAAGGAGTAAAAAGAATTCGGGCTAACCCTTCTACCTACAGAAGGGATATGGCAATCCAGATAGAGACATCATCATGTCAAATAAAGGACAGTGGATTGGGAAGATTAACTAATGTGTGTTCTTGGGTAAATCATTTAACCTCAGTGGGACCAGTTTCTCTCATCTGTAAAATATAGTTCAATTACAAAATTATTTGTTAAGCATCTATTTTGTGCAAAGCATAGTACTAGGTACTAGAGATCCAAAGACAAAAACCAAGCCATACCTGACCTCACAAAGTTTACATTCTACTAAGGGAGAGAGAGACAGGGAAGGTAGATGGCAATGAAGGAGATAATATAAATGTACAACTATGTATACTGCTAGGGAAATAGAGAAAGAAGAAAACACCAATAACTGTGGTCATTAGGGAAGGATTCACAGAGGATATGGAACCTTAGATGAGCCCTTAAAAAGTTTCTGAAAGGTAGGGGAAAGGAGATGCCTCCCAGGCATGGGTTATGGATTATGCAAATACTTAGACTTGGGAAAGACTGAGTGTTGAGTTGTGTGAATAGTCCAGTTTGGCTGGAGCATACAAACAATGAAGGGACTTAGTATGAAAGAAATCTGTAAAGCCAGATTTTGGAGAATTCAAATGTCAAACAAGGGAGTTTTTATTTTATCTTCTAGCCAGTGGAGAGCCAATGAAGGTTTTGAAAATGATGCATCATGTGACAAAGTTCTATGCCTCAGGAAGATTATCTTTGGCTTCTATGTAGAGGTTGGACTGAAGAAAAAGAAATTGGGTCCAGGGAGACCATTATTAAGCTACTGCAATAATCTAGGCAAAAGGTTATTTGTTGATTTTATTTCCTGATTGGCTGCCAAATCATAACATTACATAAGTTGTAATAGTGATTCTATTTAGGAGATAAAGTGAACACAAAACCTTAGCATCTTAAAATTTCATTGAAAAGGATCGTTGAAACAATTTAGTCCAACATAGACTTCTCCAAAAATCCTCCCTTCAATATTCCCAAAAAGTGGTCATCCACATTTTGCCTAAAAACTCTCAAGTGACAAAGAACCTTTCATATCCTGAGGCAGCCTATTATACTTCTGAACAGTTCAAATTGTTAGGAAACTTTTCTTTATATAAAGTCTAAATCTGATTTCATAAATCTTATACCTAGTACTCCTGGTTCTTCCCCTTTGGAGCCAAGCAGAATAAGTCTTTTCCATACGACAATGCTTCATATATTTTAAGTTAGCATTCATGTTGACTGCTTCTTATTGACCCTGTGACCCTTCATGAGTCGATTTACATCTCTGAAACTCAGATTCCATATATTCAAATAAGTTAATGTGGTAGAGTAGGAGGATTGGATTTGGTGTCAGAAAACTTGGGTTCAAATCTTAGGACTCTCACTAACTAGTTATGTGACCTTGGAGAAGTCAATAGCCCTTTCCATTGTACTCCTGACACCAAAAATATTCCTAGTTATAACCCTGGTACCAGGTCAAGTATTTAAATCCCAAAATGGCAGAAAATAAAACATACCCAAAAGACATGGAGCTTGGTGCCAAGGCCTGGAGTCTACTGTCAAGGTAGTGTTAGATCTTTGCCAGAAATCCTAGTCTTCCCCATTCCAGAGGATATGTCATTGCACCATACTTCAGATGTCACTACAGTGACATCCTGACTGGCCAGCCTTAGGCTTTCCTGGCTCCATGTGTGGTGTTCATAAAGGATTTTGGAATAGATGTTCTCTAAGATTCCCTTGAGGTTCTAAATCCTATGGTCTTATTATTGATGAGTGATGAACTGGTAGTGTACAAATTAGAATAAATCATAGTATAATAATTAAACTGATTGACTTGTACCAGGGATTCTTCACCTGGGTTCAGTACATTTAGACAGGAGACAGAGACAAAGACAGAGCCAGGGAGAGAGAGAGAATAGGTAGGTCAATTACTGTATTTCAATATAAATTGTTTCCTTTATAACACTATGTACTCTATTTTATTCACTTAAAAATATTATTCTGAGAAGTCCATAGGCTTCACCAGATCCAAGAGGATTAATGACACACAAAAAGGTTAGGAGTCCCTGACTTGTACAATAAACCTTACAACTTTTTACATTTTTTTTAAAGCAATTGGGGTTAAGTAACTTGCCCAAGGTTACACGGCTAGGTTTTTGTTTGTGTGGATTAAGTGTCAGAGGCCGGCTCCAAACTCAGGTCCTTCTGACTCCAGGGCCAGCACTCTATTCACTGCACCACCTAGCCGCCCCAACTTTTTACATTTTTAAGAACTTTTGATGTATAAAATATCTGTCATCTTTTTGCTACATTGTAATGCCAATGTAATATTCACAGCACCCACAGTTACTATAAATATGCCCACATGGTGCTCAATCACAGGATGCAACAGACTCTCCATATATGAGAAAAAAGCAAAACATTTATTTAGACACCAGAAAACCGAATCTCAAAACCAGTAAGCCAATTCCATCATAGCAGCAAAGAAGTTAAGCCACAACAGCATAGAGAGCCACCGTATTCTTTAGCCTTCCCACAAACCAATATAAGACCAATATTTACTCACAAATCTATTTATCTCCCTGGGAAGCATGCTTTTCTCCCTGGGAAATGTGCTCTCCTCCCAAAAGTCTAGCTGACTCTGACTCCAAGCTTCTGGTGGGCTTTGCTCCAATCTTCAGTAAACTCTTTCCACCACAGGTTCCATGTGATTACATTCAGCCCATTAGGAAGCAGAGTTTATTTTCAAAGCAGGGAAGGTCTTCAAATTGCCTTAGGCTTGTTAAGGGAAGTTCTTCAAATTCCCATTACATACATTTGTTTGTGAGATTTGGCATTAAGTTCCCAAGATTTTGACGTACGTTTTAAAATACTTCTTCATGAAACCACACTTTCAATATATTGACTATTGAGTACCCTTGGCAAATAGTTCATTTGTCTAAATCCTGTCTAGATTATAATGCATAGATGTTTAATGGGGGTTAAATTAAGTCAGTTTTTATGACACCGTATCTCTATTTCTTATATAAGTCTAGACAAATTAATAGTGCACAGATGTAAAGTTGCACTGCAGTTTAACATGTCCATTTGGGAATTCTGTTTCTCAATATATTAATAATCTTAAAGTTAAAAATTCTTTCAATGGAAACAAGATTTCTGGGTATACTGGAAATTGAAAAAAAAAAACCTTTTGAGAGGTGAATGATGAAGGGGAGTCTGATGAAGATGATGAGATCTCTAGATCACATAGGCTCACCTAACCTTCTTCTAACAATAGTTTTGGTATAGCCCAGCATGAAAAAGTGGTATTTATCAGTAGATATCTTTTTTCCAGTCTTTAGTACCTCAGTCTTTATATTGTGATTTTTCTGATGGTCTTCTCTCTGTTATTCCACTTCAAGAAGTTTATGTCATACCATAGAGGAATCAATAACAATTGCTCCACTTTTCAAGTCCCCCCACCCCCGAAGATCATTAGTTGCACTCTGAAAATGAATTAGACCGTTCAGTTTAATAATTTGGCAATTCTTGTAATTTTTTTTTAGCCACACTTTCCTTTATGCCTCAGTATAATTAATCTTGTTTTGTTGGTACATTTATGATCTATAAAATACTTGATTTTCCCACACAAATAGCCTCTGAAAGAGGCCTAACAATCATTGAAGTGAGCATTTAATATCAGCAAAAGAACAATGAAATGTGTATGGCACAAAATCTAGCACTCAACTGGCAAAGAATTAGTCAAAAGTGAGGAAAGACAAGCTCAATTCTATTTTAGCTGGTGAATGTCTCACATTGTCAGTAAACCTGCTCTTAGTACTATGAGACACATACGCCCATTGCTGTCACAAAACCGAACCATTTCCAAAAGCATTGCCTGTCTCTCACATTTGTATACCACTGAAGAAGGAACAAACTTTAAAAACTATAAGTTTATACCCAGAAATCCTGGTACTGTCAAACATAACTTATTTCTCACTAACACTGCCAGTAGTATACTTAATTGTAGAAATATGTTGGTTTAAGATAATAGATCTGATTTAACTATGGAAATAAACAGGAATTTTGAACTGATTGTCCACAATTTTTCTTTGTAGGAACATTTTTAATAACAAATATTTATTTTTTCTCATATGTCAGGAAATACAATGTAAAGATACATTTATTATTCTAGGGTTACATAATATTCAAGTATTTCATCATAAATGGACATCATGATGGACTCCACCTCTCATACTCTTTTTTTTTGTATTTTCAGTGATGAAAAGTACATCTTCAGAAAGGAATAGGGACAACCTTTAAGCTGTTATCTCTAAAGGTCACTTAGGTGTTTTCAGTTATTTCGTCTTAAATCTTCTTTCTGTTAGGCCTCTCCATATACCTCCCCTCCTTTAGGCAAAATTCCTCCCTCTGCCCACCCAAGTTGCTTCTCTCTCTCTCTTTTTACTGCTCTCTGCTCCTCTGGGTCAACTCCTCATGCTCTGAGCTCCATGTGACTCAGGCCTTTTAATGGATGGGGAAGATCTTTCTCTTCTATTACCATTATACTTAAGCACTCCAAATTTGTTAGAAGTATTAGTTTCCCCTTCAAATTCCCTATCAAGATATATAATCTAACTTTGTTAAATTTTTTATTTAAAAATATTTTTCTGATGTGATCTTGTACCTTCATCAGGATGAATCCTAGTAGAATGCAATGATTCTAGTTTCCTTATAACTTGAACTTTTTCTTGGGCTTTATAACCCAAGGTATAACACAACCATCTTGGAATACTCTCAATAGCATATGATACAATCAGTTGATTATCTCAGGAGAGTTGTTTAAAATAAAAAGTATCCATTTCTATTTTTGGTGTCCTGCAGTTTTGTTAGTTTGTTTAAATATTTTGGTCCTGGTGTCCATTATAGATAATTTATAAAATCCAGGAATAGACAAGAAAAATATACCAATGACTAAGACTTGGAATGAATCTTGTCTGAGTACTATGTCCACACACTAGAGAAATACAGTTATGACAGGATTCATCATTATTTAGGTTTGTTCCTAATGATCTTGATATTCAGTATGATATTAAGTTTTAAAATTAGTCACCAGAAGGTTGTGATATGTGTCTGACCCCCTATCAGGGGTCAGGTCAAGTATTGCCAACCATATACTCATCACAGCAGTGATGCTCCCCAACTCAGTTCCAGAGATTAAGGTGATCCAAACTCCCTGTACCTCAGAAGGCTCTTTCCCCTTCCTTTACCTCTTTTGTGAGAGACAGTACTAGTCTCTTAGTCTGAATGGGTTAATGTGGATTAACAATCATATTCTCATTGATTCCCCACCCAATGGACAACTGCCCTTTTTCCATCTATATTTTATTTTAGAGTTTACGCTTTGTATAAGTGTATAAAATTATTTTTGCTTAACAGTAGAAAAGGAATAAAAATGAATATATTAAACACTAATCAAGGGATCTTCCTTCTATTCCCAGGAAGCTTCAAAAGACTTTACAGGCAAGAAGCAAATATATCAATGGTTCAAAGAAATACAATTCTAGAACTCACATTCAGATCTCAAGGACATTTCAAATACTTGTACTGGAGATGTGGATCAGATGTTGATTCCTTTTCTGAGCAATCCTATTTCCATCAGATGCCAAATATTCTGTATTGACCATGCCTTTAAGCCTTTTGTTTTTAAGGTGTAAATATCTACCTATCTCTGAAACAGTTGCTGTCCAGGGTCCCAATCTCACCAATTAAAGCTTCATGGAAAGAGAAAAGGAGGAGGAAGGGACACAGCTGCAAGTCAAAAAGCAGGCTGCCTCTGTACAAATTGGCAGTTTATCTCTGTCTCTCTTCTTGAAAAAAAGTCATAGTATCATATAGGACCAAAGCTTTAGAGCAGAAAGGGGCCTTAGAGGACCAGCCTCAATATTTTACAGATGGGGAAAAAAATATCCAGATAGGATAAATGATTTCCCCAAGGTCACACCACTGGAAAATAACAGAATTGATATTTGAATCTAGGTCACCTGATTCCAAATTCAAGCATGGCTTTCCCCTTAAGAACACTTGGTGGATGGGGCCACCAATCTCCTCCGAAAGGTTCAGTGCCACCTCCTCCCACTTCTCTTTCAACTTCAGAGAGTGGATGGGAATAAGTGAGAAGTGTGGCAAAAAAATACCAGTAAAAATTATTGTTGCATTTATAAGACAAATATAAAGAATTAAAATTAAAAACTCTGGAATTTTTATGTGTAAATGTGATAAGCAAGGGCAGCTAGGTTATGCAGTGGATAAAGGGTCAGCCCTGGAATCAGGAAGACTCATCTTTCTGAGTTCAAATCTAACTTCAGATGCTTACTAGCTATATGACCCTGAGCACATCACTTAATCCTGTTTACCTTAATTCATCTATAAAACAAACTGAAAAAGAAATTGTCAAATAACTCCAGTATCATTGTCAACAAAACCCCAATTGGGGTCACAAAGACATGGTTTTAAAATTAAATGTTTCAAATGTATATAAATGCTATTATTAATACTATTTTGCATGTAATTGGGAGATAAGATGTTCAGGCATTGGGGCACAGAGATTCACCTTGCTCTAATGGCAAAGTCGAAGGGAGTATGGGAGAAGATATGGGAGAGAGCAGATTGGATGAGGGGATATCTTGTGGGACTGCTATTCTGGAGTGGTGGGTAGGGAAAAATGGGGAAAAAATTGTAACTCCAAATCTGGTGTAAATGAATGATGTAAACCAGAAGTTAATAAAGCATTTGTTAAAATAAAAAAAAAGAAAAAGAAAATGAAAAAAAAGAAGTTTAAACATTTAGCCGTTGACATTAACAAGTGAGCAGAAAAAGAATTCTGGCTTACCTATAATCAACTAATATGATTCAAAGCATTGCAATCCTGCCTGTGCTTGAACAGGTTTGGGATTTATTTTATTTTTTTCCCATCAAGGAAATAAACAGTGATTTTTGGATTCCCCTGTGGCCAAGACAGAATAAGACAGTTAATGCTATTGTGGAGCCTTTGAAAAATCAATCCAAAGGAGAAACTCCATGGAAAACCCATCTTTCTCTTACCTCTCTGGCACTCAGATTTGAAAATGAACTAAGGTGAAAAAGGAAATGATGGACACATGCAGAGAAGCCAAGACAAATAACAGAGACATAAAAACCTACTCTTCTACAGGACCAAGTCAGAAAATGTTTCCTGTGTCCTGGAAAGACCCTAGAGTTACTGCAGGTGAGAATCTACTCCAGTGAAATCAAAGCCAAGAACAAAGACAGTCAGATTGATAAACAAGCTAGGAAGAGATCTCCAACAAACATTGACAGTCTATGGTTTGACTGGGACAGAAACTGGCTGTGTAGACTAGAGAGGGCTCCCGGGTGTCTTCCATCAGAGTAGAGATAGGATTAAATTTATCTCTCAGAAAATGTTTACCCACTATACATGGGTTCACTGGGAGCAGCTTCCTAATAGACGTTGTACTCTTACATTCCTACTTAATCTTTCTTGGAACCTCACCAAGTCTCATGAGTAGGTAGCTGAGGGAGGGACAAGGAAGAAAGATGAGAAGCTTTTCAATTCAGCCATGTCTTCTGATGATTACATACCTCTTGGAAATACCAAGGGACTAGACTTATAAAAGAGAGGAGGAACACACTAATTTCTCAATTACTAAAACAACTCTCTTAAAAGTGTTTAATACACAAAATGTGATCAACTAAATGTTTAATGGATAGCAGAAATAATAATGCATTTTTTGTTACCTTAAATGTGATCTCTATACATGCATCAGTTTCTTAGAGGCTAATTCTCTACTTGCTTTAAAAAAAAAAAACCTTGGACATAAGCTTGTACATGAATTGTAGGAATTATAAGGTGGTCTAAATTGTCTCTCTCTTCCCCAGTAAGCCCTCTAAGAAGAACTGGCTGTAAAGCTGATTTACACAGTCTAAGACGTCTAAGTCATTCATAATCCATCCCCCAAATAAAGCTTGTTCTTAGCTTCACAAGAGTAACCATGGAACTGAATTATGCACCAGGCTAAAGCCAGTGTACAGGCAGAATGATGATAAAAATCTAACTGTATGCCTGAGCAGATGGGTTCAAGTTAGGGGCAAAGGACATGGCAGGTAGGTGGTACTTGAGAACATGGAAGGACAGGGAAAGGACAGTGATGAGACCTCTCACATATAATGTCAGAATATCATTTGAATAAAATGAAAGCTGCCTGTTTTACAAGACTTTGTGTTCTCTGAATGGAAATTCAGAGAAAGCTTAGCAGAGACGAAAGGAATGGTGTCTATGATGATTCTATAAGTTAGTATGGGGAAAGAGAAAGTCAGGTTCAGCTATCTTGGTTCACCTGTGGCAGAGAATGCCTTAATAATGGTAGAGGTCAATCGACCTTAAAGCTGTCATTTGGCAGCTCATATACATATACCTACGCACACACACACACACACACACACACACACATACACACACACACACACACACACACACACACATATGGATGGCATCTAGGTGGCAGAGTAGATAGAGCACCAGGCCTGGAGTCAGAATGACTCATCTAGAGTTCAAATGTGGCCTCAGATACTTACTAGTTGTGTGACTCTGAGCAAGTCACTTAACCTTGTTTATCTCCGTTTCTTATCTGTAAAATGAGCTGGAAAAGGAATGAGCAAATCACTTCAGTATCTTTGTCAAAAAAAACCATACAAATGAGGTCATGAAGAGTCAGACATGACTGAAAAACAACTGAACAACAAATACATACACACATATATTTGTGAGTGCACATGTGTATACACACATTTTTTTCTGCAATCAAAATAAATATTTCAGCGGTGGTTAGATGGCCCAGTGAATAGAGCATGGGCCCTGGAGTCAGGAGGACCTGAGTTCAAATCTGGGCTCAGACATTTAACACTTACTAGCCATGTGACCTTGGGCAAATTACTTAACCCCAATTGCCCCTCAAAAAAGAAAGTGAAAAAAATACAAATTTCATTGTTATGATTCTGTTCTATAACTAACTCTATGGGTTTTAGACCTTTTTTCTATTTTGTCAGGGAGGACCAACAAGTACATATTTTAGTGTACACAAAATTAGCATGAAGAGAATAAATACAATTAAATACAAAGTAGACAAATACAAAGTAGACAAAGAGAATAAATACAATTAAATACAAAGTAGACAAAATTAGCATGAAGAGAATAAACACAATTAAATACAAAGTAGGGAGAGAGGGCTCTAGCAATTGGGGAGATACACAAAGGCATCTTATAAAAGGTGGCAACTGGGCAGCATCTTGAAGGAATAGAGGGGTCTATGAGGCAGAGGGAAGTATGGAGCATATGCCAGGGGCAGGAGATGACCAGGGCAGAGGTATAGATTGAGGAGATGGGATACCACATATGAGGGACAGAGAGTTTGACTGCTTTATACAGTGCTGAAGGGAGAGTAACGTTCAATGAAAATGGAAATATAGTTCAGAGCCAAGTGGTGAAGGGCTTTAAAAGGTAAACACTATAATTTATATTTGTTCTAAAGGAAATTAGGAGTCCTTGGCATTGATTGAGTAGGAGAGTGAGGAGGTCAATTTTGCCCTTAAGAAAAATCAATTTGTGAGCCATGTGGACAATAGGTTGAATAAGGAGAGACTTGAAGCAGAGAGCTCAATTAGGATGCCACCACAATAGTGTACATGAGAGTCTCTGTGAATGGAGAGAAGATATCAGATATAAGAGATGGTGCAGATATAGAAAAAGCAAGATTTTGAAAACTGGCTGTGGGGTATAAGAGAGTAAAAAGATAAAGCCAATGTTTGAAACCTGGGAGATTAGAAGAATTGGTGCTGCCTTCAGGAAAAAAAATAATAAGGAAGTTTAGCAATGGGTAGTTTTCCAGGAAAGATAAATGAGTTTAGTTTGGGACATAGGGCAGCTAGGTGGTGCCTTCCCAGGCCTAGATCAGGAAGACCTGAATTAAAATCCAGCCTCAGACACTTAATATCTGTGTGAGTTTGGACAAGTCACTTAACCTTTGCCTCTGTTTTCTCAACTATAGAATGGGGATAATAGCATGTACTTCCCAGGGTTATTGTAAGGATCAAATAAAATAGTACTTATAAAGTGCCTAACAGGGGCGGCTAGGTGGTGCAGTGAATAGAGCGCCAGCCCTGGAATCAGAAGGACCTGAGTTCGGAGCCGGCCTCCGACACTTAATCCATACAAACAAAAACCTAGCCATGTAACCTTGGGCAAGTTACTTAACCCCAATTGCCCTAAAGGGGCGGCTAGGTGGCGCAGTGAGTAAGAGCGCCGGCCTCGGAGTTTGGATGACCCGAGATCAGATCCGGCCTCAGAAAATGAGCACCCACGCATAAATAATGACTAGCCGTGTAACCTTGAGCAAGTTACTTAACCCCAATTGCTTTTTTAAAAAAAATAAAATAAAATAAAGTGCCTAACATAGTGCCAAATACATGGTAAGTGCTATTATTGTTGTTGTCATAAATCACTACATGTTGAGTTTGAGATGTGTCCGGGACATTTTGTTTGAAATGTCCAATAGGCAGCTGATGATTCAAGACTGAAGTTCAGAGGACATTCTGGGACTGAATGCATTGATCTGTGAATCAACTGCAAAGATAACAATTAAATGTACAGGAGTTGATGCTATCACAAAGATAGGGCAATATAGACAGAAGCTAGTAGAGGACAAAGATCTAGTGTAAATCCAAATTTAAGGATATACACAAATATGTATATGCATTGTGATACATGTATATGTATATATGTGTGTATACATATACACATATGTATAATGATAAAGCAGCAAAGGAGATAAGAAGGAACAATCAGAGATATAGGGGAAGACTCAGGAGAGATCAGTGTCCAAAAAAGAAAAACAGAAAGAAAGAAAGAAAAGAAAAGGTAAAGAAAAAAAACAGAAGTAAGAGAGTATCTAAGAGGAAAGCTCATCAGCAATGCTGATTAAAGGAGATAGGTCAAGATGGATGAAGGCTGAGATAAGAACATCAGATTTAGCGGACAAGAAATCAGTGGTTACTTTCAATAAAACAATCTCAGTTGAGTGATAAGTACAGAAAACAGACAGCAAAGGGCAATGGAGCAAGAGGAGAGGAATTGGAGACATTAAGTATAGAAACCTTTTTTTGTTTCTAAGAGGTTGATAAAAGGATGAGAGATATGGGGAAATAACTTGAGAAAGTAGAAGAGTCTAGTGAAGATTTTTTAAAGATATGATGGACTGAAGGATGCTTGAAGGCAGCATCAGAGGAACTAGTAGATGTTGTTCAGCCATATTCAATCATATCTGACCCCTTTGGGGGGTTTCTTGGCAAAGATGAGCAAAGATGATTGAGGACCTTGCCCTCGATACCTGCAGCTAGTAAGTGTTTGAGGCCAGATGTGAACACAAGTCTTCCTGATTCAAGGTCTGGCACTCATTCCACTGAACCACCTCTTTGCCAAAAACTAGGAGATAGGATGAGAATTAAATATTAAAAAGATAAGAGTGATGCTCAAGGGCACAATTGACTAGGCAAGAAAAGAGGGGGTAAAATCAAGGCCATAGCAAGGAGAAACTACCTGATTATCAGGAAAGGAGATGCTTTTGAGGAGTTTTGAGATGAAGAGAAATGGAGAAGAGGGAAGACATGGCAAAGAGAGTGACTGACCTAAAGGAAGAGAAAAATGAGAGAAATCAAAGGAAATAAAAATGGTCATTATCTATAATGACTCCCTGTTGGAATACTCAGTATACTCTAGTCTCTTTGGCAAACCTTGCCAGTTCATCCTTCACACAGCTGCCAAATTGCTATTTCTAGAGTAACAATCTAACTCAATCATCCCATTGCTCAAGAAGCTTCCCCATCACCATATTGTATCTAAGATGAAATACAAACTCTTTATTTGGCATTTAAAGCTCATCACAACCTAGTCTAGCTTCCTTCTCCTAATTGATTTCACATTACAATCCTTCCTGCCTTGTACATTCCAGCTCAACTGGCCTGTTTGCTTTCCCCAGACAAGGCCTTCCATCCTCTTCCTCTGTGATTTTTGCACAGGTTGTCATCTACACCTGGAATGCATGCCTTCCTCTCTTCTGCCTCTTAGAAACCCTAATTTACTTTAAAACTTGTTTTGTTTATGATATATATATATACATATATATATATGTACATGTATGTATATCTACACATACATATATATGCATATACATAACCCTGGTATACAGGCAATACTATTATCACTATTTTACAGATGAGGTTACTAAGCAAAGAGAGCTTAAATGATTTGCCCAGTGTTAAACCACTAGTAATTGTCTGAGTCCAGATTTGAATTCAGATCTTCCCGACACTAGGCCCAGTGCTCTATTCATTACACCACTCAGTTGCCTCTTTTGACTTATATGTCAGGTGATTCCTTCCTTTGTTCCTTCCTTCGTTCCCTCCTTCCTTCCTTCCTTTTTTTTCTCCCTGCCTTCCTTTCTTTCTTTTTCAGAAGCATTGGGGTTAAGTGACTTTCCCTGGGTCACACAGCTAGTAAGTGTCTGAGGTCAGATTTGAGCTCAGGTCCTCTTGACTCCAAGGTCAGTTGTTCTGTCCACCACGTCACCTACCTGCCCCCATATGATTCTTTTCTAAACAAGTGAATTTTCAGTATATTCTCCTATTTTTTTCTCTGACATAAGACATTACTTTGAAAAATTGATTTAATGCTACACATTGCATTTTGGTCACCATGAGAATAATAGGTCCTATGTGAGATTCAATGTTATATTGACATTTCATATGTGTCTTCTTGACATGACATTTTCCATCTGATAGCAATTAATTTTTTTAATATCTAATTGACCTAATTCTTTAATACACAGATGAGTTGTTGGGTATCAAAAACCCATATGTGGAACTTCCAAGGAGATTTATGTAGAATTTGGGCTCTTCTTTTGCAGAAATGGTAGATGGAAGAGTTTCTTATTCCTTTTTTTTACTTCAGAGGATACCTTTTTATATCTATATAACTGGACAGGAGACAACATAGCTCAACTTGGAACCAGAGGATCTGGAATGAAACCCTAAATTGTTTTACAAATGTTTTCTCATTTGTAAGATAAAGAATTTGAATTAAATGGACTCTGAGGTCACTTTTTTGTTCTGATTTTTTTTTAATTTTATTATTTATTTATTTTTAACATTTTCTTTTTAAATTTTAAGTTTCAGATTCTCTCCTTCTCTTCCACCCCACTTACCTCCATTGGGAAGCCAAAACAATATAGTATCAGCTGTGCATTTGAAATCATACAAAGCATATTTCTGAATTAACCATATCACAAAAAAGCAAAAACAAACAAATAAATAGATGGAGAAAATAGCATTTATTTGCACTCAGAGTTCATCAGTTCTCTCTCAGATGATGGAAAGCATCTTTTCATCACTATTCCTTTGGAATTGTCTTGGATTGCTGTATTAGTCAAAGTAGCCAAGTCTTTCACAGTTGATCAGCATTACAACATTGCTGTTACTGTGAACAATGATTTCCTGGCTCTTCTCACTTCATTTTGAATCAGTTCATATAGGTCTTGTCATGTATTTTTCCTCATCATTTCTCATGGCACAAAAGTACACCATCACAATCATACAACCATTCCCAACTGATGAACCATTCCTAACTTTACAATTCTTTGCCACCACAAAAAGAACTGATATAAATATTTTTGTACAAATAATTCCTTTTCCTTTTTTTTACCTCTTTGCAATACAGACTTAGTAGTAGTATTGCTAGATCAAAGGACATGCACAGTTTTATAGCCCTTTGACTAGTTCTAGCAAAGGGTCTCCTGTAATCTATTTCTCTAGTTCTGCCTGCTCTCTGTCTCTAAGCAGAGAACTCCTGGAGCTCCTACTGCTGTCTTGAGGCCTCCAAGGCTCTCTGCTGGTACTGGTGACTGGCTCTGGGCCTGCACCGACCCAGCTGTTACAGACCACTCTTATGGACCTCTTGATTTGTCTTGGGCCGGAAAAAGTTCTCCCCCCTTTTTGTTGACACTTCCACTCCAAAAAAAATTTTGAGGCATTATTTTAAAGTAGTTTGGAGGGGAACATTAGGAGAATTAAGCTGCTTAATGGCCTGTACTTCACCATGTTCACTCTGCCTCAGTTCTAACATCTCTTTTAACTCTAAAATTATGATTCTGTGATAATTATATTGTTTCATAAAAAGAGGTCAATGATTCCCAGTATACAATTACAACCCCACTATAATTACCTCAAAATTCACTGTTTGTACTGAAATTTGGTTTTAGTGGCTATTGCTTAAAATAAATGAAATCCTGTCTAAGGTTCAGAAATAACTTTTCTTACATAAAAGCTATTATTGTGATGTTATTTGTTGTGAAGTTATTTGACTTGTATACATTTTTTTCTTATTTGCTCTATTCCACTATGAATCCCATTGATAGATTGAGGAAGAAAGATTAAATAAAAAAGATAAGATAGATTAAGAAATAAGCTATTTATAGCTAGAGATGAATGATTTCCCAAATGGCACTCTGGTTGCCTTTAGTGCATGCAAATCCTAAAATGCATATCACTTAGAAAGGAATTTTGTTTCTTTAATTTTTGGATTATTTGTTCATTGGTTGGTTTTGCTTTTTTGTACTTAGACTTAATTTGAGAGATCATCTAGACTGGAAGTGTCAATCATTCAGCCTTCAGGACACATGTGGCCAATAATTTTGCAAAGTATGGTCAACCAGAATAAAATATAATTGCAAAATATTTAATAAAATACAGATAATATTAATATGCAGTTTTCAAAGTCAATATGTAGCCTGAGGGATCCTTATGAATGGTTTAGGGGTTTCCATTTTTATTTGAATTTAACACAACTGATCTAGTCCAATGCCTTATATTTTGGATGAAAATAAGTAAGGGCCAGAGAAGACTTGCCCAAGACCACGGAGCTAATTTGGGCTAGACGCAATACTAGTCTCATACTTATTACTTATATACTTATACTTATTATTATAGCAATAAAGTAGCAGCTCTATTTATCATCAATTTATTCAGTTCTTGTCTCTTCTATCTTTCCCCTTTTCCCCAGTTCAGTTTTTATAAGTACTTCCCCAAATTTTTGCCTTAGTTTTGCTCAGTGGTCTCAGTTCATCTTATCCTCTACTTCTCCTGTTCTAGTATGACTTTGTCATTTACAGGGGATCTGGTGAGTGTGGAGGTTGATCCTCTGTTACTTGGCCTTGCTTCTGTTTTCTGTGCATGTTTGTTTTTTAATCTCCATTGGTTGAGGAGTTCCATGTGCAACCATCTCTTTAAGCAACACTTCATATGTACAACTCATTTCTATTTTACGTGGTGAGAATTTAAGATTGACTAGCTTCCCTTTAATCCCAAATCTTGAAGTGCTCAACTTGTGAATCTATAATACCAACACAATATTCATGGTGCTGATAACAACTATAAATATGCCATCATAGTGTTCAATTGCAAAATATAACAGACTCTCCATATAGAAGACAGAAGCAAAACATTTATTCAGACATGAGAAAGTCAAATCCCAACTCCAGGAAACCAAATCCATCATAGCAACATAGAAGTTAATATACCATAACACAACAGAGATCCACACCATCCTTTGCCTTCTCACAAACCAACACTCACAAGTCTAACTGTCACAGCAGGGGGCAAATACTCATAAGCCTAGTTGTCTGCCTAGGTGCATCCTCTATCTCCCACCATCTAGCTTCTCTGACTCCCAGGTTCCTGTGGGCTCTGCTCCACCCTTCAGCAAACATCTCCCACCACAGACTCCATGTGATTACATTTGGCCTATTAGGGGGCAAGGAAGACTTTCAGAGCAGGGAAGATCTTTAGATTCCCTTAGGCTTATTAAAGGGCAGGGAAGATCTTCAAATTCCCATTACCATTACAGAATCTTTTTTTTTTTTGCTTTTTGGAGGGCAATTGGGGTTAAGTGACTTGCACAAAGTCACATGGCTAGTAAGTGTTAAGTTTCTGAGGCTGGATTTAAACTCAGGTCCTCCTGATTCCAGGGCTGATGCTCTATTCACTGTGCCACCTAGTTGCCCCACCATTATAGAATCTTTTTTTTTTTAAACAAATACTTTATTAACTTCTGTTTTACATCATTCATTTCCGCCAGATTTTGAGTTACAATCATTTTCCCCCCATTATTCCCCTACCCAACCTCCCAGAATAGCAGTCCCACAAGATATCGCTTCCTCCAATCTGCTCTCTCCCATACCTTCTCCCATACCCCCATCGACTTTTCCATTAGAGGAAGATGAATCTTTGTGTCCCAATGCCTGCACATCTTATCTCCCAATTACAAGCAAAAGAGTATTAATAATAGTATTTATATATATATTTGAAACATTTAATGTTACGACCTCGAATTTCAGATCCATTTCCTTCCTCCCTTGTCACCCATTCCTTCTTGGGATATAAGTAATTCAGTATATGTTGTACATGTCTAGCTATGCAAAACATTATCATAGTAGATATATTGTACAAGGCTGCTTATACCCTCCCACTCATCCCACCCCCCACCTGGTCCATTCCCTACATGATCCTGTCCCTCTTCTATAGTGGGTACTTCCAACCTCCCCTCCCCCCAAGGATGCCCTCCCATCCATCATCCCTCCTCTCATCCCCCTTCCCCCATCCTGCTGCAGGTTGAGATATCCCATTTAGTATGTATGTCATTTTCTCCCTGAACCAAATTCAATGTGAATGTGGTTTTGCCTTTTTAGCCTTCCTTATTCTCCCCCTCCTTTGCAACCACTTCCCCTACATGAGATAGTTTACCCTACCATGTCTCTCCCCATCTCCTCTTGCCACTTTCCTCTCTCACCTCATAATTTCATCCCTTGAGTACTCTCCCTTCCCAACAAAATCAACCTATGCCCTCTATCCATATATAACTGTAACCATATACACACACATTCACATATGTATTCGTATGACCACACCCCCCTTCTTCCATTATTTTCATAGTGAGAA